>VDFB02271358.1:145808338-146263718 GCA_007258455.2 Sequoia sempervirens | reverse complement strand
CAAGCCTCCCCATTTGCAAAACCCAAAGGAAAAAACATCTATCATCTCCAATGGCAATAGCAATTGAGAGGGATCCCAGTGCAAGAAAAATAGACTGCAATAGAATGGTGTGCACCATTTAAAATTTGTAGACACAAATCTAAGGAGACACAATATCCTACCCTAGGACAGGGGACTAAGCCAAAAATATTGGGCATCATCGCCTATGTAGTGCGATGATTCCCAAACCCTAAAATGAAGGTTTATAATATGATTGTAGTTATAAAGGAGAAATAATAGATGCATTGTATTAAATTCACTTTGTCCATCATCGAGCCCCAAACACCGAAACTTAAAAGAACTTACAGGCCAAGCCTCCCCATTTGCAAAACCCAAAGAAAAAAAAATCTATCATCTCCAATGGCAATAGCAATTGAGAGGGATTCTAGTGCAAGAAAAATAGACTACAATAGAATGTTGTGCACCATTTAAAATTTGTAGACACAAATCTAAGGAGACACAATATCCTACCCTAGGACAGGGGACTAAGCCAAAAATATTGGGCATCATCGCCTATGTAGTGCGATGATTCCCAAACCCTAAAATGAAGGTTTATAATATGACTGTAGTTATAAAAAAGCAATAATAGATGCATTGTCTTAAATTCACTTTGTCCATCATCGAGCCCCAAACACCGAAACTTAAAAGAACTTATAGGCCAAGCCTCCCCATTTGCAAAACCCAAAGGAAAAACATCTATCATCTCCAATGGAAATAACAATTGAGAGGGATCCCAGTGCAAGAAAAATAGACTGCAATAGAATGGTGTGCACCATTTAAAATTTGTAGACATAAATCTAAGGAGACACAATATCCTACCCTAGGACAAGGGACTAAGCCAAAAATAATGGGCATCATCACCTATGTAGTGCGATGATTCCGAAACCCTAAAATGAAGGTTTATAATATGACTGTAGTTATAAAGGAGCAATAATAGATGCATTGTCTTAAATTCATTTTGTCCATCATTGAGCCCCAAACACTGAAACTTAAAAGAACTTACAGGCCAAGCCTCCCCATTTACAAAACCCAAAGGAAAAAACATCTATCATCTCCAATGGCAATAGCAATTGAGAGGGATCCCAGTGCAAGAAAAATAGACTGCAATAGAATGTTGTGCACCATTTAAAATTTGTAGACACAAATCTAAGGAGACATAATATCCTACCCTAGGACAAGGGACTAAGCCAAAAATATTGGGTATCATCTCCTATGTAGTGCGATGATTCCCAAACCCTAAAATGAAGGTTTATAATATGACTGTAGTTATAAAGGAGCAATAATAGATGCATTGTCTTAAATTCACTTTGTCCATCATCGAGCCCCAAACACCGAAACTTAAAAGAACTTACAGGCCAAGCCTCCCCATTTGCAAAACCCAAAGGAAAAAACATCTATCATCTCCAATGGCAATAGCAATTGAGAGGGATCCCAGTGCAAGAAAAATATACTACAATAGAATGTTGTGCACCATTTAAAATTTGTAGACACAAATCTAAGGAGACATAATATCCTACCCTAGGATAGGGGACTAAGCCAAAAATATTGGGCATCATCGCCTATGTAGTGCGATGATTCCCAAACCCTAAAATGAAGGTTTATAATATGACTGTAGTTATAAAAAAGCAATAATAGATGCATTGTCTTAAATTCACTTTGTCCATCATCGAGCCCAAAACACCGAAACTTAAAAGAACTTACAGGCCAAGCCTCCCCATTTGCAAAACCCAAAGGAAAAAACATCTATCATCTCCAATGGCAATAACAATTGAGAGGGATCCCAGTGCAAGAAACATAGACTGCAATAGAATGGTGTGCACCATTTAAAATTTGTAGAAAAAAATATAAGGAGACACAATATCCTACCCTAGGATAGGGGACTAAGCCAAAAATAATGGGTGTCATTGCCTATGTAGTGCGATGATTCCCAAACCCTAAAATGAAGGTTTATAATATGACTGTAGTTATAAAGGAGCAATAATAGATGCATTGTCTTAAATTCACTTTGTCCATCATCGAGCCCCAAACACTGAAACTTAAAAGAACTTACAGGCCAAGCCTCCCCATTTGCAAAACCCAAAGGAAAAAACATTTATCATCTCCAATGGCAATAGCAATTGAGAGGGATCCCAGTGCAAGAAAAATAGAATGCAATAGAATGTTGTGCACCATTTAAAATTTGTAGACACAAATCTAAGGAGACATAATATCCTACCCTAGGATAGGGGACTAAGCCAAAAATATTGGGCATCATTGCCTATGTAGTGCGATGATTCCCATAACCTAAAATGAAGGTTTATAATATGACTGTAGTTATAAAGGAACAATAATAGATGCATTGTCTTAAATTCACTTTGTCCATCATCGAGCCCCAAGCACCAAAACTTAAAAGAACTTACAGGCCAAGCCTCCCCATTTGCAAAACCCAAAGGAAAAAACATCTATCATCTCCAATGGCAATAGCAATTGAGAGGGATCCTAGTGCAAGAAAAATAGACTGGAATAGAATGTTGTGCACCATTTAAAATTTGTAGACACAAATCTAAGGAGACACAATATCCTACCCTAGGATAGGGGACTAAGCCAAAAATATTGGGCATCATCGCCTATGTAGTGCGATGATTCCCAAACCCTAAAATGAAGGTTTATAATATGACTATAGTTATAAAGGAGCAATAATAGATGCATTGTCTTAAATTCACTTTGTCCATCATCGAGCCCCAAACACCAAAACTTAAAAGAACTTACAGGCCAAGCCTCCCCATTTGCAAAACCCAAAGGAAAAAACATATATCATCTCCACTGTCACCTAGTTTAACACCTATATGATACCTAGATAGAGGTTGGAATCATGGTCATAAACAATACTATTTTTAGCCTCAATGAGTTCTGCAATGAGGCATTAAGGAAAAATCATACATTGTGTATCTTAAAACATCATATCTCTAGTTTTGAAATGCACACATGAGACATGGAGGAACAATAGATAACCCAACATAAAGGATACACAAACAAAAAGGTAGAAAATGTTTCATCTATCTAACACAATGCTCATTTAGTAAAACCTTGAAGTAGAATTTACAACATCCACTATATCATAAAAGTCTATAAATCAACATTTACCAACTAAAGTAGTAAGATTGCACTTAATCATAATACAATGATAGATAAAACATTGAAACTAGAAATATTAAACTCAAAGCATTAATTTTAAAAATTGTGGAGAATATCAGATATAAAATATAGCATATATGTAAAATTCATGGGTCCATGTTTACAATAACCAAGTTCATAACATCCCCAAGAAACCCTAAAAAGGAACTTTAATCCACATACTAGAATGTATACAAATTTTGGTAGTCTCTATACAAAATGAAAGAACTAGATATAATTTTTAAACAAAACTAAGATATCATATGTTCTCTGACACAGGAAAGGACCCATAGTGGCCCCTTAGCCTTGAGCCTAACATAGAAACCCTATGTAGTGGACTAGTGACACTAGAATTAAATATGACAGATAATGAAAAGGAAAAAGAGATTGTGCAAATGACTTATCTTCCTCATTAGGTGGCTCCTAGTAGTTGGTGTCAAACTCCATAAACTTGGTAACCCAACGTGAATCCCATGTTGGAACATACTGGAAATGGAATTTGAGGAAGTCATAGGTTGTCTTGGACAAGAAATGATGATAGCAATAGGTGGAGTCTACATAGTCGGGGATAAATGGTGATGAGAGTTGTAGTGCCCCTCCAGTCTCATTGTGGATGTGCAGGTAGTTTGGCTTTGAAACTTGGAGATGAAGGTAAAATAATAGGGATATGTAAAGGTATGTGCTAATGATTTTGGACTTATTTCTATGAAACTTCTGATACTTGAGGTTTTATGTACATGTTATGATCAGTATATGGCTTTATTTGATTATGAGGATTAACCCTATCATGAGCATTATGTGATTATCTCATCATGACTATTATGTGATTATCTTGTGACTGTTCTTATCTTGATTGTTATGTAACTAATTGTTATGACTTGATCTATTTACTTGGTGATGTTCTTATTGATGTGTTTGGGTGGAAGGGACAATGTCACATCACTCACTTGTGAGTACCCTATGATGTTGTAATTCCCTTTCACGGTGTGCTTGATTATATGTATATGTATATACATGACCATTTTATGTGATGCAGGTTTTAGGTACTAGGCATCGACTCCACCTAAATTGGTAGGTTTGAATGTTCCTTAAACCCAATGGAATAGTTGATCGGGGATAGCACTTGGTCCCCTACCCTAGCCATCATCCTTGAAGAGGATGAGTATCTGATTTGGCACCCCGTCAGTTTTGTCAGTTTGTCAATTTGGTCAATCGGTGTTACTTGAGGTATTGCTTTTTGACCTTGGATAGTGGTCAGGTAATCAATTGGAATTGGTTTATTTAATTTATATTGTTTGATAAAGGCTTTTGGTTATTTTTTGCACTAAAATAAAATTATTAAGTAGAAGATAATGTCAATGAGTAAATATAAATGTGTATATATGTATATATAATCATAGTTTATGATAAAATAAATTATAACGTAATGTTGAAAGTTAATAAATTAAAATGATGAGGTAAATAAATAAAATAATATAAAGATGACTTATAAAGCTAATTATTAAATTTAGATTAATTGGGGTATGTTTTGATAAATACATGAATAAATATAGTGAATAATAAAAATAATATGATAAATAGAAAGGTTTTTCATCTAGCACATGCAAAACATTGAACAGATTGTCTAAAAAGAAACTTAATACTATAATGACAATATTCTAATTAACTACTCCATACAACAATTCTACTAATTGACTATTAAATCATTATAAAAATAATTTATATTCATTTACTAATTAATTAACAAAGAGTGATCTAAATCATTTATCATTTAATCTGAAACATATAAAATTAAATAATCTATTCCTAATATATTTTACCCTCATTTAATATGAACATTCCCTTAAAAGTGTAATTACATTCTCAACTTTATCTAGTAACTTAATCGTTTCATCTTTAAGTAACGAAGACTATGTAAATGTAAATTCATTTATCTAATTTAGTGAACTCTAACTCTCAGTTATCTATATGTTCAAAACAAATCAATTCACTTTAATTAAAAACACAATTTGAACATTTACCTATAACAAATTAAATAGTCAATTTACCAATAGTTATCCAATTAAAAATATTTTATTAAATAACATCTTTATTCCTTCTAAAACCATTTTTTTATTATTAACCAATATATAATATAATCTATAATAGTTAATTACTCATTTTAATAATAATTTCCCAGTTAAAATATTTTATTAAATAACATTTTTATTTCTCAACTTTCTACATTTCTTTTAGAATAAAATTAGTTTTCTAATTAAACAATTGGAAGAGATGTAGTTTTTCTTTCTTTTTGTTTTAATTCAAAACTCAACTTTTAATTAGAAACTAAATTTCTTAACTAAAAAATTAACTCAACCAATTGAAGTTTTTTTTAATATCTCTTCTTCTTTTTGTTTCAAATTAGCAACTTTCTATTGATTATTTCATAGATGTAATAAATAAATTTCTAAAACTCGTTAACTAGATTAAGGCACTACTTTTCATAGCTTTTTTAAATTTTTGTTACTAAATCCTACATTGATTTTCTTATTACTAAATTTTTTAAATATATATACATTTCTATATTTTTGAGATTTTTGGACAGAGATTAGAAGACAACAAGGAGAAGAAACCCTTTAAATTTCTGACCAACTCAATTTGTAAAAATAGAGTTATGGATGACACAATCAAGTTGTTTTATTGGTAGGGATGAAGAATTAAAAATCTAATATCTTATGCTCAAAGAGAATATAAAGTGCACACACCAAAATCCAAGCATAGGAATATTTCTTTTCCTTTATTATTTTCCAGATTTAGATTCTATTTGATGTCGGTTAGAGAAAGATATTAGATTCAAACCTTATTAAATATTCTCTTCTTGTCAATTAAGCTCCATGCAACAAAGCATTTTCTATAAATTTAGTGCCCTGCCCATTTCTTGATTTATGGTGGCATAGAAAATGGTGCACAGGCCTACCTTGGCATGGTGGCTGGCACTTGGGAGAAAGGTAACTCCAAAATAGAGGTCAGGAACATGGAGCAAAATACATAGCATATAAAAACACAACAATAGGAGCAATGGAATATTGCATTCAAAATAAAGGGGTTCGACCACAACTATAGAATATATAAATATATATATTAAATCATTTAAGGTGTCCAAATTCATTTATTAATTTTTCCTTTATTCTAGAATAAATAATTTTTTCATTCACAGACAAAATTAAGTAATCAAACAATCATTTTCAAACAATAGAGAAATAAATCAATTCAAATAATCGTACACTTAGGAAGGTAAATGCAACAAAATATTGAATCCAACCTAGATCCAATGCTTGGAAAGGATGAAGATTTGATGCCAAGCTCTGGAAATTCCAACTTCCGATTCCACAATTTAGAATTCCCCCAAAGCCATAATTCCCAACAAAATCAACAATATAAGAAAATTTACAGACATATTCTCTCTCCCTTCATTTTCAAAGCAAAAACTCCAATCTCCAACATAATCAGCAATGTATGGAAATTTTAGAGACAAATTTCTCCCCCAAAGAACATGATGGTTTTATTAATATTAAGTTTCTTTTTAGATAATCTATTCAATGTTTCTTTTTAGACAATTTGTTCAATGTTTTGCATGTGCTACAATCCCCAAAAAAAAATATTAAGTTTCTTTTTAGACAATTTGTTCAATGTTTTGCATGTGCTACAATCCCCCAAAAAAATATTAAGAAACTAAATATAATTGTTTGTAATGAATAATGCCTTATTTAAGGAATGTCTTTATGGGTGTTATGTTATGATTAATTGTTGTTCTAAGCAATGTGTCTTGATTATTGGATTAAGTGTTTATGTGACTGCTTAAGATGGTTTTCATCTGTGTGAAGTATGTTGGGAAGTGTGTTTAGCATGTTGGTTTCTAGAGGCCTAAGAGGGGGTATATTTTTATGTTTGGTCCTTATGATTGTTTAACCTCAGAAGTGGTTTGGTTATGTTGTGGGTCATGTCTATTGTGTGAAATGTAAATCTTAAGGGTGTTTCCCTCCTATATATGCATGGATTCATGAGATTTTGTGATGATATTGTATTGAAGGGTATGCATATGTGTATTGTGTGAAATGCTAACCCTAAGTGTTGTACTACCTATTTATGATGGCCGAAAAGTGGCTTTGGGTTGTGACATGGGTTCATGTTGTCCTAACCAGTGTTTATGGGATTGTGGTAAGTGTGCAAGATGGTAAATCTCATGCATGGATTCATGAGATTTTGTGATGATATTCTATTGAAGGGTATGCATATGTGTATTATGTGAAATGCTAACCTTAAGTGTTTTACTACCTATTTATGATGGTTGAAAAGTGGCTTTGGGTTGTGACATGGGTTCATGTTGTCCTAACTAGTATTTATGGGATTGTGATAAGTGTGCAAGATGGTAAATGTCTTGTTTGATGTGTAGGGTTTACTAGTTGCAAGTAGGGGGAGTGGCTCTTAATGGGGACCAGAAACCAAAGTGGTTCCAGGATAACCCATTGGAGGGTTTCTTAATCCAATGATAACCTTAATAATGAATTAGGGGGAATGGGTAGAATTCACATTAAACAAGATAATGATATGCCTCACTCATGGCTCAAGTGCTCGTTTAGGCTTGAGATGAGATGGGAAGGCCTGGAATGGAAAGATCAACTATCTTGTCCTCATGAAAGGTATCTTGATGAACCACATGATTTTTTATTGGGGCTGAAGATTAAGAGAGGTTGCCAGGATAACCCAAGATGGGGATCAGGAGCCTAGGAAGATCCACCAGGATAACCCATATCAAGATATGTGATGACACTCCTCCCTATTGCAGTCTAGTATTCCCTAGTCATATTTCCTCCTTTTGTTGTGTGAGTGCCTCTAGAAGTGAAGTGATGTTTTTGTTTTGAATAGTGTTGTGTTGGAGTCCATGTTTATCCCTTGATTGTGTTAGCCTATTTCCTTCTTGACTATCTATATGATGTGGGACCTTGTGTTATATCCTAGCATGGGAGATGGGCCTTAGGGTTCCACATGTACCAAGGGAAGCATTGTTGTAATTATTGTAATGATGTAATAGTTACTAATGAGTTCTTCTTGTAATGGATATTGTAATTTAATGTATCTTGCATATGTAGTTGTTAGAAATGATCTTTAATATTGTTTATCAGTTGACATGTTATGGAAGTAAGTAATACAAAATTCATGTAATGGGGTGTTTTAAAATGAACTTGCTTGTTGGATAAATCATGTTATATTAGTAGTTAATGAAATGATCCTAGCTATCTTGATTAATAGTTATGTGAGTAGCACGGTTGGGGAACCTTAGAGGATCTAGGTTTAGATTATATGTTATGTTACATTATGCATTATGTTATTTTTTTTCTCAAAAAAAAAATTGTTCTTAATATGCCATAGTTTGTGTTGTCCTCTGGGGTTCTTTGGTGGGGGTGTTACAAGAACCATTTATGTCTCATTTTATGCCATGTTTTAGCCTATTTCATACTCCTTCATACCCATTTGCACATTCCATTTCCATTCCATATTATACCATTTTACCATTTAATACATTGCATATGATTTAATATATATAAGTAATATTTAATTTAGTTTTTAGATAAAACATGTGAATAATAAATATTAGATTGTATTTATTAATATTCAATTCTATTATGTTGAGAAAATATATCATGCAACATGTTGATTGAAGAAGAAGAAGAAGAAGAATGTAGATATTAGCAAATTAATTTGGACCATAAAATTATTTTCTCATAAAATACTTTGGTTATTTAATTATAACCAATTATGTTTAGTCTTTTTTGGAGGAAAATGTCCTCATGTTAAAAATAATATTCTATTGTAACCATGAGCTATTTAAGCTCATACATTTAGGGTGACCTATTTAAGCTCCTATTTAAGATCCTACATTTTAGGGTGAGCTATTTAAGCTCCTATATTTTAGGGTGGACTATTTAAATTTGTACATTTTAAGGTGGGTTGTTTTTCAACAAATAAAATAATTAAATGTTTGTTTTCAACAAATAAAACAACTAAATGTGAGCCATGAAATAATAGTAACGTGGCATGAAAATAGGAAATAGCTTGCACATATTTATTAAATAAATATGAGCTATATGAGAAGAAAAGGAAGAATATATAATTAGTATTATTTTTGATAAATAAAACAACATTCCCATGTAATTAAACTAGTGTGAAAAAAATTTATTTTAGCACCAAGAGGACTGAGGAGGAAAGGCACCCATTTCTTGGAATGCTTGATAATTTTTGTAGCTTTCATAGTGTGTGTTTTTATTTATGTGGCATGTTTATTTTTCTTTAAGTAGTGTGTTTAATTCCATTCCAGCCGCGTGTATATTTCTTTTATTATTTAAATATATTCATTATTTACTAGTTAATTGCTTATGATTTAATTATGAGATCTAATTATTATCTTTGTTAATGGTTGTTCATATTACTTTTACAACTATGCATTTAATTTCTAGAATTATTCTACTATTATTCATGTTGCAGAAGCAAAAAAAAAAATATTGATATGATTTTCGCTTAGGTAGTTCTTGTGATTTTTGGGTGCATTTCATAAACAGTCACCTCACTACCTACAACCCATGTGCATATAGCCATGATACTTTTCACAAGTTTATGATCCCCAAATTGACACTTAGACCGAATTGAATCCAGTTTATTCTTTACCCCAATTTTGGCCTATCAAATGGTAGATAATCTTCAAAAGGCCATTAACGCTAACCCATATCTAGTGGTTGAGGAATTCCCTCACTCAAACGTGCAATTGGCAATACACCCTTGAGCCCGACCAACAGTGAAGGTTTAAAAATGTCCCTAGCCAGATTCAAGACCATCTCCTTTGAAATATGAAGATCCATCAAACACCCAATAAATCTCAAGGAAATGTCGGTATTCAAATGGAATTTCCCACTGTCATAAGGGAATCTCTTCCCTAATATCATCTTAACTATTTTTAGAAGTAGCAAAACATTATTGGTGATCACACCCTTAAGATGACAATCAATTACTGGACCCCTAAAATCCATTTGACCCTTCGAACTAGTAAGATAGATCCATGTTCCCATTTCTCGTCTATCGACAAAGAGTTCTGGGGAAAACCCATAGATTAAAACAAATAGAGAAATTTAACCAAGCAAGATGAATGTTGAATGCCATGACTGAATAATGGAGATAGGAATAAGTAGCAATAATCAACTACCATGATGCAAGTTAGCTCACATGAGAAAACGCAATACAGTATCATGATAATATAAATTTGGCAAAGGGAAAAAAAACCTGGTAAGACTCACAAAAAATGCATTAATGACTCTAGCTAGTATGATAGAAAATAACAATGCTCTCTTTGATGACAAAAAAATTGCATTAATCTAATCAAACTCTAAAATGGAGGGTCTATTAAATAAAAATCAAGATGATACAACTATATGATAAGACACTCTTCCTTTCGATAGAAGGCTTATTGAATAAGAATTGAAAATTGTCAGCTATGTGATATGACTCATCCTTTCGGAGGACACACCCACCACATAGGGATGACAACTCTATGTCATCATAAAAACATTGATGCAGCTGGTCAGTTGTCAAAACAATGTGGCACTAGAAGATAGGATATAGAATAGTTAAAATAAAATGGGCCCTACCCCCATCAATAGGGTAGATCTTACCAATAAAAAATAAAAATAAAAATAAAAAAAGTAAAAAATATATATTATAACATAATATATATATTATATTATAATACAATATAATATAATATAATATATATTATGTTATAATAGAATATATCATATTATATATTATAATATAATATATATATATTATAAATATATTATAATTTATATATATGGTTTGTAGGTTTGTGTCATCCCTTAGTTATAAGACATGGTGGAACTAACCATTTTTAAAAAAAATAATGTAAAATAAAAATGGATATCCATTTCATCTATGTTAAAAAAGGGGGAGGTCGAGACTCATTTTTACCTTCTCTATTTCTTGTTGTGTGAAGTATACCAAGAAAATGACATAGATATCCATTTGCAACTATATTAGACTCCCAAAATCATCCTCCAATCAGAGGTATTTTGGTTTTTTAATGTTTTTTTTTCATTTTATTTGCAATATTTAAGATTTTTAGTGCAAAAATAGGTTTTTCAATATGCATATTAGTTTTTATCAAAAAATTGTTAATTTTTAAAAATTTCAACATAAAAAAGGTTTAACAATGGCTGAGAATCCCAACCTTGTTCTAGATGAAAACCCTACCTAGCCAAATCCTCATCTACCACCAAATTCTCCATTACAAAACATACCAACTATCCATGAAGCTATATGTGGCAATTTAACTAAGTTAAGAAACATTTGTTAATTATACGAGAGGCACCCTCACTTGTCTAATATGAAAACCACATTAGAATCAATAATTTCCAATGTTGAAACTCTCACAAACTAGCATATTAGCTTTGTATAATGGTGGGTGTCCATGAGGAAACAATATGCCAATGGCTTATTGTATGATGAAGTTTTTGGAAGACTGAAATCACTGAGAGGGGGGTGAATCAGTGATTTATAAGAGCCACAATACCTTTTTGTTTTAAAGAGAAAGGATTTGTGTTCACTTTTGAACAATGAAAATAAATGACAATTTGAGAAGCAGACCTGACTTGTGCATCAACTAAGCATATGAGTAGGAAATTGAAATAGATTTCACTTGGATGGAAGTTCATAACATTGACAAGACAACTTCTGTATAAACATTTGCAGAAATATAAAGACAATCATTCAACTATGAACTAATAAGGATAAACATCACAATCTTGCAATACTATCATAACAAAGCAATGACACTATGAGACCATGAATTTGAGTGGAAAACCCTCTTGGGGTAGAAAATCCACTCCAAAATGATGCCTTACTGGCTTAAATAAAACCATTGTTTACAATGCCTTACAGGAAAAATTTAGAGCACCAACTCTAGGAGCACCAACCCCTTTTAACACAACAATTATAGCATCCTATCAGAACCCTAGAAGTGCATATTTTGCAACTCTAGAATTTCAATAGAAAACTATGTATGATTATATCAATGAGCACATTGAAGAATTTTGTGCATCAACATCTTCCTTTACAAAGTATCTAAGATTCAATGATTTTCATTATAAAACAATTTCTTGTCACTATAAGAATAAACACTGATGTCTCACAACATTTCTTTTCACCATCAATCTGAGAAATACCAAAAACCATTCTTAAATAGAAGCAAGATAATCTCTATATGCCATTTGAATAACTAAAAATCAACTCAAGTTAGGGTTTACAAACCCTAAACAAAAAAATAGTTACCCGAGAGATATGAGAAGCCCTAACCAAATTTCATTTTTTTCCAATAAATGTTAAATATTTTCCCAAATGAATAAAAAAATAGATTCAAATAATTTTATCCTTCAAAACCTTGCTTCTTCAAAAGAAATATTACAAACCAGAACAACAAAATTCCTCACCTTGCTATAAAAGGAAAAGTCAACTGTAAGAATACTTGAAGCTGAGTTGGGATTCCACTGTCTAGCCAAAAAATCAACACTTCTACAGTTAGAGCTCAAAATTTCAACCATGTATTGCTAATCAAGCTCATACATTGAGATGAGTTTATAAAACCACTACATACTAACCAAAAATCTGATTGTCATTGTAGAGACAAGCAACTCCATGGCGGCTAGGGTTTCAAAATGGAGCAAAAAAAGAATTCCTTGCTCAAAAATCTTGCATCAAATAACTTAAAAGCCTTTTCAAAAACAAATGATAATTTGAAGTCTATAAACAAGCATCATAATGCCTTTAGAATCTGTTGTCCAAGAAGAATGGAATTAAATCATTGCCACATGTGCATTATCAATGATGGTTGTCGATGCCAAGTCACCACTTACAAAAAGCAATGAACAGTACCTGCTACCTCATAATTCGCAAAACATCATTACCTTGTAAAAATTATTCCAAATCAAAGACTTTGAAATGTCAACATAGATAATGATTGAACCAAAAAAAAATGATAACTACCAAAATCTTGTCACTACCATGTGACATTCAAAAATTTCCTTTGTAATAAACCAAGATTCATAAAATGTCGATGACCTTGAAATTTTTAAACAATGTATGTCAATAACCATAATGCCCGATACCTTTTTCAAGGTAATTGCTAGTAATGAAATATATAAATAATGAACCATAACAAGTACCAATGGCAAAGCCACATTAAATCAATCAAGATGCTTATGAACACTTCAATTTTGATTATCATAGCAAGGCCTGTATGATATTGTCAAGTCAAAAATGCCATGAGATATGCAATAGAAATGTGCATAAACATATTAAAATGTAACAAGAAATACCAAATGACCTTAGTCACCTAAACTTGTACAATACCTTATCATATGATCCTGAAAATGACCGATTCTGAATAACCTGAAAGTGAAGTAGCATCAATCTAAAAAACCAATTTTTGTCAACATGTAAAGATGAAAATCAGCCAATATGCTAAACAAGTAAGCAAGTGTCATCATGTATACCATATGTGCCATGATCAACCTAAATACCCTGAACACAACATCATGCATCCTTTCCTTATATATGATGTTCATGTCAGATGCACTTATGATAAAATCTCCTTGAAATATGTATTTGACACAATGCCAACATAGAAAACTTTATAAAACATTAAACCTTGCTAGAAGACTATATGCTCACTATCCATGATGTCTAACAAACCTGACTTGTAGCATCCTAAAAAATAAATATTGTCAATACAAATATGCATCAAGAACCCATAAGAAAAAAATGTAGACAGAGCCTAGGAAATCATGATATAAGCTGAACCAAAACATATGCCACCAAGATTGGATCATCCAATCTATATAAATCGTGTGCATGTATTATCCAAATCTTTTGTCACAATGTCAGAGATACATATTCAAAAACAAATTAAGCACAAGCAACTGAATACACCATTTTCATATCATATGCCAAACAACCAATCAACATCTAATCTGCACATCAAACCATGTCATCCTCGAAACCAATCTACACATCATATAGCTTGTCAATGTCAATCAAAGAACACTATTATAAGAACTAGTTTTCTCATCAAGTACAAACATCAAAAACACATCAAGTCAATAGAAGTGAGGAAACTTGACATTATAAAATCACAATTAACACAACTACTTATCAATCCTAAAACTAGACAGTCTGTTGATGTGTGTAAACCTAAATATTCGATTAAATGGTGCACACATTGAGGTATCCTAGATAATTTTTGGTAGTGTTGGTGAATTTTTTTTGATAAACCACCCAACAACAATCTTGATGTACCAAAATATTTTCTATGAAAAATATATGTTTAATTTTTCCTAGGTAAGCATGTCAAATTTCTAAGGTGTGGGTAGAGGAATATCTTAATATATACTTGAGGAACATTAAGTAACCCCACTAATTATCAATTTTCCTATTGCTTCCCCATCTCTAATACCTTACTAGAGATTGCTACAAATGCAACCAATTAGAGCACCTTAGTCGTACATGCTTTGAGTGACCATTTGATCACACATAGCTCATAGTTTGCACAACTGCATGATGGTGATACACCTATTGCATTAGCTACTACTGGTAAAACTTTTTCTTCTCCACATATTTGTGTGCTTCATCACTACATTATGTTCCACCATTGTAGACATCAAAAATATATAGATTGATATCGCACACTCGATCCTGATCTACTAACATCACTTCATCCTGAATTAACCCTCTATCTAACCATTTAATCAAATAGCCTTATTTGATTAAAGTCTTCATAATTCTCTCTTTAATTAAATAAATCTCTTGATTTAATTAAATCATCATCTCTGTGTAATTAGTTAGGTCATTTCATCTTCTTATCTTTATTTAATTAAATAATCCATATTATTTGATTAAATCTCAAAATTCATCTAATTAAATTAAATAAATCAAACATTTATCTAATTTAATCTAACATCACCCCTTTTGGTTAAATAAATCAAAAAATATTTATTTAACTAAGTCTAAATCATTCTTTTCTCATTTTGAGTTATTTAAATCCTAAAATCTAAGTCAAAATGGTCAAATCAACTAATATCATTTAAATTAATCACATAATGATCAATGCTAATCCTAATCACTCAAATCCTCTTGATTTTGCAACTTGCACATGAAAATATACTTATTTGATTTATTAAATTTCTATTTTCCTTCAACAAGGCATCTTTTAAGGAATATTCCCCTAATTTTAATTCAAAATCCAAGTGGGAATAAGTCCTTCCAACAAGGCATTTAAGATCTCTTACATGTCCTTTGCCTTGAGCCAAGTGGCATTTAATGCTTTCTTTCTTGCCCCCTTTCAAGTCATTTCAACAAATTTTAATTTCAAATTTATGCATTTATTGGCACAATCCTCAAAACTTGCTCAACCTTCATCCTCTCACATGTTGACAAGTGGCATCATATCATTGGTTGAATCTTTGTCCCACATTGATTAAATTTGGACATCTCTTCAACTTATCAATCTATAAATAAAGAGCTTATATCCTTATTTCATCATCCACATTCCAAGCAAAGTTACCATGCTAAAATACTTAGCAATTCTCATCCACCATTTGAGTTCTTAGTTAGGCTTTTTTGCAGATTTGGCTTGGAGCTCTCACATTCATCATCAAAGTGGATTAAAGTTCATCATCAAGTCTACATATAAAATCTTGCATCTTAGGGATTGGGAAAGGGCCAAATTTCCACATCAAATTGACACCAATTCCCCCATGGGATTGAGAGTTTGCATGCTTAATTAGGATTCAATCTTTATTTTGTGATTTATTTTGTGCTCTTCATTATTTTCTTCCTAATTTGAGCTATGTTAATGAATCTCATGGGGAATCCTTGTTTATGCTTGAAAAATATAACTTAAGGTGTTTATTGTCTTTGTTTTGCAGGTACCATAGATTTGGGGTTCACATTTTGGCGCTAGAAGGAGGGTTGATTGATAGATTCTAACATGTTTTTTAAAATTTTCACCGTTTTTTACAGTTTTGTTCATAAATCCCCATTTTAGCTCCCGTGACCACTGTTATAGCACCCATAATCACTGTTATAGCACCCATGATCATTCTTTTAGCACCCTTGATCATTCTTTTAGCACCCTCGATCACTCTTTTAGCGCCCATGATCACTCTTTTAGCACCCATGATCAATGTTATAGCGCCCATGATCACTGTTTTAGTGCCCATGAGTCAGTTTTAAAATGACCATATCTTGGTCATACGAAGGTCTTTTTTGATGCTTTTTTTTTTGAAATAGGGTAAAATTTTGTAAGCTATCCAATTATATAGTTTTTTCTTAACTATTAATGAGTTAAAATTTTGAAATTTTCATCTAAAGTAAAAACACATGATAACTTGGCTAAGTTTTAATGTGTTTTGGTAAATGATTCATCTAACCCCTATATCCTTTTTTTTTTTTTATCTCATCTAATGTTTTGATCACTTTTGTAGGTTGAGAATAAAAATCAAAAGAAATAGGAGCATGGGGATGATATTTTGTCTAATCAAAGTGTTTTTTAACACTTAAGTGTTTGTTTAACACTTCTTCAAGAATTTGTCATCCTTTTCTTTCTTTAGGACACTAGCTTTCATTTGGGTTTAAAAGAGGATTATTTTTGTTTATTTCTTGCAAAAGGATTAAAAAGAACCTTAGGATCAACAACTTATTAGATTTCGTTTATGGATTAAACAATTGAACAAATGTCTTTTCACTTGTGATTTGGTGCTCTAAAATGAACTCGCACATTGCTTTGAGGGTTTAAAAAGAACAAGTGTAGCTTTGTTTGTTTGTGAGGGCTTACTTAGACTAAAGCCATTGGAAAAGGATGTATGCACTTCTCTTGTGCTTTATAGTGATCTTGAGAATCAAAAGGTATTTTCCATGACTTTGGGTTAAGACAAAGCAATCATCTCCACACTATGATTTGGGCTTAAAATTGAACAAACTTTTGTGCGATTGTGAGTGGGGGAATTTTCGCATACATTCTCTCTCTTTGTTGCTATCAAAGATTGATCGAGTTACAGATTTTTTTCCTCATTCACTTTTGTTTATCTTAGAGGGCCTACCTTGGAGAAAAAGTACTCACCCAAGGGAATGACTCAACTGGTAACACTCTAAAGCCAAGAGTATTTCCAACTGGGATATAAATGTGATATTATATGAAATGCCAATATCACGCGGTTGACTCCGACAAGATGGATCCAAAAGGGGACTCTTGCCATGTTGGGTCAACTCCTATGAACAGAAAGTCTGAACTAGAAGCCTTGTTTTGTAGTGGCCTATTTATCCATTGAGAAAGTTTATCAAAGTGGTGCATTGGAACTTAGATTCCAGGAAGTTACCTGCCATATCTGATCTGGGTTGAAATATAGAGGTTAGGATTTCATCATACCTCTATATTTTTCCTTGGTTGCATGTAAAATCATCTCTTCCATGAAGGGCATGAGGCAAGCCCACTAAGAAAAATGTACCCATTAAGCTAGGATGTTGCATTGCTTGTGAGTCAGTTTGAAAATACATTGCTTGCTCGAAAACATATCAAAAACAAACACTTAACATCATCAAAATTTCAAACCCTTTTGAAGACAAATATCATTGACTCAATCCATATGTTATTGCTTTCCCTTGGGATTTACATCCTTAGAGGTTTCTAAGCATTGGATTATATCTCAATTTGTCTCCTTAAGTAAACAATAGGAAAACCCCTTGCCTTAAGTTCATTAAATTTCCACATAACATATCTTGTGGGGTTTGAAGAAATTAAGACATAGGACATCTTAGTTTGAGAACCTAATTGAAGAAAGTGTTTTTGGTAAAATAAAGACATTAAGCAAAGCTAAGCAAAATGAACTTTCATGTGGATTGAAGACTCCAAAATCCCAAAGCACAAACCATTGATTGGAAATCCAAAATTGAATTGTTCAAATGAAATCATTTCTTGGTTACAAAGGTCTTTCGGAAGCATATGCATGCTCTTCAATACCTAGGTCTTGGCAAACAAAGTGTTCTTTTAGGTTCATCTTAGGATCAAAACATTATCAAAATATTTCATCCATACATCAAAACAAAATCCACCTTATCATCACCTTTTGATAAATCTTGAAATCATCCTTGATACTAGGGTTTATGGAAAAATCCAAACCATCATCAAAATCATTGAGACAAAATCCTTGAGAACATTATCAAAAGCACCTTTGGCTAGGTATGTGTAAATGCATCCTTTTGCATATGCTTAGTCAAAGTTATCAAAATCATCTTGTCTAGCTTAGTATATGTAGACGAATCCTTCTCCATATGCTTAGTGAAACAATCATCTTGTTTGAGTAGATGTGGGTAGATGCATCCTTCTCCTCACACATACTCAAATTATCATCCTTTGGAAAAAGCTATCCCTTAGATCATCATCAAACATCTTAGGGTCCTTTTGTTCAAAATCTAAAACAAAA
Source organism: Sequoia sempervirens (assembly GCA_007258455.2). Taxonomy (NCBI): domain Eukaryota; kingdom Viridiplantae; phylum Streptophyta; class Pinopsida; order Cupressales; family Cupressaceae; genus Sequoia; species Sequoia sempervirens. Next base: position 146,244,948 of record VDFB02271358.1, on the reverse strand, counting down.
TCAAAATCAAACTCAAGGACAAAATCCCAAATCCCAAATCCAATCAAATTCAAGTCCTAAAGCCTAGTGTCTCATTCAAGATTGATCAAAAACAACAATATTATCCATCCCTAGTATCATCATCATATCATCACCTTTGATCCTCAAAAAGCATCCTAAAAACTTTCACTTTGGGACATAAAATAGAGATCAATCCAAAGAATCAAGAGATTCATCTCCCATATTCTTGATCCTTGTTTTATGGTCCAAACAAGATCTCAATGCAAGAAGAGTATGGAAGCCAACAAAGAAACACCCGCTTCAAGTGACCTTAGCCAAACCAATGCAGAAATGAATCCAATAGAGTCAAGCAACCCATTGACCCTCTCATCAACACAACATCCCCAAGAATAAAATCGAGGAGAGGACCTCACTTTCGGAATGTCTTGCGAGGAAATGGCAGAAATGCTCCAAAATCCAGACAACCATAGAATCATCAACATCATGATGAGACTTAAACCTTCATTGTACATGCTTGAACTAGCAAAACAAGGGGCCAAGTTTCCTTCAGATTTTGATGTGAGCACTATAGTAGAGACATATTTTCTACCAATCTCATCCACCATCCCCATTTCATCTACACCCCCATCTCAAAACGTCATAGAAAATATCCCACAAATCACAATATCATTTGCTCCAACTCAACCCAACGTTAACAAGGGAAACACATTTCTCAATGCTCTTCAATCACATACCCTTGTTAATAATCAAAACTTGGATGTAAACACCACATTGGAACAAAACATCCCCCATAATCCATTACAAAAAAATGTTCCTCTCACTTTACATTATGACCCATCATCAACATCTTTTCATGGAGCACCTCAAATTCCCCTTCTCACAAAGTCACAAGAGGAGGGAGACATGTTCGGACCAAGGGGCATTTTCAACACCACAACACTCTCACAAAGATTCACCCCCCTTACATTTCCACCTCTCCCACCATCACCATTGTCATCTACACCACTCCTTGGTTTAGGGATTCCCCCTCTACTGAGTATCAATCAAAACAACATCCCAACCATCAATCAAAACATTTTTCCAAATGCTCAAAACTTATTGTTGACATCACAACAACAAATGAAAAACACACAAGCAATGGCAACATCATCAAAGACCCCCACAACATTACAAAGCATGGTCTCTCAAGGGCCAATCACATTAACAACACCATCCACCAATCAAGTAATCAACATGACAACACCATCCACCAACCAAATAATCAACACAACATCATCATCTACCACCATACCAAACCCACCACCACCCCCACCACCACCAATGTTCACCACATCAAACCAATTCAATGCAGCATTACAAGCCATTTTTCAAAGAGGATACCAACAAGTGTAGAAAAAAAAAAGCCGTGCAACAAGCCGCTCAAGCTGCACAAGCTACCAAAGCTACACAAGCCGCATTACAAGCGCAACAAGCACAAAAATCCCAAGCTTTATTGCAACAACAACAACAAGAAGCCGCCCAAGCTACACAAGCATTGCAAGCACAAAGGGTTTCTCAAGCACAACTTTTATTACAACAACAAGCAGTGCAAGCATAAGCTCAAGCACAACTTCTTGCACAAACAATGCAAATGCAAGCATATCAACAAGCAATAAAACAATACCAAGAGCAACAAGAAGCAGTAGAATTGGCAGCCCAACAACAAGCATTGTGGGAACAAGAAGAAGAAGAACAACAAGCACAACATCAAGCACAACAAAAAGCATTGTTGGAACAATAGCAAGAGCAACAACAAGCACAAATCCTAGCGCAACAACAACAAGAGCAACAACAAGCATTGTTCATCCAAAAGCAAGTAGAAGCCTACTTCGCTCGCCACAACATACCGATACCATTGAACAATGCACCAACCAATCCATCCATCCAAACCATGATTGCAACACCTCAAAACACATTCATCCCACCCCCTGACTTGCAAGATGATGTGACAACACAACTCAAGTTGCTCTCGCAATAAGTGCTCAATCTTCAATCAGGGCGAACAACCAAAATGCAAAGCAACTTGTCTCCCTATCCATTTGATAGGAGCTTAGAAATGAAACCATTCCCTAAGGGATTTGAAATCCCCAAATTTTACAAATATCAAGGGATAGGAAACCCTGAAGATCACATCAAGGAATTCTAGGTTCATTGCATGGAAGTCACATATGACGATACATATCTGATGTGGCTATTTCCTAGAAGCTTAGTGGGTCCCACTATAGAATGGTTCTCTCACTTACCTACAGGCATTAGAACATTCCAAGAGATTACAAGTGCATTCATTAAGAACTACATAGGTAACATTATAATGGATGTTAGTCTCGAAGAACTATACGCTCTAAAATAAGGAAAGAATGAATCTTTCACTTCATTCCTTCAACGATGGTGATCCAAGGCCAATCAGAGCAAATGGACCATGCTAGAAGAACAACAAGTCTACACAATCATAGCCAACCTTGAAAGTCGCCTATCATTCCATCTCAAAGTTCAGGGTATCACTACATATGAACAATTGATCTCCAAGGTGCTCAGCATCGAAAGAGCCCTTGCGACTCAACCCGCTGAATCAACGTCATATCACGAATTACAAAACAACTGCCCATCATCTAATTACAATGATAAACCTTGTACATGGGTGAGAAACAAGAACATCACTAATGATGGCATCACCAATGCCAAGGTGGTCATTAGTGGTCCGCGTCAAAACACACCTACACAACAAATCCAAACACCACATCAAAACACTCATCACACAACGCATCAATCCAACAATAATCCCACAATCAATAACCTCAATGACCAAAGAGGAACACCTCAACACAAAACATACCCCAAATGAAAATACACTACTTTGGGGGAAACACTTGAGGACATCATGAAAAAACTAATCGACAAAAAACTCATCCAAGCTCCTACATTTGAGAATTATCAAGAACCTAATGTCAAACCTCCTTGGTACAATGAAAATCAACTGTGTGAGTTCCACAAAATCAAAGGCCATACCACAAACAATTGTATGAGACTCAAGAACATCATCCAAGATCTCATCGACAAAATAATTATAAATGTGGAAACACCTACCAAGAATCAGGATCTTAAAATCCACACGAATCCGATGCTAAATCATGGAAACAAAGGGAATAACAAGGATAAAGGAAAAGGAAATGTAAATCATGTATAAGAAATAGTCGTTGCCTCCCTAAATGAAGATTTCATGGTCATCACCATCAAGGGCGCTCATGCTGAAGACTGTGGAGTCACCACAAGAGGCAGAAAAGTCACCATCGTAGGATCATCCCAACCTAATAGAGTCCCTACATCAAGAGCCGTTCTGTATAGCTACAATGTTGTAGACCAACTCAAAAGAACTCTAGCACACATCTCCATCATGGAGTTGTTAAAAATCTCATCAACGCATAAAAAGATCCTTGAGGAAGCATTAGCCTCATCCACTATTCTCGCAGACCTCGATGTAGAACAATTCCAAGCTATGGTCGAAAACATCATAACACCTAATCTCCTTACATTTTATGACCAAGATTTCCCCACCCAACCATCTCACAACTGTGCACTTCACTTGGAAGTCATTGTAAACAAAAGCAAAATCAAAAGGGTCTTGGTGGATGGAGGTGCAGGTTTGAACATCTGTTCTCTTAGCCTCATCAAGTAGTTGAAAATATCAGAAGATTCCATCGACAAAGGCAAGGGAATCACAATAAGAGCATATGATGACCAAGAAAGAGTGTCTCAGGGCATAATTAAACTCCCTATCCAAGTAGGGCCAACACTCATGGAAACCACATGTCAGGCCTTGGACCTCGAATTTCCATACAATATCCTCTTGGGACGCCCATGGATTCATGCAAAGAAAGCCATAGCATCAACCTTCCACCAATCTGTGAAATTCACACATAATGGACAAGAGGTTACAGTCCATGGAGATCCTGAGCTATTTTCATACTACAAGAACCTTGAAGCCAAATATTACAAAATCCCCCAAGTGCCAAAAAATGATGAAGACCCATCCACATCATACATCAATCCTGCCACTCTCACGTCCACTTCTATGATAGAGACACCCACCATTCCTACCATATCCAATATCAAGTTCATCATCCAAGAGGACGGTTGTGGAATTTATAGGCTCCCTAACAATGCTTTTGTGATAGGAGAGTTACCACAATCTCCAAGATCACGAGGACGCCCACAAGAAAATCAAGCTCCCACAACACAAACCTATCCTCAAAATTATCCTGAATTCACAAGGTGGGGAGACCTTGGCCATGAGGTAATTGAAGCAAATCCATCTCACATGTTGTATCAAGATGAAAGACAGGTAGCTAATTTACCAATGGACGAAAGAAGCAAAGGCCTACACATGATGCTTGCGATGGGCTATGACCGCAATCAAAGACTGGGACAAAATGACAATGGGCTCATAATACGTGTCATGCTAGAGACGTGACCGATAACAAATCTTAGTCTTGGATGTGCCACTCCGAGAATAACCATACATGGCCGAAGTCCTCCGGTTAGAGCTGCTAATGTTTCTCCTCAGCCAGTACTAGTACAACTACACTCACCAATGGTCACAGGTAGAGATGCACATAATTTTATAATTGAGCCCTACATTAGTAGCGATGACGAAGATACCTTATCCAACTTACCTAGGTTATTTGATGATACCACCCTGTGTATGATTAGTACCATATCCTTTGAACCAGATAGTCAAAATCATGAGATCCGCTTAGTCTACCCCCAACTGATTGACTATGACCAACGAGGACTACTAGTTCTCGATACATTCAAAAATGATGAAGCACTCTTAGAATTCATGGGATTGAGAGATAAAATTCTAGATGGAGATCATAAAGCAGGCTTTATAATGGAGTTGGACACACATGCCTATTATGGGGAAACGATTGAATCCTTCAGTCACAAAAGTGAGAAGCTAAGAATCATATCCAAGTCCTTGAGTGAAAACAACACTCTGGCACTCTCTGACAAGAAAATAGTAAAAATAAAGGATGTATCCAATGGTGAAAACCTCTTTGAGGTGCCTGAGGATGAAGGATTCAATCTTCCCCTAAGAGCTATTCATCAAGAGAAGTCAGTAGTCTTGGCCAAAAAATGCAACCCAGTTAACCTAGGAACAGAGGAGACCCCGCATATCACATTCTATGTGGAATCACTATTATCAGAAGAGTAAGAACTCCTAGCAGCATTCCTAAGGGAAAGACAAATAAACTTTGCATGGAGTTATGCTGATATGCCAGGACTTGATCCAAATACTGTGGTCCACCACCTAGCAGTGTATCCAGATGCAAAACCTATTAGACAAAAGCTTCAAAAAATGCATCCTCAAATTGTTTTGTTAGTCAAAATGGAGTTCAAAAAGCTATTAGATGTTGGATTCATCTGACCAATTGATTATCCAGAATGGGTATCGAACTTGGAACCTATTTCAAAACCTGATGGAGCTATTAGAATCTGTACAAATTTTAGAGATTTGAACAAAGCATGTCCCAAGGATGATTTTCCACTTCCCAATATCAATATGATAGTGGACATGACAGCAGGGCATGAGATGCTATCACTAATGGACAGATTTTTAGGATACAACCAGATTATGATAGCAAAAGAAGATCAACACAAGACAACTTTTACTTGTCCATGGGGGACCTATTGCTAGAACATGATGCCATTCGGCCTAAAGAATGCAAGAGCAACCTACCAAAGGGCTATGACACTAATATTCCATGACATGATTCACAAAACAGTCGAAGACTATGTCGACGACATTCTAGCTAAGTCAAGAAAAAGACAAGATCATATAGCAACCCTAGGTGCTATCTTTGACAGACTGGAGGAATACAAAGTCAAACTAAATCCCAAGAAGTGCATCTTTAGTGTACAATCAGGTAAACTGCTAGGATACATAGTCTCCATGAGGGGTATTGAGGTGGATTTGGTGAAAGTAAAAGCAATCCTTGATATGGTAGCACCAAAGACATTAAAACAACTGAGAGGCCTCCAAGGCCGACTTCAATCCATCTGACGGTTCATAGCACAACTGGCAGACAAGCAGAATCCATATTCTCACCTACTCCACAAGGGGGTAGCATATAAATGGGATACAAAGTGTGAAAATGCATTTAACAAAATCAAGGAATACCTACTGACACCACCAGTGTTAATGCCACCCATCCCGAGAAAGCCATTGATCTTATATGTGTCAGCAATAACAGCAACCCTTGGATCTCTCTTGGCTCAGCATGATGAAAATAGAATGAAGAGGGCCATCTACTACATCAGCAAGACAATGGTTGGCCACGAGCTAAATTACTCATTCATCAAGAAAGCTTGCCTCGCAGTATTGTTTGCATCCCAAAAATTCAAACATTATATGCTAGCACACAAGATCAAGCTCATTGCAAAAATTGACCCCCTTAAATATCTCTTATCAAAGGTAATGTTAATTGGCAGAATGGCAAAATGGGTCATGATATTATCAAAATATGACATCGAGTATGTTGAGCGAAAAGCCATTAAAGGTCAAGTTATTGCAAATCAATTAGCAGAAGCACCCATTTATTTTGAGAATCCTCTTGTCTCAGAGTTTCTAGATGAGTCCATCTTTAACCTCAATGTAGCTGATCACTGGAAACTATACTTCAATGGCTCATACACACAACATGGATGAGGGGCTGGTGTCTTCTTCATCACCCCATAGGGGGACTGCATACCAAGGTCATATAAACTAGCATTTCCTTGCACAAAAAACATAGCGGAATATGAGGCTTTGACTATAGGCCTCAGGATAGTAATACAATGGAATATCATAGCTCTCAAGGTATATGGAGACTCTTAGTTGATCATAAATCAGGTCAATAATGAATATCAGACTAAGGATGACAAGCTAACCCCATATAAGAAATTGGTGGAGACTTTAAAGGAATCCTTCATTGACATAACATTTGAGCAGATTCCAAGAACTAATAATAGAGCAGCTGACGCCATGGCTACAATTGGGTCCCTATTAGACATCCCTCATAACATACCAAAATATGAATTTCTAATCGAGCATCTTCTCATTCCCACATTCGAGGTACTAGAATCAGAATATGTGTGTCAAATCATTGATCTTGGCGATCCTTGGTATCATGACATCTACACATATCTTCACATAGGAGTCATACCCACTGACCTCGCATCGAGCCTAAAATGAACCTTTATCAAAAAGGCATTTAGATTCGTCATCCTAGCTGATACCTTATACTGTAGAAGCATACAAGGTACCTTGTTACATTGTCTAAATTTTGAGGAGGCATTAACTGCTCTAATCGAGGTTCATAATGGTATCTGTGGCTCACACTTGAGTGGAATGACCATCGCCAAGAAACTGCTGAGGTTGGGGTATTATTAGCCCACAATGGAAAGAGAAGCACATGATCATGCTAAAAGGTGTTTACAATGTCAGCAGCATGGGGACCTCATCCATGCTCCAGCTCAAGAGCTTCATCCGATTATCACACCATGGCCCTTTTTGTAGTGGGGACTCGATCTCATTGGAAAAATCACACCCACCTCATCCAATGGCCACAAATTCATTATGACTGCAACTGAGTACTTCACAAAGTGGGTGGAAGCCATACCCATGACGTATATCACTGGGAAGCAAATCTCAAAATTCATCCTAAACTATTTCATCTCTCGTTATGGTGTTCAACAAGTCATTATCTCAGATAATGGGACACCATTTAAGAACCAGGAGGTTCGCAACTTGTGCGAGAAATTCAAAATCCAGCATCGCTTCTCCATCCCGTACTATCCCCAAGGCAATGGCCAAGCAGAAGCCATGAACAAAACCATCCTCAAAATCCTCAAGAAAATAGTCAATGACGCAGGTCGTGACTAGCATCTGCAACTTAATCCTGCCCCCTGGGCTTATCGAACCAGCATCCGCACACCCATTGGTGCCACCCCATTCTCCTTGGTCTACGGATCAGAAGTCATACTCCCCATTGAGATCGAGCTCCCATCCCTCAGAATATCATTGCAAAATCTCATCACTGATGAGGACTACCGAGTGTCAAGATTAAACGAGTTGGAGCCACTGGATGAGAGATGCATAGATGCTTTGAATCATCTGCAAGTCTATCAAAATAGACTCAAATGAAGCTACAACAAGAAGATCAGAAGCAGGACTTTCCAAGTCAGAGAATTGGTCTTAAAAGAAAATCAGAAGAATGTCCCAAATCCCAGCAGCAAAGGCAAGTTCGAACCTAATTGGTTAGGGCCTTTCATCATCACAGCAAGCTATAAATCAGGGGCATATCAACTATCAACACCCAAAGGGGAACCTCTGCAGGAGCCCATGAATAGTTCCCATCTTAAAAAGTTTTATGCCTAATCTTTCAAAGGTATAGAACCAAAAAATCCAAAAAATCAGAAAAAGTCTTGAAAAAATGGTTACTTCAGCGAAAACCTGGCAAACAAGCGTCTTGGTGACAACAAAAAAAAAAAAAATTCAGAAAAAGGGTCAAAAATAGAAAAGGATCAAAAAAATCATTCTCTAGTGAAAACCACTTTGGTGGCACTTTGGGCATGTACCTCAGTGAAAACCTGGCAAATATGCACCTTGTGTAAATAAGCACTTTCCATCCACCAGGATATTTATGGCTTGTTCTACATCATCCCTCCATTTTGGTCCCATCATCCATCACATTCAGGTCTCCATCACTCATCCACTTGCATCCGCACCATAGCTTGGTCCTATGTTCGTATCATGATCCCTCCTAGTACTACTCGGCCCATCCTAAAGGTCAGTTTGTCCAACCTTTATCGAAGTAGTCTATTGCATCACACTGGGGGCACATTCTCATCGGATCGGATTCATGTATGGTCTCAAAGTCCTCAATATTAGAAAATCCAAAAACATCAAAAAATTAGAAAATCCAAAAACATCAAAAAAATTAGAAAATCCAAAAACATCAAAAAATCAGAAAATCCAAAAACATCAGAAAATCAAAAATCCAAAAACATTCAAAACATATCAAAATCCAAAAACATTCAAAACTTATCAAAATCCAAAAACATTCAAAACATATCAAAATCCAAAAATAAGTAAAAAAGTCAAAAATAGAGTCGTCTTGTCAAACTACGTCATCTTTGAGCTTGAACGTAGGCAAGGTTGATCTTTGATCATCCCCTGAGACATTTAGGTCAGTCCTATAGGAGTCCGTCATAATAAACTGACATCTCATCATGTATATCATCATTTGTAAATTGGTCAAGTCATCATTCGAACTACGTGGTCTCTTCATTTATAACATAGGCAAGGCTAATCTGTCGATTAGCCCCTGAGGCCCCTAGGATAGGTCTTTAGGTTAGTCTCTTGGTCAAAATCTCAAAAAATTCCAAAAACATTGAAAATTTTGAAAATCAAACATTTGAAAACATCAAAAAATACCAAAAACAACCTCAAAATATTCCAAAAACATCAAAAACATCCAAATATTTGAAAAATCCATCCGCCTCATCTCGCTTGCACTGGCAATAAGTACCGTCCATAATAAACTGATCGTCATCGTCAACCTTTGGTGAAACAGTCAGAAACAAGTCTAGTAGTTTAAATGCAGAACTCAAAATGTTGGGTCTAAAGTCTAAGTCAGTAAGTAAGCAAGTTGGTTATCTCTTCATTTTGGTAACTCATCATCTGAATTTTTCCCATATCAATCATCCCTTATAAATGAAATGACGTGCCACCATCCACTAACATGTCCTAGGATGAATCCTTCCTTCAATGGGCATTATCTTTTGGCAATAAGTTTCGTTCATCATCTTAGAAAACACATCCTCTTTCCGTTAGCAGTATTGAAGAGCATCAATTTGTTTGTTTACTTGGTCTTTATCTTTTAACTTATCTTGCTTGTGCTCATTCCAAGGACGTCTCAATGATATCCCAAAATAGAGGATTTAGAGAAATAGGAATGGGGCAATGATCATTATCTTTTGTCTGTTGTGCTTGTTGGACGCTCTTGTAATATAACCTCAGTGAATACTTGCTTTGTTAGGTATGTATGGAAGAGGTCTAGGGAAACTTATTGACTATTACAGGGATAGGTTTACCTTTCCGTATTTTGGTTTGAGGTTTCTAAAACTTCTAAAGTGCATCCTAGCAAGGTTTTCGTATGTCAGGTGTGAACAAGAATACTCCTATCTGTTTGTTGAGTCAAATTCCATCACACTAGGTACCACACCATCTTGGTTTACTATACCTTGATGCCTCATACTATGTGTGTTATCAAACATAAGAAAATTTGGCCCTTTGAAAATCCCAACTCCTCGGCAAGTAATCATCATCATCATCATCATCATCATCTCATGTCTTGTTGGAATCTCTTATTTTCTTCTATCTCTTGCTTATCACACTAACATGGTACCATGACAGTTAATCATAAATCATCACCATTGCATCCATCTTGCATCCACAAACCATCAACATACTATATAATGCATATAATACCATGTAGAAAACATTAATCATACCACATGCATTCATCCCCATCATTGCATAATATAGATTAGTTATTCTAAACATCTCATAAACCATACATTTATCATCTATTTGCATAATCATAAAATCATCATCATATCATATCGCATGCATCCATATCATCCATGCATCATCATATCACCCAAACATCATAATCATCTTACTTATATCATCAATAATGTAACTGTCATGCTACAAATCAGGATCAAGTGTGTGTAATATATCAAAATAGGCATGAGACTACCTATAGTTGATGATTGTCTACATCATCAAATCTGTCTACATCAAATATTTGTAGGAGTTTATGGTGAACTCCTTAAACACCCCAGAATCACTTGCAAGACAAAATGACTTCCACAAGAGAGAAATGGCAGAAATATTATGCTATCATTAAGATACAAGAATGCCAAATTGAATATGGCAAAGTACATATGAAGCCTTGCTTATATAGGCAAGGTGGTGAAAATACTTCCAAGAGGTGCATTAACTCCTACTACCCATAAAAGGTGGGAGGTTTTACCTACTTGGTAAATGACAAAACATGTGGCATAACCTCCTCAAGTGAAGACAAGAGCGAGGTGGCACATAAAACCAAAAGAGGGTGAGAAACCCAACTACCCCATAAATTACTTAGGTAAATACAAAATAGTGGTTATGAGAGGTGGCACAACAAGCCAAAAAAGGATGTGTAACTTAACTACCCATGTGTGGAGAGTGTGACACGTTTAGTTGTATTTCGCCACATGTCCTCATATTACCACATCTAATAAACCTAAGCAAGCTTAAATAATAATGTGTAGGAAAAATAAATATTCCCTAACATAAGGAAAATAAAAAAAACCTACACTAACAATATTTGAGTTGAATTGATCTTGAACCTCTTTTTTGAGAGATCGACCCTCAAATCAAACCTTTTCGCCCGATCTCTCGAGGGGGTAGTATACCAGCATAATTCTTTTTGTTGGGGAAATAGTGGGGCATCCGAAAAAATCAGAGAAATTTTGACTTTTAATCATGGCAAGATTATTCTTTGAACCAACGCAACAAGTGCATCGCTTCAAAGAGGGAAAAAATGTAGACATCAAAAATATACAGATTGATATCGCACACTCGATCCTGATCTACTAACATCACTTCATCCTGAATTAGCCCTCTATCTAACCATTTAATCAAATAGCCTTATTTGATTAAAGTCTTCATAATTCTCTCTTTAATTAAATAAATCTCTCGATTTAATTAAATCATCATCTATGTGTAATTAGTTAGGTCATTTCATCTTCCTATCTTTATTTAATTAAATAATCCATATTATTTGATTAAATTAAATAAATCAAACATTTATCTAATTTAATTTAACATCACCCTTTTTGGTTAAATAAATCAAAAAATATTTATTTAACTAAGTCTAAATCATTCTTTTCTCATTTTGAGTTATTTAAATCCTAAAATCTAAGTCAAAATGGTCAAATCAACTAACATCATTTAAATTAATCACATAATGATCAATGCTAATCCTAATCACTCAAATCCTCTAGATTTTTCAACTTGCACATGAAAATAGACTTATTTGATTTATTAAATTTCTATTTTCCTTCAACAAGGCATCTTTTAAGGAATATTCCCCTAATTTTAATTCAAAATCCAAGTGGGAATAAGTCCTTCTAACAAGGCATTTAAGATCTCTTACATGTCCTTTGCCTTGAGCCAAGTGGCATTTAATGCTTTCTTTCTTGCCCCCTTTCAAGTCATTTCAACAAATTTGAATTTCAAATTTATGCATTTATTGGCACAATCCTCAAAACTTGCTCAACCTTCATCCTCTCACATGTTGGCAAGAGGCATCATATCATTGGTTGAATATTTGTCCCACATTGATCAAATTTGGACATCTCTTCAACTTATCAATCTATAAATAAAGAGCTTATATCCTTATTTCATCGTCCACATTCCAAGCAAAGTTACCATGCTAAAATATTTAGCAATTCTCATCCATCATTTGAGTTCTTAGTTAGGATTTTTTGCAGATTTGGCTTGGAGCTCTCACATTCATCATCAAAGTGGATCAAAGTTTATCATCAATTCTACATATCAAATCTTACATCTTAGGGATTGGGAAAGGGCCAAATTTCCACATCAAATTGACACCAATTCCCCCATGGGATTGAGAGTTTGCATGCTTAATTAGGATTCAATCTTTATTTTGTGATTTATATTGTGTTCTTCATTATTTTCTTCCTAATTTGAGCTATGTTAATGAATCTCATGGGGAATCCTTGTTTATGCTTAAAAAATCTAACTTAAGGTGTTTATTGTATTTTTTTTGTAGGTACCTAGATTAAGGGTTCACAACCATTAATGTAGAGATGATTTAATACTCTCAAGAACCTCTCTAAAAACTCCTCAATAAAACCTCAAACAAAAAATTAAACTTCAGAAATTTTTCTTGCACATGAAAATATTGATTTTCTTCATTAAAAAAATTTGATTACAAAAATATTTCAGTCATTAATGGACTGATATATATAAAATAAACTTGTTACAAACATCCCATATGTAATTTAAAAACATCCTAAGGAAAACTATGCTTAGTTATGTGAGCTCTTGTAAACAATTTCATCTCTCAGCACTACAACATCATCTGTAACCTTTGTAACTTCAATCCAACAATTCTAAAACCTTAATGGACTGTTGTAAATCAGTTCAAACCTGCAAATAACACCCAAATAATCTTTCTCAAGGAATACCACACCTCTACTCACCCTTCCTTCCAAAATTCTTCTCGAAAACTCTTCAATGAATAGTGGTTTTCTAATTTTCTGTACCACTTGTCCTAGAATTGGTTTATTATTATTTTTTTGGCCTCCTCCAATATGGCATGAACCTTGCTGTTTATGCACATGAAAAAGTTCAAAAATTAATTAAAAATCATTTAAAACCCATTTCTAGCAGTCTTGTCAAAGATAGGATGTTTCAGTTTTTATTCTCTACCTTTAACTCCCAAAAAAGCAAAAATACAAGGCAAGTCTTGGGCATCAATTTTCTACTCCCTAATTTTTAGGGATAAATATTAAGTTTTTTAAAACTCCTCATTCAATTCCCAATGCCTCATATTATCTCTCATATAATTTTCAATTAAATATTTTTAAAATTGTTTTTTTCTACTTTTTCATCCCACTAGTCAACTTCAATGTGCAAAGTTTCAAAATAAATTTAATTAAAAATTAAATTATTTGAAGATAAATAATTTTCCACCCCTAAACATGTAATGCAAGCCAAAATTAATTTATTTCAACAATCCAAAATTGCTCAATTGAAAATTATTATTTTTTTGTTGATATAGGATTGCCAGTTACCATGGATGCTCATGTATCAGACACTCATGGTAGAAATAAAGTGATATTATCACTTTTCACGAGGATATCTAAGATGAATTACCTTATATTTAGACAACCAAGAGGCATCCTCAATATTCCTTCCAATCCATTTTTCCAAGCACTCCATATATTTCTTTCTTCTAGTACTCTTACTCACCCTGTGATCAAGAATAGTTTCAATATGCTCTTTCCCTGAACTTGATGTTGATGTTTGTTGCTGCACATCTATTGCACCTTCATCATTTTCAGACTCATGAAACATGGTTAGATCAAAAATATTGAGTTCACTTGGAAATTTTACTTCATAAGAATTACTTGATTTGTGTTTTCTCACAATCTGGGGCCCAATCTTCCTTATTTTCAACTTGTTGTAAGTGTCCACCAGAAGCCTCTATTTTATCAAATGAATCATCACCTCATCACCAACTTGGAACTCTTTGTATCTCCTCTTCAAATAAACATGATTTTTGTATTGAAAATTCATTTTATGAATGTTCTCTCTTACCTCTTCATGTGTTCCTCCTCGCCTATATCTCCTGAAAAACAACAATCAGATGCAAATTCATCATTATTAACACAATCAAAATATTCATTCCTTCCATTTCCCTCAGTATCAAGTTCAATTTCACTAACACAATCAAAATATTCTTCCCTTCCATCCTGCAATAAACTATCATCCATACAAATCTCTTTATCAAATGGTAAATCATCAACTAATGCTAAGGGCATCTCACCAAACAAATCAACATTCACTTTCTCACCTTCTTACTTTCTTACAACATTAATTCCTTCATTATCTACTGTACTTATTCTTGCAATATATTCTTCTACACAAATATTATATTTCTCACATAAATTAGCAAAAACTTTTCAACAAAAATCAGATTTTACCTCTTCTTTCTCCACCAAAACCTTCACTTTACCTTTTTTGAGTGAAATCCATACTGCTACAACTTGCATTAGAAAATAAAAATATTCATCCTCATCCTCTTCCACTAACTGTTTAACTCCACAAATCAAACATTTTTTATTTTTATTACATGTCTTTCCTTCTTCGTTACTCAAGGGCTTCAACTTGTGTTTGATTTCATCCTTCAACAAGGAGTATGTATTTAGTCGGAATTGTAGCAATTCCTCAATCCTAATCGAGAACTACAAGAGATGATCAACTGAGAATAGAAGGGCCCCCCTATGAATTAGCTATAGAGGGGTGCCCCATCTATCGTTGGGTCTCTCCATCCATATTTTCCTTAGGTTTATAAATTACGTTGACCGGTACACCATAGGGGTGTTCATGTGGGAGGATAGTCAGGTTGTAGACTACTATAATAAGGGAGGGGAACATGTTGACTATTTCATTACTGGGGGTGAGGGGTGGCTATGGTGAGGAAGAGAACATAGCTAGGAGGTCAGTGTAGCCTAGATAACTTTTGTCTAAGGAATAAGGCTAGGGGGCCAACTCATTGTGCTACTCTACCCTAGGGTGATGACCAATAGTGAACCAAATGAGAACAAACATGGTAAGTGTTGTGCAGTTTTCGCACACAACCCACTAAAAGCAGGGACCCTCTTTTCTTGCTTTGTTTTCTTCTTCATTTTTCGTAGGGTTTTGAATTCATTCCCTTATGGGATAAGTCTTTCAGTCTTGGTCATGTTTCACCCATGTGCTTAGCGTTAAATCTGCATTTGAGATGTCATTTTGCAACTTAATGTTTGTCTAGCTCTTTGAGATTGACCCTTGCTCGGAAAAGTGAAATTAGAGTAAAATTAGCTAAGTGTGAAGGAATTTTGGTAATTCTGAGGTACCTCAGATTACCTAAACTTTAATCCAGCTGGGTAATCCGAGATACCTCAGATTACCCGATTAAGCATTTATTGCTCACAATTAATTAGTGTTGATGTGTTTTTTATGCACTTCTCAACACAAGCAGTGCGTAGGTGCACTACCTCTCCTGAAAGACAATCTTCCACAATCAGATTGCATAACACTATCCCAAGGTCTCTAATGTCAGGTCTTGACAATGCTTGGAATATCTCAGTTGATTTATGTGATTTGCTGGAATCACAAGGCGGTCTTATGAATGAGTTACAAAGCATGGAAAGTTGAGTTTGCAAATGCAGTTTCAAAGTGCTAGAAGTGAATGAACAGTGGTTGTCCACTCAAAACAAGAAGCTGAAACTCATCAAGTTCATCTAATTTAGCTTGATGGTGATGCTTTGGATCCTACTCTAACCAAGGATTAAAAGAAATAGCAAAAGGAGAAGGGTTAAGAAAGCTATTCTAATCCTAAGCTATGAATGAACAGTAACAATGGTGGCTGCTAAAGTAGACAGGCTTCCTAAACTGAGTTTTTGCTTGACCATGAGAAACCTACAACTACACAAAACCAATGCAATCTCCTAAGGTCTGCTGATTTTCAAATTGCACATGCACATCATGAACATGCAATCGAACTAAGTTGCAGCAATGGAATAAAGAAGCCTAGGCTAACTTTGCATAGTAGCTTGTCATCAACAAGTGCTAAAAGTATGGGCTAGAAGTTCATCAAATACTATAACAACAACACCATCATGAAAACCATTCAAGAAACTAATACTAAAACTAACATGGAAGTAGAACCATGCATCCAAGATGAGAAAAATCAAAGAGAACATCCATAAAATCATGCAATGTTGTCTTCTATTGCTGCAAAATAATATTTTTACAACAGCTCCCCCCAACCCTTACAAATGAAGGGAAAGCCCCTATTTATAGTTTTCCAAAGCCCAAATGAATGGCTGGGATCAATTTCCAACAAATGGCCCATATTTGATTTACATTAGGGTTTCACCTACCCCACAATATTAAGCAATTAAAAATACATCCTTGTGTTTTCCTTGTTTTGTCATCTAGTGCTCAGGTGTTGTAGCAGTTTTGTCATTTAGCTGATTGCCATTTTATTGTAGCTAAAACTGCCTAAAAGTTGCCTTCTTACTTGATGTGTTTGCAGTGTTCTTCCTTGGATCAAACGAGCTCTTCGACGATTGGAATCAATGGATTGGTTGCCCCTTATTCAAGCAGACAACTCACTTATGCTCTCTTCAAGGCCACCCCCTTGCATTGCATTTTTGTCATTGACTTCCTTGGCACAGTCCTTCTAACGCTAACCCTATTGGTGGGTGCTAGGGGGAGAGGCGAACATGAAATGAATGGTGACAAGAGCTATGTGCTTTCCTTGTTTAGCTTTCTCGATGGGTCTCCTAACAGACGTGCAGTAGGCTCCTTGAATCTTGCATACATGAAATGTCATAAGTGTTTTCATACATAAATCAAGGAAAACGTTAGTCAAATCTTGCAAAATCCTTGTTAGATCCATCTATGCATCATCAAAAGTTCATAATATTCATATTTGGAGCTCATTTGGACCATAAACATTAATCTGGGCCGCTGGGGCTCCACGGATGTTCCAAAACAGCCAAAGGGGGATGAAGCTCCGAAACCACCGAAACTTAACCAAATGTTGACAAAACTTTGGTAGTTCACTTAAGTGCCACAAACACATCTTAGATCCAAAAAAGGTTGGCCCTAAAGTCAAAAATGTGGAAACCGGACCGGCAGGGGTCCACAGATGTTTCCAAAATAGCCAAAGAGGGAAGAAGCTCTAGAACCACTGAAACTTAACCGAACTTTAATGAAACATTGGCAGTTCATTTAAGCATATCAAACACATCCCAGATCCAAAAAAGGTTGTCCCCAAAGTCAAAAATGTGGAAACTGAACCAATGGGGGTCCACAAATGTTTCCAAAACGGCCACGAAGGGATGGAGTCTCGAAAACGGCCATGAAGGGGCCAGGCTCTAGAGGCCAAGCCACTGGGGCTCCACGAATGTTCAAAATGGCCAAAGAGGGACGGAGTCCCAAAAATAGCCACGAAGGGGCTAGGCTCCGGAGGCCGGGTCACTGGGGGCCGATGAATGTTCAAAATGGTCATGGAGGGGCTAAATCCTAGAAACGGCCATGGAGGGGCTGGGATTCAGAGGCCAGGTCATTGAGGGCCAACGGATGTTCAAAATGGCCATAGAGAGGTGGAGTCCTGGAAATGGCCATGGAGGGGTCGAGCTCCGGAGGCCGGGCCGTCGGGGCTCCACGGATGTTCCAAAACAAAAAAAGGGGGATGAAGCTCTGAAAACCACCAAAACTTAACCAAACTTTGACGAAACCTTGGCAGTTCATTTACACACTTCAAACACATCCTAGATCCAAAAAAGGTTGCCCCCAAAGTCAAAAATGTGGAAACGGGAGCGACGAGGGTCCACAGATGTTTCCAAACAGCTAAGGAGGAAGGGAATTCTAGAGGGAAAGTTTTGAAACCATCGAAACTTAACAGAACATTGACGAAACCTTAGCAGTTCATTTGCGCACTTCAAACACATCCCAAATCCAAAAAAGATTTGCCCCAAAGTCAAAATGTGGAAACGGGAGCGACGGGGGTCCACGGATGTTTCCAAACAGCCAAGGAGGAAGGGAATTCCGGAGGGAAAGTTATGAAACCATCGAAACTTAATGAAAGGTTGACGAAACCTTGGCAATTCATTTACGCACTTCAAACACATCCTAGATCCAAAAAAGGTTTCCCCCAAAGTTAAAAATGTGGAAACAGGAGTGACGGGGGTCCGCGGATGTTTCTAAACAGCAAGAAAAGGACAAAGGTAGAAAAGGGGATGGTGGACCTCATTTCTCTACAGATTTGAATACCCCAAGTAGGTGAATTTGGGTAGGGGATTTGATTGTTTGAAAGCACATGACCAATTTGGGCTTGGAAAATGGGGCACGCAAAACAAGACAAGAGCAAAGCAGCCTATCAGGAGTGAAAAAAAAGGGGGGTCCCTACCTATGGCGGGGCGTGTGTGCAAAACATGAACAAGAATTAGTTTAAAGGGTCAATCTAGGAATAAAATGGGATTTAGGTGCTCATTTGATCATTCTATATTCATGAAAGCTTGAAAATGAGAATAGTATCAACTAACTTACGTTCAATTCAGGCTCCAACATCAGATTTGTCCTCTTTAGGTGATCGCTCTAGGGCTTGAGATTCATCTCTAGTGGTTTTCCTCTACATCTTCCATTGAGCATCGTCTCAAGGTAGATTTTTGATGTTTCTTGGTGATTTTGATACATCTTATGCTTGATTTTTTTATTTCTCTCCTAGTTGGCTATTAATCCATCAAATTTAGGGGGATTTTTAGTTATCATTTCATGTTTTGCCAGTGAGGGTTTTGTTTCTTTAAGGGTTCACTTTGAAAGATGGAAATAGGGTTTTGATTTGAATGTTTTAGGGGATAAAATTCATTGAATACTCTTAATACTCATTTTTGGATTGCTTTTGTGTGTTTGGAATTGAAATTTGGGATCATCTCCCTATTTTGAGTGATTGGTCAAAACCCTAGTTTTCATGGTTATGAGTTTGATAAAAAATGATTGACATCGATGATTATGAAATAAATTGTTTGATTGAAATCCATCTTGAGATGTCGATAATTCAATCCTAGGTGGATTAGACATTTAACTTTCATTGATTTTAAAAAATCAAGAATCAACACTTAGCGAAAATTGTGATCTTGAGAAAAATCTAGAAATTATGAGGTAGCTCATATTTTCTAAACTCCAATCCACCTGAAGAATTTGAGCCCCCTCAGATTATCAAAGTCTCATGACCAGCCTTAGCCTCGAGTTTGGTAAATAAGCACTTAGTAAAATATTTATATTAGCCTTTAGAGATTCCAAGCAGGCTAAGATTACCCAAATGCTAGTTCACCCAGGTAATCTGGGGTCCCTTGAATTACCCAAGCCCATAAATGATTGAGCTTCTAACACATGAAATCACTTGAAATTTGGGATGAAAGTAATTTGTGAAGTTTTCTCGAGTGATTAAAGTTTGAGTATGATTGACTGGGTCGGTGAACTTCATCTATCATAGATTCCACTTGATATCAATGAAAATGTCGTCTGTAGGCTAGATTAGGAAAATTCAAGCTTGCTTGGATTAGCTAAACCTTAGTCTAGCTAGAAAATTAGAGCTAGCTTAGATTATCTTGTCTTTCTCCATTCATTGTGGATTTCCAATATCATTCATAAATGAGTTGCATAGGATGATTTCCTGGCATTTATTAATGGATATCAATTCATTTGAGTATGATTTACTTATGTATCATTGTGGAATTTGATGAAGTTAGTTTCTTGCATTATATTTCCATTGGAATTTGAATTATTATTAGCTTAAGTTAATGGCATTGTCATCTCATATTGGTGCTTCATGAAATGGATATAATATTTTATATTATTTTTTTCCATTTTGGTGATTATGGTCCTTTCTCTAATAGATGCAAGTTGAGTTGAGCCCCGATAAGACCACCAAGACAAAGGTTGCTCTAGTGCAAGAAGAAATTAGTAGAAGATAGGAAAGGATGAAGTACGAATTAAAGGGAATTTGGCCAGAGACCAAGATTGCTTCTACATGGTTAAGGATTGTAGATACAAACATGAGTCATGTGGATTATGATGATTTTCAGTAGAGGATGTTTGGAAAGGATCCTACTCCATTGAAATAGATCATAACTCACACTAGATCAGCACAACTAGTAGGATTCCCTCCAACACAACTATGTCCTGAGTTGGTCTTGGAATGTGCAAAGCACTATGACTCTAGGACAAGAATCATAATTGGGCCACAAGGCAGAGTCATGGAAATTTTAACTGAAGAGTCCATTGCAGAAGTCTTCAACATTTCCTCTCATCACAAGCTCATTGAATAAATCAACATTGGGGAAGCAATCAAGTTCTACGAAGAAGACCCCAATAGAGCTTTGCAAATCACGAACAATGCATGGATATTGAAACCTAAGCCACACTACTCAAAGCTATCAAAAAATCTACACAAAAGTGATTTCAAGATGGAGTACCATGATATCATAACTTTCTTAGGAAAATTCATGGGAGTGGAAGAAGCTCACATCTTTCAAACTTGGATGTTTCATACTATTATATAAATTGTGGCTAACAAGCATTATCATTGGGAAAGAATCATAAGCAAAAATATGGATGCCCAATTGAGAAGTGTGCAAGAAACCAATAAGCTCACTATGATCTCTTATCTTGTCTACATGTTGGCATAGAAGACCAAGTACAAGGGTCTCAGTTGCAAAGGAACCATAGGGAACAAAAAAATATGGGATGTTTACCCACAACTACAACACAAAACATCCAACTACAAAAGAGCTAATGATTCCTTTTTCATGTATATTCCAAGACTCTTGCAGGATGCTCTTCATGTTAGGGTCTATGTTGATGTTGTGGATATGATTAAACAATATAGTCAATGCTTCATCCAATTTCAAAGGTTCACATAAATCTGGGTATAGGCGTCTCTACTTGTCCATCTCAAATTACCCAGTTATCCAACCAACAAACTTCTATCACTGGAATTAATAAGAAAAATGGTAGGCTTCGAAGAGATTCTACAACATGAAGTGAAGAAGAAGGGATTGAAATCAGAATTCCAATTGAGAATGGGAACTTTGGAAGCATTCCCTTCTATTTAAAGTGCTCAACATTATGAGAAGGAAATGGCATAATTTGAGTTGTATTCACATACCAACAGAAACAATTTTGATCCTTATGGAAAGGTTGTGAAGCAAGCCAACAAAATTTTAAGGCATAAGGATCACATTGAGGACTATTGGGATAATTGTAGAGAAGAATTTGATGTTATTAGGAGAATATTTTCCAAACTTCCCCTCAAATTGATAGGAATATATAAAGTGGCACAAGTGCTTGACTAGGTGCAAGATCATGAGGTGAATCTGGTTCAACATCATGACTATGAGCCTAACAGAAGCAAACCATTTCCTCCAATCAAATGATCAGAGGAAGAGGTAACAGATCTAGACTAGGTTACTGAGCTAGTAAAGAAGTATTCTAGACTGTGGGTAAAGCACAAAGTATTATAACTGGAAGTAGAGGGAATCAAGTTCACCTATGACTTGATGGGGGACTTGGAGTTTCAATCTAAATAAGAAACTGAAGCTAATAAGGGCGATGAAATTGTTGAGCCTCATAAGGAGGATTCCGATGAAGAAGGAGATAAACCAATGTCTATTAAGAGGAGAACTAGGATTCAAGCACAAGTAAAGCAAGGAAAGAGACCATCTCCTAAAATTAAGAAGTCTCCTCAAGTCAGCACTAATGTAGAAGAAGGTGAAACCTCACAACTAGTGAGAAAAATAAGAATAATCACAGAAAGGAAAAAAGTTGCCAAGGCAAGGAAAGGAGATGCTGCTACAAATGCTCCTTCTGCATCAAAGGTTGTTGATTTGGAAATTTCAGGGGAAAAACCTCAAGTGCATGCCAAAAGAAACTCCCCAAATCATAAGGTCTCACTAGTAGAAGAGGTGAAAGCTACAGAGAAATAGGTAAGAGATGAAGATGAACTTATTGATGATATGGAGAATAGAGCAACTACAGGAAATAATTCTCCCATTCCTTCTCCCCATCAAAATGTGCAAGTTTCTAAGGAGGCAATTCATGAAGAAGGGAACATATCCAATGATCCTGAATAGCCAAATGAAGAAGATGATGATATTTCCATTCTTGAAAGTGGAGAATGGAGGAAATTTATACAAGAAATGAAACAATCCACCTCTAGAGTAGAAAGTAAGAACATAGAGTCTGAGGTTGTTCAAGGAAAAGCATCTAAGTCTCTAGAGAGGGTAATCATTGATGAGCCAGAGGATCACCCTGAGGTAGGAAAAAATAGAGAAGTTGCTAATAGTCCTCATCAGGACAAGGAAGAGCCAGAAAATCAACCAAAAATGGAAAGGAATGTTGAATAAAATGTGGTTGATAGTCCTAATAAGTAGGTGGCAACTGAAAAATCTATTGCTCTTGAATGATTAGAGAAAAGGCTTAGTAAGAATCCAATAATTGTACAAGAGGAACCTCCAAGCTTGGACAAGCTGCTTGAATAATGGGGGTAGTTGAAGCAAATAAAGAGAGCTAGGATAGTCTCTAAGATTTCAAGAGATGAATTCAATAGCAGGGTTATACATGTGGTGGTGCCTATAGGTGACAAGTTCAAAGATGAAGTTAGGCCATGTGACTATAAGGTGCAAACTATCAAGTTAGGGCCAACTACTAAGGAACATGAAAAAGAAGAATTTCAAGAATTCTCTTAGGCTATTTTGAGAAGATTAGATAGAGAAACTGAGGAGAAGTAAAAGTTACAAAAGCAATTGAATGATGTCTATAAATATGTACAACATTTGATGAATCCTCTACAAACTATTGGAAGTGAAGGAACTATTCTAGAGGGATTGCTTCCTAAGGAGGAAGTTTTAGAAATTGAAAGATTAAAATCCTATGTTCAAGGCTCTCATAACTAGTTACAGGATGTCAGTAGCAGAGGGGATGAAGCCATTGAAAAAATTATTAAAATTTATACCAATGCTTCTGATTTTCTTGAGCATACTTCACAATTCACTGCATATTGTAACAAGATTAATGAGTCAATTGTTGATGAGTTGAAATTTTTTTTGCAGATACCTAAGGATGAGTTGGCCAAGCTGGATATCTTTTCTCATGATGAAATTGGAAAGGTGAAGGAGTGGATTGAAGTTTTGAATTATAGGAAGCAACTCCTTACAAAATCTTTGAAGAAAATAATGAAATTACAAGGAAAAATGAAGGAAATATACAATAGTTGTATTAGTTTCCTAGAGATAATGAATGGGAGGAGGAAGTTTGGCCAAAAAAATATGAACATTGGTAGATTACAGGGATGGTGGCATGAAATATGCCCCCTCTGATAGTACTCCAATTACAAAGGAAAATTTGGAAGATGCAACCATGTATATTTCAAAACTGGACAAATATCATGAGTTGTAGATTGAGTGGAATAAGGAAATGCCCCAATATTTGGATGAATTTAAAAATCATAAAACTAGAATTAAATTTATTCCAATTCCAGACCTAGAAGATATGAAAGAAATATTGGAGAAAGCCAAGGAATTATCCAATGAATTAGAAAATAACGAGGGAGAAAATTGCTAGCTTGCAGCCACCTAAAGTTTTGTGCCAATCATTTGATAGTATAGCTAGAAGGCGACCTCAAATTTTGTGCAACTAAGGAAACATTTTAGAAGATTCTAGGTTGACCTAGATGAATTTTCAAACATTAAATGCAACTTTTATTTTATTCAAAAACTCTCTAGGCTGACTTGTTGGGCTGACCTAACTATGTAACCCTAATTTTGGGCCGACCTAGTCATGCCTCTCTATAAATTGAGGCTCAAGCCTCCTTTTTAATGGTTAGAATCAGTTAAGAAATAGTTGCTAGAGCTATAATTGAGTTGAGAGTTAGCATTTTCTGAGAGAAAGTCTTGTAACACTGAGAATACATGAATTGTTGCAAACTTGGGTGATTCAATACAAGTAAAGACGTTCTTTGGCGCTCTTTCTTGTGTTATTTCACATTTCATTTTTCTTGTTGTTCCAATTATTTAATATTTCTTTGAGATTATTAGTTACATGTTAGATTTTAGATTTAGATATGATGCAATGGTTTTGATGGTTTACTATTTGAAGTGTTTGAGCAATCCTTGGTCCATGCTTTTAGCAGCTTGTTGATTGTAAGTTGCTATGTGAAGTTAGCATGTGCCTTAAATTTGTGTATTAAGTTCAATCGTGGGTATTTATTCATTTCAATTAAAAAATAGGTTTTTTTTGGGTGAATTCTTCATGATCCAAAAATCTTTAATTCCTTAGAAGATTGCACTGTTTTTATGAGATTGCAGGTTTGATCTTGGTTAAGAATTTTTTTTTTTGAAGGATTGGACCACTTTGAGTGTTTAATCATTTACATTGTTAGTATTAGGAATTAGTTTAGTCTTAAAATCTCTTTAAACCCTTATCTTTTGTTATTTATTTTCAAATCTGAGTTAGGTTTTAGGATCAAAAGTATCACCAAATTGCAAGATCTGATAAATCTAAAGTTCCAACATTTGTTTCGTAAGGTCCCTTGTGATTACCCACATTTTCACATTTATCACTGAGTTGTTTATGTATTTTCAAGACCTGACATTAGAGCCCTTGGGGTTATCTCTTGAGGCTTGCTGATAGGGATTTAACTTTCAAGAGAGATAGGGTACGTGTATCCTGTGTAAGTTGTTGTTGTGCAGAAAACATCATCAATAGATTAGCACTAGAAGGAGGGCCTAAATAATAAATTTGGATCATTTTCTATCTACCATTTCTCTTGAGAGATTTTGAAGAAGAACCGGTCTACACCAAGAGAGGAATATTTTCAAGAGTTGCAAGCCTCTACTAGGTGAAGGAGGACTAGAAGAAGGGGAAAGTCATCATCTACCTAACCATTTCCATCCTCTCCATCATCCAATGCTGAGGAAATTCCCATTCAACAACCCCAACCAGTCATTAATTAACCTTTACCACCTCCACCACCACCAATGGCTTTCTTGGGAAACAACCCATCCCCTTTTTCCTTCAATAATTACAATGTCATGCCTAAGGATCTTGAACATTTCTACTCCAAGTTTCATGTCAATGACCCCAATAGGACTGCAGACGAACACATCAAAATTTTCCAAACTTGTCTTAGGGATAGAGGAATCAAGTATGAGAATGTTGCATGTTGGATTTTCCCATATTCTATATGAGAAGATTCCTTTTACTAGTATAACCATCTACCTTTTGGGTCAATTCACAATTGGATAGAACTTGAGAATGCATTTCTATAGAAATTCAAGATCCCCATCAGTGCTAATGAGTTGTATCTGAAATTCACTAGAGTTAAGAGAGAGGTTAATGAGCCTATAGGGTCATTCAATAATAGGTTTCATCATGCATCTACTAGACTACATGCTCCTTATGTTGTAGATAATGCTACTGCCTTGGAAGTCTATATGAAGCTCTTGATAGTCTCACAACCACTTTCCTTAAATGGAGGCCTAACCCTCCAAACACGTTACTTGATGCTTATGTACAGGCGGTCAAGCTTAGCATAGATCTAAGGAAACATTTTTCTAGAACCTTGACATATTTAGGGCTTGCTACTCATCCAAGATAGATTCAAGCCCTCAATCAAGCTTTGAATAGCCATACCCCCATTATGAATCCAATGCCACAATTGCGTTTGGTTCCACATCTCATTCCTCCAATGAATCAAACCACACCAATGCCCAGTTATCCTCAAACAAGCATCAATCAACCCCTCCATTCACATCAATAGGCTGGTTTTCCCACATATTTGCAAAATTTTGAAGTCCCAAACTAGTCCATGGGTTTAAGAGTGGGCATTGGATACCCTCAGAATAATTGAGGACATGCACCATATAGTAATCCTGATAAAGAGAGGCTGGATGAATTGAATGAACAAGTGAAGAAGTTGAATATGGAAGTAACGTACCTGCGGAACCAAAATAGTCAACTCCAAGCTACTTAGAGGAATATATAGTCTAATTATAATAGGGAGAATTGAGACTTTGCATAGGGACATGGGAAATTTTTTGACAGAGGGTAGCCATCTGGTCAGAATTTTGATAGAGGACAAACAAGTGGACAAGGATTTGAAAGGAGACAACCTCCTATGTAGAAAAAAACACGGAACACAAGGTTGAGAAATGGAGGTGTTCCTACTCCATTGGATCAACCTCCTAATTAGGAGAAGCCTCCAAGTTGTGTGTATCTAGTAGAGGAAGCTTTATTTGGATGGTGTAGACTCCAAAAGATAAGTCAACATTCTAAGTTGGATTGCCCTAAGTTCTAGACTATTGCATCCATTTTTCAGTATGGGGTTGAGAAAAATTTCAACAATCAAGAGTTAGTACCATCAAACCCTTATGATTCCTCAGTAATGGTGCTAAATCATGCTCCCTTCCTATGAAGTGAAGAGAATAAGCCAAACGAAGAGTCAGGTGGGCAAGATGATAAGGTAGAGCAAGTATACAATGGAGATGAGATTTCACAATTGTTCAATGAAGAAACTGAGAATGATAATGGTCCTTTGGATGAAGAAGAAATGGGCATTGAAGAAGTTCACATGTTCCAATAGCCTACAAGAAAGTATGATCTGAGGAACAGGCCAAATAGAAATTCACAAGCTGGAGGCCATTCACTACATCAATCCCTCTGAATAACTTCACCACACCTCCCGATCCTAATGCTATTAATAATCCATCCTATCCTCATATACCCACACAATATTTTTCAAAAGGAGGACAATCTGGTTCCTCTAAAGGAAAGAACTTTGATGAAGGAAAGGAGAGGTTGGTGAATAATCGCAAGGATGTTCATGTTGATATGAACATGGAATAGTTGGGTGACTATGTGGCTAAAGAACTCAAGAAATTAAAGGTAAATCTTTCTGATTTTGAGTTGCTAAGAGTTCCTGCTATTAGAAATATATTTCTAGGAGCTTTTAAAGCAAATAAAGTTCCTTAGGATAGAGCAGCTAGTGAGGTAGCTGGGAAGACTTTTAGTTCACAAGCACCAAAAGATCAAAGCCAAGCACAACCTAGAGATAAAGGGAAAGAAAAAGATAAGATTCAAGTTGCACAAGCTGATACTTAGCTAAGTCTATTTCAAGGCAAGACAAAAACTCCTTTTTTGATTTTTGTTCACCTCTTTGGGAAGAATTTACACAATTGCCTTTTAGACTCAGGCATTTCCATGAATGTTATGCCTTTTGCTATCTATAGAGCCCTAGGTATTACTCCTACAGCCTCTCAATGGAAATTAACTCAGTTGGACAAGACAAAGGTGAATGTGGTGAGAGAATTAAATATGATTCTTATGCAGATTGCATCAGATCCTAGGATTCATCAAGTTATCAACATTCAGGTGGCAGACATTCTTGATACTTGTGGTCTGATTTTAGGTAGAGATTTCACCAAGGCACTAAATGGATATGTATCAACAGATCATTCCCATATGTGCCTTCCTTAGAAAGGAGTACCAAATCAAATTAGGATTGAAAGGGAACCTAGAATGAAGTATGTAATTACTGAATACCAGAATACTTCAAATCGGATATTAGTATCAGAAGTCAGTTTGGGGAATTATGTATTGGAAATTCCTATTTCAGAATCAGGTACAGAGGAAATATTTATGTTGCAGAGCACACCTGGTGAGCTCACATCAGAATCCAACAACACTAGATCATTGGTTGAACCAATAGAGGAAGGTGATGACCAAGAGGACGATCAACTCATCTTGTTAGGTAATGTTCAAGAGTTCATCCATAAATGTATAAAGGATCAAATTCAATTGAGTAGTGATATGAATTTTGAGGAGTTACTTCTTTTGAATTGGTGTAGGGTCCATAATGCTTCCCACTCAGAGCTGGAATGTTGCCTATTCCAAATAGCAATGGAGCAGATATAGAGATGCATCAATCCAACCCCAACTATCAAGATAAGTGTGCAAAGTATCCAAGATGATCCCAAGGGTAAAATTCTAATGCATTCTAAAGAGCCTCCCAGTAATAGCAAAACTAAAGAAAAATCAAGAGGATCAGGAGCTTCTAGTTGTTGGACACTTAGATTTGATGGATCCAAGTCAAAGCAAGGTGTTGGGTATAGCTTTGAGTTGACTAGTCCTAAAGGTAAAACCTTTTTTGCTAACCATAGACTCCAATTCCACTGTATTAATAATGTAGCTCAATATGAAGCTTTGATTCATGGATTATTGATGGCATTAAGAAAGAAGGTTAAAATTTTGCAAGTGTTTGGAGATTCAAAATTGATAGTTAGGCAAGCTAGAAAATAGTACTCATGTCATGATAGAAGAATTACTAATTACAGACATAGAGTATGTAATCTTATTGAGGGGTTTTATGCTTTCAACATTCAATTGATACCTCATAGCAAGAACCAAACTGTTGATGCTTTAGCTAAGGAAACTAGTACATTACAACCCTTGTCACTTTTAGGCTTGAAGAAGTTTACTATAGAGCTCACTCTAGTACCATCAGTTCCCGATAATGTAACTAATTTTTTAGGTGTTTGAGGATGACAAGCACATCCTTGATTTTATTACAATCTTAGATGTGTTTACTTCTTAGATAATTGATGAAGTGGAGCATTAGGAAGTAGAGATGGACCTAGAAGGAGTCATCAACCTGAAGACCGACACTATTCCAAGAGGGATGGTGCAATTAGAGAGAATTTTTTATATGGATAGGATAAAAGATTGGGAACAACAAGCTAAGAAAGAATCCATTAGTAGTCAATGTGAGACATACGATATGGGGACTCTAGACAATGTTAAGAATGTTTTTATTATCAAGGTGTGTACTCTAGAGGAGAGGAGAGGAATCATAGATGCACTACATACATATCAAGATGTAATAGCTTGGAGTTATGAAGATTTGAAGACATATGATACTTCAATTATTACACATACCATTCATCTCAAGCTAGCCATCAAACCATTCAAACAAAGACAAAGACCAATCAATTCCCTGCTGGAACCTACCATTCAGAACGAGGTACAAAAGTTATTATTTGCTTGTATCATATTTCCAGTTAGGAATTCAACTTGGATGGCTAATTTGGTCCCGGTAAGAAAGAAGAATGGAGAAATCAGGCTTTTTGTTGATTTCAAAAATATCAATCGTGCATCAAAAAAGGACAACTACCTAGTCCCCTCATTGGACGAAGTGTTATATATTGTCAATGGATCTCAGATGATGTCCTTTCTAGATGGATATTCTAGATATAATCAAGTCATTGTGCAATACGAGGTTGGCACAAAAATTCCTTTACCATAAAGTGGGGGACTTTTTCTTATAGGAGAATGCCTTTTGGGATAATCAATGTTGGAGCAACTTTCCAAAGGGCTATGGATATTTCCTTCAAGGATATTATTGGTAAGTGCATCATTATTTATATGGATGATTTAACAACCTTTTCCAAGAAACAAGGTGATCATATTTCAGACTTGTGCAAAGTATTCCAAAGGTGTAGGGAATTTGGCATTTCACTTAATCCAAAGAGGTGTATCTTTGGAGTCACTGAAGGGAAGCTGTTAGGACATGTTATCTTAGAAAAGGGTATTTATATCTATCCTAAATAAATGGAGGCCATACTTAAGATGCAACCTCTTGCAAGTAAAAAGGAAATGAAGTCATTTTTTGGAAAAATCAACTTTTTCAGGAAGTTTATCACTAGATTTGTAGAAATAGTTAAACCCTTGAATGCAATGTTGAAGTAGGATGGAAAGGTTGAGTGGAGTGCAAATGCAAAAGAGGCTTTCACAGAGATCAAGATGGCAATAGTTGATGCCCCATTATTGGTGTGTCCTAATTATTCCAAACCTTTTTATATATATTCTTTTGCATCAGATCACTCTTGTGTTGGTATGTTAACCCCAAAATCTGATGAAGGAAATGAGCATCCTATATGTTTCATGAGTGCTCCTTTAAAAGATGAAGAATTTCAAGATATCCCAATGTGGAAAAATAGGCTTATGCTTTTGTCAAAGATGTGAAGAAATTCAAGAACTACATCTAGAGGAATAAGGTCTTTGTAATAGTGCTTGATCCTACATTCAAGCTACTGCTTATGCAAAATGAGCTGGTAGAACAGAGAGCTAAGCGGGTGACAATGTCACAAGAGTATGATATTGAGATCCAACCTATGAAATTGGTAAGAGGACATGGATTAACTAAGACAATAGCTGAAACAAGTCTTGATCTTACATCCCAACACTATCACCTTCAAGATGTTTCCACAGCTGATTGTATGATGACACTATGTACTATCTCTTAAATCAGTAATGTCCTGATCATCTCAATGCGATGCAACAAAGAGCTTTGCATTTGAAAAGTGATAGCTTTATGATGAAAGGGGTTTTTTTATACAAGAAGAATCCTGAATGTGTTTACCTTTGTTTCCTTGGAAAAGAAGAAGTTGAGAGAGTGATGATTGAATTCCATGACAAGTATGGCACATGCCATGGTTTTGCACCAGCTATTGCAAATAAGATTTCGAGGGTAGGCTATTACTGGCCTACTTTGTTCAAGGATGCACACAACCATGTGAGGACTTACCATGTGTGTCAAAATGTATCAAGGAGAAGTATTCAACTCTTCCACTTCAGCCAGTCATAGAGGTAAAACCATTTGCACAGTGGGGTTTGGAATTCATTGGTCCAATCAATCCACCTTCCTCTATAGGCCATAGGTACATTATCACTATAACTAATTAATTTACTAGATGGACTTAAGATCTTGCTTGTAAACAGTGCACCTCCCAGGTGGTAATCAATTTTCTAGAATCAGGTATTATCAATCACTTTGGTTTCTTATTTGCTTTGGTTTGTGATAATGGTCCTACATTTGCTTCATTAAAATTTTCTAGTTGGGCTTTTGATCATGGAATCATTTTTAAGTTTTCCTCCAATTACTACCCACAAGGAAACGGTCTCACTAAGTCCTCAAATAAGAATCATTTAACCATCATCCATAAATTGTTAGAGAGGAACCCCAAGTATTGGCATACCCAACTTAGATTTTCTCTTTGGGTAGATTGCACTAAACATAAGGCCTCTATAGGAACATCTCCCTATCACCTTGTGTATGGTTTGAAGCCAGTATTCCCAATACAACTTAAGATCTCCACTTTGCAATTTATCAACAATTACTATGATGAAGGGGATAAGTGTGAGGCCCGTTTGAATCAACTTGTACACCTTGAAGAGAAAAGAGATGAAGCCTTAGAAAAATTTTCTAAATATTAGGGTGGCGTCAAGAGATGGTTTGATAGGAGAGCCAAGGTGAAAGACTTTAGAATATCTGACTTGGTTCTCTATTGGGATAAAGCACATAATAGAAAAGGGGAGCATGGAAAATTTGATAAGCTTTGGCTTGGCCCCTACTAGATTTCAGAGATATTGGGAGACAATGCTTTCCATTTGAAAACTCTCACTGGAGAGGATGTCCTATTACCTGTCAACGAGCAATATTTAAAGCATTTTTTCTAGTCCTGAGATGCTTGCAGCTCTTTTCCTATAAATAGTTAGGTTAGGTGCTAGTTTCTTTTCCTTTTCTTTGTTTTATTTTGTCTATTTTTTGCTTTTGGTTAATATAGGTTTTCTTTGGCTTAGATTAGGTTTGTTTTTTTTTTTCTTCTGGTTTTGGGTTCCCTATTTTATTTGAGGCATGTTACATTTTCACACCAATCACTATATTATCAGGGATTGTTCTAAGTATTTCTTCTACAAACTCTAATCATCCTTCTAGAGTTAATTGGTGGAAATTATTTACTTGGTGTCAAATGTGCTAATGATTGAAGTGAATGAGTCACTGGGTTAAGTTAAATATAGAATGTGCTTGGGTTTTACATTTATAAACACTTCTTAAGAATCCAAAGGTTGTTAAGCGTTCCTTATGAAGTCTGGTCAAGTGAAAAAAATTATTTCTGCTTCAGTGCCACTATGGTTCTCAGCCCCGACTATGAGATTCATTACTTACAAGGTGAAAAAGAAAGTTTAAATGATCTCAAAAGAATATCAAAAGAAGAAGAAAAGAGAATATTGAAAATTAAAAGTGAATATTCACCTTATCAGGAGTAACTGAGTATCTCTATTGGGGCTATGGGCGCCTGACTAGCAATAGAACTATGCTCAGGAGGGCCACAATAATAACCTCGTCCGGGCTATGGATGCCTAGCTAGTAGCGAGGCTCTATCCAAGATTGTTTTGGAGTTATAATCTTTATGTAGCTTGATTAGACTAATTCTGGTTCTAGTATCAACTGAGGGAGGGAAATGAATACATTTGCACACACTTTGACCCTGACACAAGAAGGGATTTCTTATTCATTGACTTTGAAACTATTTTTGCGGTTGACCTGATGCAAGGATTGAAACCAAAGATTATGGGTTCTTGATTCCAATTTTTCATTGAAATACTTTGGAGCATTTCCCCAGCAAGAGTCGCCATTTGTTGTGTAGTTTTCGCACACACACCTCGCTGAAAGTAGGGACCCTCTTTTCTTGCTTTGTTTGCTTCTTTGTTTACATTGGGTCCTAAATTCATCCCCTTAAGGGATAAGTATCTTGGTATTGGTCATGTTTCACCCATTTTCTTAGCGTTAAATCTGCATTTGAGATGTCATTTTGCAACTTCATATGTTTGTCTAGCTCTTTGAGATTGACCCTAGCTTAGAAAAGTGAAATTAGAGTAAAATTGGCTAAGTGTGAAGGAAGTTTGGTAATTCCAAGGTACCTTGAATTACCCAAACTTTAATCTAGCCAAGTGATCCGAGCTACCTGGAATTATCCATGTCTGACCCCATGTCATATTTATGAGATTTCTATAGAATGTATGATTGAGAATTTATTGCTAACAATTAATGAGTTTAAAGGGTCAATCTAGGAATAAAATGGGATTTAGGTGCTCATTTGATAATTCTATATTCCTAAAATCTGGAAAGTGAGAAGAGTATCCACTAGCTTACATTTGATTCAAGCTCCAACATTAGATTTGTCCTCTTCAGGTGATCACTCTGGGGCTTGAGATTGATCTCTAGTGGTCTGCCTCTACGTCCTCTTCTATCAAGCATCTTCTCAAGGTAGGTTTCTGATGTTTCTTGGTGATTTTGATACATCTTATGCTTTATTTTTTTTATTTCTCTCTTGGTTGGCTATTAATTGATTGAATTTAGGGGTCTTTCTAGTTATCATTTCTTGTTTTGCTGGTGAGGGTTTTGTTTCTTTAAGGGTTCACTTTGAAAGATGGAAATAGGGTTTCAATTTGAATATTTCAAGGGGTAAAATTCATTGAATACTCTTAATACTCATTTGTTGATTGATGTTTGTGTGTTTGGAATCAAAATTTTGGATCATCTCCCTATTTTGAGCGATTGGTCAAAACCCTAGTTTACATGTTTATGAGTTTGATAAAAAATGATTGACATCGATGATTATGAAATAAGTTTTTTGATTGAAATCCATCTTGAGATGTTGATAATTCAATCCTAGGACGATTAGATGTTTAACTTTAATTGATTTGAAGAAATCAAGAATTGACACTTACCAAAAATTGTGATCTCGAACAAAATCTAGAAATTTTAAGGTAGCTCAAATTTTCTAAGCTCCAATCTACCCAGAGAATCTAAGACCCCTAGGATTATGCGATTCTAATGACCAACCTTAGCCCCAATTTTTGTAAATAAGTAATTAGACAAATCTTGAGCTTAGCCTTCGGAGATTCCAAGCAGGCTCAGATTACTTGAATGTTAGTTCACCTGGGTAATCTGAGGTCGCTTGAATCACCTGAGCATGTCAATCATTGAGCTTCCAGGGCATGAAATCACTTCAACTTTGGGATGAAAGTAATTTGTGAAGTATTCTTGAGTTAATTAAAGTTTGAGTATGATTGACTGGGTTGGTGAACTTCATCCATCATAGATTCCACTTGATATCAGTGAAAATGCGGTCTATAGGCTAAATTTGAAAAATACGAACTTGCTCAGATTAGCCAAACCTTAATCTAACTAGAAAATCTGAGCTAGCTCTGATTATCTAGTCTTTATGCATTCATTGTGGATTTCAAATATCATTCATAAATGATTTGCATAGGATGATTTCTTGGCATTTATTAATGAATATCAATTCATTTGAGTATGATTTACTTATGTATCGTTGTGGAATTTGATGAAGTGAGTTGCTTGAATTATATTGCCATTGGAATTTTAATTTTTATTAGCTTAAGTTAATGGCATTATCATCTCATATTGGTGCTTCATGAAATGGATATAATATGTTATATTGTTGTTTTCCATTTTGGTGATTATGGTCCTTTCTCTAATAGATGCAAGCTAAGTTGAGCCCTGATAAGACCACCAAGACAAAGGCTGCTCTAGTGCAAGAAGTTAGGAGAAGACGGGAAAGGATGAAGTATGACTTCAAGGGAATTTGGACAAAGACCAAGATTGCTTCTACATGGTTGAGGATTGCAGATACAAACATGGGTCATGTGGATTACGATGATTTTCAACAAAGGATGTTTGGAAAGGCTCCTACTCCATTGAAACAGATCATAACTCACACTGGATTGGCACAACTAGTAGGATTCCCTCCAACACAACTATGTCCTGAGTTGGTCTTGGAATGTGCAAAGCACTATGACTCTAGGACAAGAATCATAATTGGTCCACAAGGTAGAGTCATGGAAAATTTAACTGAAGAGTCCATTGTAGAAGTCTTCAATATTTCCTCTCATCACAAGCTCATTGAATAAATCAACATTGGGGAAGCAATCAATATCTATGAAGAAGACCCCAATAGAGCTTTGGAAATCATGAATAATGCATGGATATTCAAACCTAATCCACACTACTCAAAGCTGCCAAAAAAAATGCACAAAAGTGATTTCAAGCTGGAGTACCATGATATCATAACTCTCTTAGGTAGATTCATGGGAGTGGAAGAAGATCACATCTTTCAAACTTGGATGTTCCATCCCATTACACAGATTGTGGCTAACAAGCATTATCATTGGGAAAGAATCATAAGCAACAATATGGATGCCCAATTGAGAAGTATGCAAGAAACCAATAGGTTCACTATGGCCTCCTATCTTGTCTACATGTTGGCACACAAGACCAACTAAAAGGGTCTCAGTTACAAAGGAATCGTAGGGAAAGACAAAATATGGGATGCTTACCCACAGCTACAAAAAAAAACATCCTACTACAATAGAGCTGATGATTCCTTTTTCATGTATATTCCAAGATTACTACATGACGTTGTTCATGTTAGGGTCTTTGCTAATGGTATGGATCTGATTAAGCAATAAAGTCAATGGTTCATCCAATTTCAAAGGTTCCAATTTCAAAGGTTCACATACATCCGAGTACATGGGTCTCCAATTGTCCCTCTCAGATTAACCAGGTATCCAACCAACAAACTTTTGATGCTGGAATTAGCAAGACAAATGGTAGGCTTCGAAGAGATTCTACAATAGGAAGTGAAGAAGAAGGGATTGGGAACATAATTCCCATTAAGAATGGGAACTTTGGAAGCATGCCCTTCTATTCAAAGTGCTCAACATTTTGAGAAGGAAATGGAACAATTTGAGTTGTATTCACATACCAACATAAACAATTTTGATCCTTATGGCAAGGCCATGAAGCAATCCAATAGAATGTTTAGGCATAAGGATCACATTGAGGACTATTGGGATAATTGTAGAGATGAATTTGATGTTCTTATGAGAATATTTTCTAGACTTCCTCTCAAATTGATAAGACTATATCAAGTGGCACAAGTGCCTGACCAAGTGCAATATGATGCAATGAATCTAGTTCAACATCATGACTACGAGCCTCATAGAAGCAAGCCATTGCCTCCAATCAACTGGTTAGAGGAAGAGGTAATAGATCTAGACCAGATTATTGAGCCAGTGAAGAAGTATTCTAGACTATGGGTAAAGCACAAACTAATAGAACTAGAAGCAGAGGAACCATGTTCACCTATGACTTGATGGGGGACTTGGAGTCTCAATCTGAAGATGAAAGTTAAGCTAATAAGTGTGATGAAACTACTAAGCCTCATGAGGAGGATTTCCATGAAGAAGGAGATAAACCAATTTCTATTAAGAGGAGAAATAGGAGTCAAGCACAAGTAAATCAAGGAGAGAAACCATATCCTAAAATTAAGAATGATCCTCAAGTGAGCACTAATGTAGAAGAAGGTGAAACCTCACAACTAGTGAGGAAAAGAAGAATAATCATAGAAAGGCAAGAAGCTGCCAAGGAAAGGAAAGGAGATACTGCTACAGATGATCCTTCTGTAGTAAAGGTTGTTGATTTAGAAATTT
Source organism: Sequoia sempervirens (assembly GCA_007258455.2). Taxonomy (NCBI): domain Eukaryota; kingdom Viridiplantae; phylum Streptophyta; class Pinopsida; order Cupressales; family Cupressaceae; genus Sequoia; species Sequoia sempervirens. The sequence continues at coordinate 146,208,098 of VDFB02271358.1, read as the reverse complement.
CAAGGGAAAAACTTCAAGTGTATGTCAAAAGAAACTCCCTAAAGCATAAGGTCTCACCAGTAGAAGAGGTGAAAGCTATAGAGAAAGAGGTGAAAGATGAAGAGATGCCTACTAATGATATGGAGAAGAGAGCAGCTATAAGAAATAATTCTCCCATTCCTTCTCCCCATCAAAATGTGCAAGTTTCTAAGGAGGAAATTCACAAAGAAGGGAACATATCCAATGTTCCTGAATGGCCAATGAAGAAGATGATGAGATTTCCATTCCTAAAAGTAGAGAATGGAGGAAATTTGTAAAAGAAATGAAACAATCCACCTCTAGAGCAAAAAGTAAGAATATAGAGTCTGAGGTTGTTCAAGGAAAAGAATCTAAGTCTCCAAAGAGGGTAATCATTGATGAGCTAGAGGATCATCCTGAGGTACAAGAAAATAGAGAAGTTTTTGATAGTCCTCATTAGAAAAAAGAAGAGCAAGAAAATCAACTAGAAATGGAAAGGAATGCTGAAGAAAATGTGGTTGATAGTCCTAATAAGGAGGTGGCAATTGAGAAATCTATTGCTCCTAAATGGTTAGAGAAAAGGCTTAGTAAGAAGAAAATAATTGTATAGGAGGAAGCTTCAAGCTAGAACAAGTTGCTTGAACAATGGGGGCAGCCAAAGCAAAGAAAGAGAGCCAAGACAATCTCTAAGATGTTAAGAGATGAATTAAATAATAGGGTTATACATGTGGCAGTACCTTTAGGTGACAAGTTCAAAGATGATGTTAGGCCATGTGACTATAAGGTGCAAACTATCAATTTAAGGCCAACTACTAAGGAACATGAAAAAGAAGAATTTCAAGAATCCTCTCACACAATTTTGAGAAGATTAGATAGAGAAACTAAGGAGAAGGAAAAGTTACAAAAGAAATTGAATGATGTCTATAAATATGTACACCATTTGATGAAGCCTCTGCAAATTGTTGGGAGTGAAGGAACTATTCCAAAGGGATTGCTACCTAGGGAGGCAGTTTCAAAAATTGAAAGATTAAAATCCTCTATTCAAAGCACTCATAAATGGTTACAAGATGTTAGTAGCAGAGGGGATGAAGCCATTGAACAAATTCTTAAGATTTATACCAATGCTTCTAATTTCTTGAGTATACTTCACAATTCATTACAGATTGTTACAAGATTAATGAGTCAACTGTTGATGAGTTGAAGAAAATTTCTGCAGATACCTAAGGATGAGTTGGCCAAGCTGGATATCTTTTCCTATGATGAAATTGAAAAGGTGAAGTATTGGATTGAAGTTTCGAATTATAGGAAGGAACTCCTCACAAAAGCTTTCAAGAAAATAATGAAATTACAAGGGAAAATGAAGGGAATATACAACAATTGTATTAGTTTCCTCGAGATAATGAATGGGAGGAGGAAGTTTGGCCAAAAAATTATGAATGTTGGTAGATTATAGGGATGGTGGCTTGAAATATATGCTCCCTCTAACAATGCTCCAATTACAAAGGAAAATTTAGAAGATGCAACGATCTATATTTCAAAACTGGACAAATAACATGAGTTGCAGATTGAGTGGAATAAGGCAATGCCTCAATATTTGGAGGAATTTAAAAATCATAAAACTAGAATTAAATTTATTCTAGTTCCAGACCTAGAAGATATGAAAGAAATATTGGAGAAAGCCAAGGAATTATCCAATGAATTAGAAGCTGACAAGGAGGGAAAAAATCGCCAGCTTGCAGCCACCTAGGGTTTTGTGCCAATCATGTGATAGTATAGGTAGAAGGTGACCTCAAATTTTGTGCAACTAAGGAAACATTTTGGAAGAGTCTAGGCTGACCTAGATGAAGTTTCAAACATTAAATGCAAATTTTATTTTATTCAAAAACTCTCTAGGCTGACTTGTTGGGCTAACCTAAGTATGTAACCCTAATTTTGGGCTGACCTAGTGATGCCTCTCTATAAATCAAGGCTCAAGCCTCCTTCGTAATGGATATAATTAGTTAAGACATGGTTGCTAGAGCTGTAGTTGAGTTAAGATTTAACATTTTTTGAGAGCAAGTGTTGTAACATTGAGAATATAGGAATTGTTGCAAACTTGGGTGATTCAATATAAGTAAAGACATTGTTCTTTGGTGTGCTTTCTTGTGTTGTTTCACTTTGCATGGTTCTTGTTCTTCCAAATATTTAATATTGCTTTGAGATTATTAGTTACATGTTAGATTTTAGATTTAGGTATGATGCAATGGTGTTGATATTTTTATAGTTGAAGTTTTTGAGTAATCCTCTATCCATTATTTTAGTAGCATGCTGATTGTAAGTTGTTGTGTAAAGTTAGATCGAGCCTTAAATTTTTGTACTAAGTTCAATTGTGGGTATTTATTCATTTCAATTGCAAAATAGGTTTTATTTAGGTGAATGCTTCATGATCTAAAAATCTTTAATTCCTTAGAAGATTGCACTATTTCTGTGAGATTGCAAGTTTGATTTGGGTTAAGCAGAACTTTGTTTTGAAGGATTGGACCACTTTGAGTGTTTAATCATTTACATTTTTAGTCTTAGGAATTAGTTTAGTCTTAAAATATCTTTAAGCCCTTATCTTTTGTTATTTCTTTTCAAATCTGAGTTAGGTTTTAGGATCAAAAGTATCACCAAATTGCAAAATCTAATAAATCTAAAGTTCCAACATTTATTTCATAAGGTCCCTTGAGATTACCAACATTTTTACATTTATCATTGAGTTGTTTTTGCATTGTCAAGAACTGAAATTAGAGACCTTGGGGTTATCTCTTGAGGCTTGTTGATAGGGATTTACCTTTCAAGAGAGATAGGATACTTGTATTCTATCTAAGTTGTTGTGCAGAAAACACCATCAACATTAGGGAAGGCCTATATATATATTAGCATACCCATCATGCACTGCACACCTATCAAATTGTCAAGGCCTTCTCATTAATAGGTGACAAGCATCCATAGAAATTATATCACATAAAAAATTCATCCTGATAATCACCTATCTTAAATTTTACTAGACATCATTCATTTACTAGAACTTTACGATCATCTTGCATCTAAGAAATCCTATATGGATGTGAGTTTCTTCTTCTTTTCAAATGCAACTTATTTTCCATTTCCTTAGAAACAATATTTCAATACTACCACCATCAATAATAACATTACAAACTTTACCTTCACACTTACATCCTATTTTGAAAAAGCTCTTCCTTTGATCTAGTTATTTTCCTTCATTCATCAAGACTCTTCTTGAAACAAGAACTTCTCCATCCTCTTCCTCTTTTGAGTACTAAGACTTAACATCTTCTCCATTTATGTTTGGTGCTCTATTATGATCTTCAGTCCTTCTTCTTGGTATTTCCTCTTCATGAGGGAAATTATATGCCCTATGACCTTCTTCTCCACACTTGAAACAAGCCCCTCTGAAGGTTCCACTTTCAAAACTTCTACCTAATATTCATGCACCCTTATGATTTTGATCTCTTGACCCATAAAAATATTCATTCCTATTTTTTTTTTGTTTCCTTGGTCTTCATTTTTCTTATTTATATCCTCATTTTGTTTACCATTTATTTTACGCCCTCCTTGATTATCATCAAATTTTCTATTCATTCTTTCTTCTATCTTCAATGCTATTTTATAAGCATCTTCCATTGTCACAACTCTAACAAGTGCCATATCTTCTTGAATTCTTGACCTTAGCCCATTTATGTATCTTGCAACATTTTCCTTGGTTGCCTTTAAATGTCCAGTCCTAATAAAAATTCTATGGAATTTTTCAATGTATTCTTTAACAGTCTTGCTTCCTTGCTTCAAACCTTGCATCCTCTTGAGCAAGTCCAATTCATAGTCTATAGGAATAAATTTTATTTTTAATTTATCCACCATTTTATCCCATTTGATAATATTCTCTTTTCTTCTCCTTCTCCTTTCTAATTGGACCTCTCTCCACCATATTGAGGCATGTCCTTTCAACCTTGTCTTGGAAAATTTTACTTTATTAGGATCCTAAATATCTTCAAATTCAAAATACTCCTCCATTTCATTAAGTCAATCTATCAATTCCTCTAGATTCAAACTTCAATTAAATGTAGGCACCTCCATTTTTTGTCTCTTTCCCATTTTGTTAATTTTTGCAACAATGGGTCATTTGCAACTATTGCAATTTCCTCTATTTTATCAATATTTAAACTAATATTCTCTGTGTTCTCATCTTCATCATCACTTCCTAAGTATCTCATTCTTGAAAATCCTCTCCTTATCTCATTTTGAAAAGTTTCAACCTACCTTCTCAAGTCTCTAAAATAATCATCTCCTCTTCCTCTTCCTCTACCTCTACCACAATGGACTCCTCTCCCATCTATTTTTTTCAACACCCACAAATAGTCCTAGTGCAACTACCTCTCTTCAATAGTCTATTACACACTCAAGATCAACCTATCTCTGATACCACTAATGTAGAGAGAATTTAATCCTCTCAATAAAAGCTCAAACATAAAATTAAACTTATTATTTAAAATTCAGAAATTTGTCTTGCACATGAAAATATTGATTTTCTTCATTAAAGAAATTTGATTAAAAAATATTTCAGTCATGAATGGACAAATATATAGAAAATAAACTTGTTACATACATCTCATATGAAATTTAAAAACATCCTAAGGAAAACTATGCTCAGTTATGTGAGCTCTTGCAAACAATTTCATCTTTCAACACTACAACATCATTTGTAACCTCTGCAACTTCAATCCAAATATTATGAAACATCCATGGACTATTTTATATCATTCCAAACCTAAAAATAACACCCAAAAAATCTCTCTTAGAGAATACCACACCTCTACTCACCCAACCTTCCAAAGTTCTTCTCGAAAACTCTTCAATGAATAGTGGTTTTCTAATTTTCTATACCACCTATCTTGGAATTGATTTCACATTTTTTTTTCCTCCTCCAATATGGAACAAAACTTTCTATTGATTCACATGAAAACCTTCAAAAATTAATTAAAAATAATTGAAAACCCATTTCTAACAGCCTTGTCAAAGATAGGATGTTACAATTTTTATTCTCCACCTTTAACTCCCAAAAAAGAAAAAATCCAAGTATTGGGCATAAATTTCCCACTCCCTAATTTTTAGAGAATAATATTAAGTGTTTTAAAATTCTCCATTCAATTCCCAATGCCTCATATCATATCTCAAATAATTTGCAATTAAATATTTTTAAAACCACTTTTTCACCCCACTAGTCAACTTCAATGTGCAAAGTTACAAAAGAAATTTAATTGAAAATTAAATTATTTGAAGATAAATAATTTTCAACCACTCAACATGTAATACAAGCCAAAATTAATTTGATTCAACAATCCAAAATTTCTCAATTGAAAATTAACCTTTTTTTTGTTGATAAATGATTGCCAATTACCATGGATACTCCTACATCAACCATCTATGTTTGGGTCCTCTTGGACAGTCTATTAAAGCTTTGATGGAAACATCCAATTATGAGGTCCATCATATATCAGATGTAGGAGATGAGAGAGCATGGATTAGAGCATTTCCAGAAGAGACATCGGGTGTGAGAGATGATGTGGATGCACAAATAAAACTTAAAGAAATTTCATAGTGAATTTGATCTTTTAACTCATATTTTATAAGAGATATTAGTACTAATGTATTGATGCAGGAGCATCCAGTGGTGTAAGGGCAATCTTGCATCACCCAAAAATAGTTAAATTTTAAGTTTCTTAGTTTTTAGATGTTTTTACATTTTTGGATACCCTTTTCGTCACAATGAAATTCCCAATTTACAATTTTTATTTTCTATTCCTGTGTTGAAAGATATTGTAGTTTTAGTTTCCCAGATTTGCACCTGAAAATATTCTGAGTTAGATTTGAGGCACTTAGAGTTCCCGGATCGGCCCCGAAACTTGTCAAAATTGGCCGGGCAGATTTCGAGCGCGTTATTGACTTCGAGACCTTTCCAACGGTTCAAACGGTTAGTCAAATCGGAGCCCTAGATCAAAAGTTATGGCCCTGGGAAGTTGCCGCACTTTCTAGAAGATACAATTGCAAATGTTCTTTTGAAATTTGAACTTCAAGTTTTAATTTTTTGGTGCCAAACCGCCTAAACTCAAATTTGAATGTTGTTTTAGCTCCAAACTAAAGAGGAGCTCTATTTCTGGGCGGGTTTCTAATTTTTGGGTAACTTTTTGGGGACAAGCTTGCATATTGCAAAAGGGTGATTCTGTAGCTTTCTGTAACTTGCATGTGTTGTAGAACTTGGGGATTTGAGATCCTCTATATGTAAGAAGCTCCATTTTCTAAATAATAAAATTATTCTCTTGTTTGTGGGTTATTTTCTAAGTCTCATGTTGCACCCTCATCAAGTGGTATCAGAGCCGATTTTCTTGAGCATGTGGACAGATCGCCGATCGTGAGGCAGTTCACACTAGGACCATGGTTGTGGGTCGAGGTCAAGAAAGATTCCTCCAAGAGTGATGCCTGGTAGGCGTGGTCATGCTAGAGGTGGTTGAGGTGGCAAAAATGTTGGTTGAATAGATGCACTGGCGGCCCTCCAAAGATAGATTGATGTGTTACAAGAGCAGTTGAGAAGAGGGTTAAACCTGACGGAGGAAAGTGAGGATGAAGGAGAGGAAGAAGGTCCAAATTTAGAAGAAGAAGAAGAAGCAATTGATCAAGACCAAATGTGGCTAATAAGGGCCATTTTGAAGATTGGGAAAAGACCCAGAGCAGAAGTCCCCAGCTATTTCGGAAGTCTAAACCTGGAAGAGTTGATTGACTGGATCAACAAGCTAGAAGAATATTTTGAGTATGAGGAAATAGAGGACCCATATCGGGTTTAGTTTACGAAAATGAAGTTGAAGGGCCATGCCAATATTTGGTGGAAAGAGGTCCAGTTGGAAAGAAATCGAAGAGGAAAAGGAAATATCACTAGATGGGATCGCATGGTAGAGAAACTGAAGAAGCAGTTTATACCAGTGGAGTACGAGTTAGATCTATTGAAGAAATTGCAAGGGTTGAAGCAAGGAAGCAGATCTGTGAAAGAATATGATGAAGATTTTCACAAGATAATCATCAGAACGGGCCACACAGAGGCCAATAAGGAGAAGGTAGCCCAATATCTTAATGGGTTATGACTGAGCATTCAGGAGGAGTTAAGCCTAGTCATAATGACCACCATTGAGGATGTGTATCAATTTGCTCTGAAGGTGGAAGAGAAGCTAAACAAAAGATTTTATGGCAAGCAAAAAGGATGAGGAGGTCAAAGCGGAAGGGGCAATGGAAGACCTTCAAGAAGCCGAAAAGGTGATGAAAAGAAAAGTGAAGATGTGGGTACTAGCCGAAGCCAAAGGAATGATAACTTCTACCACCCTCATGATCAAAATAGTGGTGATCAAAGAGGTAGAGGACAAGGGAGATATGGCCAAGGATCTGGAAGAGGTGGTTTCAAAGGAACGTGTTTCTAGTGTGGTGAAGAAGGGCATTGAGCCTATGAATGTCCACAACACCAAGGAAGGGTAGACAAAAGGTTAGAAGGTAATGGAAGGGTTACACATGCAGATGAGGAGGCCCAATCTGAACATTCAGATGATGCTGAAAGGGGAGAAGCCCTAGTGATTAGGAGAGCCCTGGTGATTGAGTAAAAAGAACTAGAATAGAGGAATAATCTGTTTCGCACAAGGTGCAAGTGAAGGAAAATGTTGTGATGTCATTATTGATGGTGGGAGCACTGATAATTTGGTGTCAGAGGAGATGGTCACAAAGTTGAAGCTAAAGAGGGAAAGGCACCCGCATCCGTATCAAATTGCCTGGTTGCAGAAAGACCACAAAGTTTTGGTCAATGAGCAGTTCCTAGTAAAGTTGAAGATTGGAAGCTACCATGATGAGGTACTTTGTGATATCATCCCCATGGATGCATGTCACATGTTGTTGGGGAGGCCATGGCAGTTCGATAGGTGAGCTATACATGATGGCCATGCAAACACTTATTCCTTGACAAAGGATGGGGTTCCTCACAAGTTGAAACCCTTGAATGAGACCGAAGAAAAGGTATGCAATAGTGCTAGAATTTGTTATGTAGATGGGAGAAAAATTTTAGAAGGTATGAAGCATGAGCGTGTTATGCATTAATTCCTAGAGTGAGTAAGGAGGATAGTGAGAAGGTTCCAGAAGAAGTTTTTGAGATGTTGGATGAGTTTCAAGATATTGTTTTTGATAATGTACCTGAGGGTTTACCACCAATAAGGAAGATCAGTCATCGGATTGACTTGATTCCTGGAGCTAGTTTTCCAAATAAGGCAGCCCATAGAATGACTCTAGCAGAAAAATGAGGAGTTGAACAAAAAATTTCAAGAGTTGTTGAGAAAGGGTTTGATACGGGAGAGTTTGAGTCCATGTGCAGTACCTGCAGTACTAGCACCAAAAAAGGATGGGGAGTGGAGGATGTGTACAGATTCCTGAGCCATATACAAGATAACAATCAAGTACAGATTTCTCCTACCAAGGATGGATGACCTGATGGACTATTTGAGTGGAGCTCAGTACTTCACAAAGATTGATCTGAAGAGTGGATATCACTAGATCCGGATTCGAGAGGGAGATGAATGAAATACAACCTTCAAGACCAAAGAGGGTCTGTACAAGTGGTTAGTCATGCCTTTTGGGCTAACCAATGCATCGAGCACATTCATGCGGCTCATGAACGAGGTACTAAAAGAATTTCTGGGAAGTTTTGTTATTGTGTATTTAGATGATATTTTGATTTTTAGTAAGACGTTGGATGAGCATCTAATGCATATTCAGAGAGCCTTTGAGAAGTTAAGAGAAGAGAAACTGTTGATTAATCTGAAGAAGTGCAGTTTTGTGAAGAGGGAGTTAGTGTACTTGGGGTTTGTTGTCTCAGTAGAAGGTCTCAAGATGGACCCAGAGAAGGTGAAGGCTATTCTAGAATGTCCTACCCCAAGAACTACTACCGAGGTGAGATATTTCTATGGTTTGGCTAGTTTTTATAGAAAATTCATTAGAAACTTTAGTAGTATTTGTGGACCCTTAACTGAAACAATAAGAGGGGATAGAAAAGAATTCAAGTGGAGCAGCAAAAAATTTTGAACTATTGAAGCAGAAGGTGACAGAGCAACCTGTTCAAGCCCTCCCAAATTTCAACAAGGTGTTTTAGGTGGATTGTGATGCCAGTGGTTGTGCCATTGGAGCACTGTTGAGCCAAGAAAGTAAGCCCATTGCCTATTTCAGTGAAAAGTTAAATGATGCCAAGAGAAAGTATTATGTATATGATCAAGAATTTTATACAATAGTTCAAGCATTAAAGAAATGGAGACATTATTTGTTGCCAAAGGAATTTGTTCTATATAGTGATCATCAGGCCTTGCAGTACCGAAATAGTCAGGGAAAATTAAATTAGAGGCATATGAAATGGGTAGAGTTTTTGTAGAGTTATACCTTTGTTTTGAAACATAGGAGTGGGAAGTCAAATAGGGTTGCAGATGCCTTAAGTAGGAGGCATACATTGATGAAAAAGATGCAGATTGAAGTGGTTGGATTCAATGAACTAAAGACACTGTATGCAGAAGATTCTGATTTTGTAGAAGCTTGGAAAACTTGCAAGGAACTTGTTACAGTGGACAGGAGGAGGTGGTTGGATTTCATAATCCAGGATGGCATGTTATTTAAGGGAAGTCAATTGTGTATCCTAAGGAGTTCCATGAGGGAGAACCTGATAAAGGAGAAGCATAGTGGAGGAATGGTAGGACATTTTGGTCGGGATAAGACCATTGCAATTGTCAGTGAGCATTATTATTGGCCTCAGTTGTCATAGGATGTGAAGAAGTTTGTACAAAGTTGTAGGGTATGTAAGATGTCTAAAGGAGTGAGCTAGAATATAGGCTTATATCAACCCTTACCTATACCAAAGAGGCCATGGGAGGATATAAGTATGGAATTTGTTCTTGGTTTGCCAATGACACAACATGGGAATGATTCAGTCTTTGTGGTGGTTGATAGGTTTTCAAAGATGGCACATTTCATTCCATGTCAGAAGACCCATGATGTAGTCCACATTGCTGACTTGTTCTTCAAAGAGGTTGTGAGGCTACATGGTCTACCAAAGAGTATTGTTTCAAATTGTGACACCAAATTTGTGGGGTACTTTTGGAGGACCTTGTGGAAGAAGTTGAAGACAGAGTTGAAGTTTAGTTCTGCACACCATCCACAAACAAATGGGTAGACAGAGGTTGTTAACAGGAGTCTAGGTAACCTACTGAGATGTTTGGTAGGAGATAAACCCAAGGGATGGGACTTGATCTTACCCCAAGAAGAATTTTCTTACAACAATTTTGTCAACAGAAGCACTGGTAGATCACCATTCTAGATTGTGTATGGAGGTAGCCCCAGAACAACTCTAGAATTGAGGAAGTTGGACCAAGAGAAGAAAATAAGTGTTGAAGCTAAAGATTTTGCAGATCACATCAAGAATATACATGAGAAGGTATGAGAACATATTAATAAGATGAATATGCAATATAAGGCTAAGGCAGATCAGAAAAGGAGGAATAAGGAGTTTCAGATTGGTGATGAAGTGATTGTCCACTTGAGGAAAGAAAGGTTTCCAATGGGAACATATAACAAATTGAAGATGAAGAAGTTCAGTCCCTGTAAAAATTTTAAGAGGCATGATTCAGGGAATGAATATGAGGTAGAGTTGTTAGATGGATTCAACATTTCCCCTATGTTCAACATTTTAGATTTGACAGAGTATCATGAAGGTGGCGCAGAGGAAGTACCAATGATGGAACAATGTGGGATTTCATCACCTACTTCAAAAAAGGAGGAGATTGAAGAAATCCTGGATAGTCGTGTGGGAAGGAGTACCAGGAACAGACAGTATGAAGAATATCTGGTGAAATGGAAAGGAAGGCCTGTTGAAAATTCATCTTGGTTGCCTAAGGTAGAGGTCAGTCATTTGGGCTTTCCTCCACCATCTGAGACATGATGGGGTCACTTCTCAAATTACCCTGGGTGTCTGATGCAGGAGCATCTAGTGGTGTAAGGGCAATTTTGCATACCCAAAAATAGTTAAATTTCAAGTTTCTCATTTTTTAGATGTTTTTACATTTTTGGATACCCTTTTCGTCATAATGAAATTCCCAATTTATGATTTTTATTTTCTATTCCTAGGTTGAAAGATATTGCAATTTTAGTTTCCTAAATTTGCACCTAAAAATCTTCTGAGTTAGATTTGAGGAACTTAGATTTCCTGGATCAGCCCCAAAACTTTCCAAAATTGGTGTAGCAGATTTCAAGCACGTTATTGACTTCAAGACCTTTCCAATGGTTCAAACGGTTCGTGAATTGGAGCCCTGGATCAAAAGTTATGGTCCCGGCAAGTTGGCGCACTTTCTAGAAGATACAATTGCAAATGTTCTTTTGAAATTTGAACTTTAAGTTGTAATTTTTCAGCGCCAAACCACCTAAACTCAAATTTGAATGTTGTTTTGGCTCCAAAATAAAGAGGAGCTCTATTTATGGGCGGGTTTCTAATTTTTGGGTAACTTTTTGGGGACAAGCTCGCATATTGCGAAAGGGTGATTCTGTAGCTTTATGTAACTTGCATGTGTTGTAGAACTTGGGGATTTGAGATCCTCTGCATGTAAGAAGCTCCATTTTCTGAATAATAAAATTATTCTCTTGTTTGTGGGTTATTTTCTAAGTCTCAGGTTGTGCCCTCATCATGTATATATGTGCCAGAATCTTTAATAATTGCTAATAGAAGAGAAAATTTCAGAGGTCCAAGATGCTACTTAATCATCCATTTCATTTTTCCTAGAGATTCAGTATATGGTATACTTTTTTGCAGATACATGTTTACAATATTTTTATGTATGCATGTATCATTTAAATTGTGATTTAGATGTTAAGTTTTGAAATCTATTATGATTAAGTACATGTGCATAGATTGATAGTATTATGTATTCTTGTCTTTTTATGTAGTAATTTAGTGCTTTTACAACCATGATGACTACTTCTAACACATTAGATGAAGCATCATAATAGGTATATATATATTTTATACTCTTGACATTATGATTATATGTATATGTGCATTTAAATTGTCTTACATTCTTGTGATTTTTTATATAGGAAACTATCTTAAGTAGTTCATCCATCATGAGCCTATCTACAACAAGAGTACAAGCATTATAAGAGGTATGTGTTTATTTTATATTGTAGATATATACATTTTGATAAGAGTATATATATGTTTAGTAAATATGACTATTTTTCAATAATTATATATTAATTTGTATCAATTTTATTTTACTTTCTATAGTCCTCTACCTAGTTCAATAATGTGATGAATCTGGGACCATTTCTATATGCTAGGACTCCTAATCACCCTATGGGACAATCATATGCATAATGTCTTGCAAAACAAGGAGAAAGACTTGAGGTAATCAAGAATTTCATTTTAGATATATTATAATTCAATATAGTGATTTTGATGTTAATATGACAATTCTAAAATATAGTATATAAGTTTCTATTTAGTAGTTTATCTTGTCAACCTTTGGCATAATTAATCTAATTTGTGGTTTTAATTGTTATTGCACAAGAAATTTTAGAGCCACCAAATACTTTGAGGAGGCTCGATTTTGATGATCTAGCACAAGATTAGGATTTTCTAGAGATTGATACATTTAGGGATTGATACATAGATATTCAACATGTTTATTGTATATAGATCTTAATATGTAATATGCCACATTTTTTAAAAACTTTTTTTGAGTTGGCATATATGCCAAATTTGTATATGCACATACACAATTATTCTATGATTTGTTATATCAAAAATGATATTTGATCTAATTTTTTCCTTGTGTGCATGTATTTCTACGTTGAAACTTAAAATTGGAATGTATAATTAGTTTAGAATGGATTTAACTTATGATCAATAACATGTTATAGATTAATTAAATTGCATTTTAATAGAAATTATGAAATACAATTGGTAATCCATCTATGTTAGTATTAAATTTAGTTTCCTTTGGTAACTTCACCAAATTTTAGGACCATTTATCTAATGTTACCACCAAATTTTATTACCATTTTTTAATGTAGAGCTTATAGTGGTTATATGGAAGCTATAGGTCAAATAAGAAGAGAAGTTGATCTATATAAGTGGTTGTTCATAATCGTCAACACCTTTTTATATTAGTAATTTCACTAATAATATAAAGTGAAATGTGATCATCAATATACATCCCATATGCATGTGTATGCATATTGCATGTAATAGAGGGAGATATGTTACTAATTAATGACACATTATCCTCATATATACCAAGTGAAAAACTTAATTTTTCTTATGTTTTTCTTCATCCTAAGATAAATATAAATCATTTTCTTTTGTAATATATGTCAAATAATAAGATGAGATTATCCACATGTGGTTTTCCATTAAAATGTTTTGTATCACCATGATGCATAGGGAAATTTAATGGTTACACTAAGGGCCATTATCATATGTGTGAGGTAATTAGTAATCGTGAGATAAAGAGTCATCATCTTCATCATGAGAAGATAACTAACTACCTAGTGTAGGAGCACCTACACCATAGTGTTCATCTTTGGTTAATTGAATGCCTAGTAGGTTTATGTTAAGTATTTTGTGTTTATTTTGTCCAATAAGGTCTAAAAAGACCAACCATAATGTAATAAATTTGTTTGTTGAGTCATTTAGGGAAGAAGGTTAATCTTGCACCTACAAGTGTTTGTAGCCTTTAAAGGAAAATCTTGGTGTTTGTATTAGGGGGGTGCAAGGTTTGGGTCTTATTTTGGAGAAGAGGTTATTTTCAAGCCTTTAGTATGATTTTAATTTTCATAGGTTGCAAATAATGCATAGGTATTTCAATATGCTTGCAAAAGTAATCCAAATGGGTAATTAGGCCTCCAATGGTCCTAATCTTTTAAAAAGTTATTAAAAGGAAGTTATACCCATTGGAGAAGGTGGAGATGATTTTTCAAACTTATTTGAAGCCTTTCAAAGCTCGAAGAAGGATGATGAAAGACTGTAAGGGAGTTTTTCAATAAAGAAAGCAACGTTTATTCTATTATTGTAGAGCCATAGAAATGCATGGTTCTATAGAGTAAGAAACACCATTTCAGCCCACATCAATAGAGCTATTCTAATTAAAAGAAAAATCAGAAATACAAATCTAAACTACAGAAAACAAATAATGCTTTTAAAAGAAATCAATCTCCATTGTCTCCCTATCACCAAGGTCTTTGTTTATGCACTTGCTCTCATATTTTTATGAGCACAAAATGCAATAAAGAGGCTATGGTGAATGAGAAATGAAATCAAGATGCAAAGATGATATGAATAAGTAAATTTGTGAGCAAAATTTGTGAAAGAAAATGAGAGGGAAATCCCACTTTAAATAGGATTTCTTTGAGGATGGAGAGGGGTTGAAGATGAAATGTGGGATAAAAGATGTGAGAGAAGTAAATGCCATTATCCCACATTGATGGGTTAAATGTTATGCATGGGAGTGAAAGTGATAAATGGATATTAGATTAAAATGAACCTAAATGATTAAATATGAATAATTTTTTTTAAAGATGTTTTACTAAAATGCAATATTTAATGAACAATTTATGCAAATGATATGATTAATATGCAAGTTATGATAATTAGTTTAATATGAAATAATAATAAATGACTATGATAATTGATTTATTAATGGAGATGAATATGAAACAATTATGGATGATAATGATAATTGATTTAATATGGAAATGATGTTTGTGACTTATTATGTAAATGGATTATAAATGATTTATGATTTATTATGCAAACAGGTATGAATGATAGCGCAAATGGACATGAATGTTAATGCAATGGATATTGAACGAGCATGAGATGGTTCAATGATTTGATGAAATGCATGAATAGAAGAAAGTATTAAATGAATTGATTAAGTAAATAGTAATATCTATTTAATCAATAGATGAATATCATTACGATTGTGAGGAAAAATTTGAGTGTCTACAATTATTTTTTGATTTTCACTATTTTTTGGGACTTTAGCATTCTTGTATGGACCCGTATAGTTCTTGGATGCTCCCAATTCTTGTGGACTATGTAGATACCTAAAACACCTTTCCATTGCATCTATTTGGAGGCCTTAAACATTCTTGGGTGAAGAGTTCTTGCCATTTTTTTCTGGAACAGCCTGTGATAGGGAGCAAGAGCATTATTTTGAATTTGGAATTATGATTTAAGCCTCCCACCTACTGTTTATGTCGTTTCTTAGTGGGAAGGAATAGATCCATGGTAGAATAGGGTTTTATATGTTTTGATAGGTGAATAAAAGAAAAAAATTGTTCAAAATGGGGAAGCCATGGCTGGAAGGGTCTATTTTTCCTGTGAAAGTGATGGTTCTTGATGCAGGAGCATCCAGTGGTGTAAGGGCAATCTTGCATCACCCAAAAATAGTTAAATTTCAAGTTTCCTGATTTTTAGATATTTTTACATTTTTGGATACCCTTTTCTCCCTAATGAAATTCCCAATTTATGGTTTTTATTTTCTATTCCTGGGTGGAAAGATATTGCAGTTTTAGTTTCCCATATTTGCACCTGAAAATCTTCCGAGTTAGATTTGAGGCACTTAGAGTTCCTAGATCGGCCTTGAAACTTACTGAAATTGGCGTAGCAGATTTTGAGCGCGTTGTTAACTTCGTGACCTTTCCAACGGTTCAAATGGTTCGTGAATCAGAGTCCCAGATCAAAAGTTATGGCCCCGGGAAGTTGGCGCACTTTCTAGAAGATACAATTGCAAATGCTCTTTGTAAATTTGAACTTCATGTTGTAAATTTTCGGCGGCAAACCGCCTAAACTCAAATTTTAATGTTGTTTTGGCTCCAAACTAAAGAGGAGCTCTATTTATGGGCAGGTTTCTAATTTTTGGGTGACTTTTTAGGGACAAACTCGCATATTGCGAAAGGGTTATTCTATAGCTTGTTGTAACTTGCATGTGTTGTAGAACTTGGGGATTTGAGATCCTCTGCATGTAAGAAGCTCCATTTTCTGAATAATAAAATTATTCTCTTGTTTGTGGGTTATTTTCTAAGTCTTGCGTTGTGCCCTCATCAAGTGGTATCAGAGCCAATTTTCTTGAGCATGTGGACAGATCACCGATCGTGAGGCAGTTCGCACCAAGATCGTGGTTGTGGGTCAAGTTCAAGAAAGATGCATCCAAGAGTGATTCCTGGTAGGCGTGGTGGTGCCAGAGGTGGTCGAGGCGGCAGAAATGCTGGTGGAAGAGATGCATTTGCAGCCCTCTAGAGACAAATTGATGTGTTACAAGAGTAGTTGAGAAGAGGGTTAAACCTGAGGGAGGAAAGTGAGGATGAAGGAGAGGAAGAAGGTTCAGATGTAGAAGAGGAAGAAGAAGCAATTGATCAAGACCAAATGTGGCTAATAAGGGCCATTTAAAAGATCGGGAAAAGACCCAAAGTAGAAGTCCCCAGTTATTCTGGAAGTCTGAACCCTAAGAGTTGATCGACTGGATCAACGAGCTAGAAGAATATTTTGAGTATGAGGGAATAGAGGACCTAGATCGAGTTAAGTTTGCAAAAATGAAGCTGAAGGGCCATGCCAATATTTGGTGGAAAGAGGTCTAGTTGGAAAGAAATCGAAGAGGAAAAGGAAATATTACCAGATGGGATCACATGGTAGAGAAACTGAAGAAGCAGTTCATACCAGTGGACTACGAGTTAGATCTATTGAAGAAATTGCAAGGGTTGAAGCAAGGAAGCAAATCTGTGAAATAATATACTAAAGATTTTCACAAGATAATCATCAGAATGGGCCACACAGAGGCCAATAAGGAGAAGGTAGCCTGATATCTTAATGGGTTACGACCAAGCATTCAGGAGGAATTAAGCCTTGTCAGAATGACCACCATTGAGGATGTGTATCAGTTTGCTCTAAAGGTGGAAGAGAAGTTGAACAAAAGATTTGATGGCAAGAAAAAAGGACGAGGAGGTCAAAGCGGAAGGGGCAATGGAAGACCTTCAGGAAGCCAAAATGATGATGAAAAGAAAAGTGAAGATGTGGGTACTAGCCAAAGCCAAAGGAATGATAACTTCCACTACCCTTGTGATCAAAATAGTGGTGATCAAAGAGGTAGAGGATGAGGGAGATATGGACAAGGATCTGGAAGAGGTGGTTTCAAAGGAATGTGTTTCCAGTGTGGTGAAGAAGGGCATCGAGCCTATGAATGTCCAAAACACCAAGGAAGGGAAGACAAAAAGCTAGAAGGTCATGGAAGGGTTGCGCATGCAGATGAGGAGGCCCAATCTGAACATCCAGATGATGCTGAAAGGGGAGAAGCCCTAGTGATTAGGAGAGCCCTGGTGACTGAGGAAAAGGAACCAGAATAGAGGAAGAATCTGTTTCACACAAGGTGCAAGTGTGAAGGAAAATGTTGTGATGTCATTATTGACGGTGGGAGCACCAATAATCTAGTGTCAGAAGAGATGGTCACAAAGTTGAAGATGAAGAGGGAAAGGCACCCGCATCTGTATCGGATTGTCTGGTTGTAGAAAAACCATGAAGTTTTGGTCAATGAGCAGTGCCTAGTAAATTTCAAGATCGGGAGCTACCATGATGAGGTACTTTGTGATATCATCCCCATGGATGCAGGTCACATGTTGTTGGGGAGGTCCTGGCAGTTCGATAGGTGAGCTATACATGATGGCCATGCAAACACTTACTCCTTGACAAAGGATGGGGTTCATCACAAGTTGAAACCCTTAAAGGAGACTGAAGAAAAGGTATGCAGTAGTGCTAGAATTTGTTATGTCAATGGAAGAAAATTTTTAGAAGGTATGAAACATGAGCGTGTGTGTTATGCATTGATTCCTAGAGTGAGTAAGGAGGATAGTTAGAAGGTTCCAGAAGAAGTTTCTGGGATGTTGGATGAGTTTTAGGATATTGTTTCTATTAATGTACCTAAGGGTTTACCACCAATCAGGAAGATCAGTCATCAAATTGACTTGATTCCTAGAGCTAGTTTGCCAAATAAGGCAGCTCATAGAATTACTCTAGCAGAAAATGAGGAGTTGAATAGACAAGTTCAAGAATTGTTGAGAAAGGGTTTGATACAGGAGAGTTTGAGTTCATGTGTAGTACCTGTAGTACTAGCACCAAAAAAGGATGGGGAGTGGAGGATGTGTACAGATTCCTGAGCCATAAACAAGATAACAATCAAGTACAGATTTCTCCTGCCAAGGATGGATGACCTGATGGACTGTTTGAGTGGAGCTCAGTACTTCACAAAGATTGATCTAAAGAGTGGATATCACCAGATCTGGATTCAAGAGGAAGATGAATGGAAGACTGCCTTCAAAACAAAAGAGGGCATGTACAAGTGGTTAGTCATTCCTTATGGGATAGCCAATGCACCCAGCACATTCATGCGGCTCATGAACGAGGTACTAAAAGAATTTCTGGGAAGTTTTGTTATTGTGTATTTAGATGATATTTTGATTTTCAGTAAGACATTGGATGAGCATCTGATGCATATTCAGAGAGCCTTTGAGAAGTTAAGAGAAGAGAAACTGTTGATTAATCTGAAGAAGTGCAGTTTTTTTAAGAGGGAGTTAGTGTACTTGGGGTTTGTTGTCCTAGCTGAAGGTCTCACGATGGACCCAAAGAAGGTGAAGGCTATTATGGAATGGCCTACCCTAAGAACTTCTACCGAAGTGAGATCTTTCCATGGTTTGGCTAATTTTTATAGAAACTTCATTAGAAACTTCAGTAGTATTTGTGGACCCCTAACTGAAACAATGAGAGGGGATAGAAAAGAATTCAAGTGGAGCAAGGGAGCGGAAAAAAGCTTTGAACTGTTGAAGTAGAAGGTGACAGAGCAACCTTTTCTAGCCCTCCCAAATTTCAACAAGGTGTTTTAGGTGGATTGTGATGCCAGTGGTTGTGCCATTGGAGTAGTGTTGAGCCAAGAAGGTAAGCCCATTGCCTATTTCAGTGAAAAGTTAAATGATGCAAAGAGAAAATATTTGTATATGATCAAGAATTTTATGCAATAGTTCAAGAATTAAAGAAATGGAGACATTATTTTTTGCCAAAGGAATTTGTTCTATATACTGATCATCAGGCTTTGTAGTACCTAAATAGTCAGGGAAAATTAAATCAGAGGCATATGAAATGGGTAGATTTTTTGTAGAGTTATACCTTTGTTTTGAAACATAGGAGTGGGAAGTCAAATAGGGTTGTAGATGCCTTTAGTAGGAGGCATACATTGATGAAAAAGATGCAGAATGAAGTAGTTGGATTTAATGAACTCAAGACACTGTATGCAGAAGATCCTAATTTTGTAGAAGCTTGGAAAGCTTGCAAGGAACATGTTACAGTGGATAGGACGAGGTGGCTGGATTTCATAATCCAGGATGGCATGTTATTTAAGGGAAGTCAATTGTGTATGCTAAGGAGTTCCATGAGGGAGAACCTGATAAAGGAGAAGCATAGTGGAGGAATGGTAGGACATTTTGGTTGGGATAAAACCATTGTCATTATCGATGAGCATTATTATTGGCCTCAGTTGTCACAGAATGTGAAGAAGTTTGTACAAAGTTGTAGGGTATGTCAGATGGCTAAAGGAGTGAGCCAGAATATAGGGTTATATAAGCCCTTACTTGTACCAAAGAGGCCATGGGAGGATATAAGTATTAACTTTGTTCTTGGTTTTCCAAGGACACAAAGAGGGAATGATTCAGTCTTTGTGGTGGTTGATAGGTTTTTGAAGATGGCACATTTCATTCCATGTCAGAAGACCCATGATGCAGTCCACATTGCTGAATTGTTCTTCAAAGAGGTTGTGAGGCTACATGGTCTACCAAAGAGTATTGTTTCAGATCATGACACCAAATTTGTGGGGTACTTTTGGAGGACCTTGTGGAAGAAGCTGAAGACAGAGTTGAAGTTCAGTTCTGCACACCATCCACAAATAGATGGGTAGACAGAGGTTGTTAATAGGAGTCTAGGTAACCCATGAGATGTTTGGTAGGAGATAAACCCAAGGGATGGGACTTGATCTTACCCCAAGTAGAATTTTCTTACAATAATTATGTCAACAGAAGCACTGGTAGATCACCATTCTAGATTGTGTATGGAGGTAGCCCCAGAACAGCTCCAGAATTGAGGAAGATGGACCAAGAGAAGAAAATAAGTGTTGAAGCTGAACATTTTGTAGAACACATCAAGGAAATACATGAGAAGGTAAGAGAACATATTAACAAGATGAATATGCAGATAAGGCTAAGGTAGATCTAAGAGGAGGTATAAGGAGTTTCAGATTGGTGATGAAGTGATGGTCCACTTGAGGAAAGAAAGGTTTCCAATGGGAACATATAACAAATTGAAGATGAAGAAATTTGGTCCCTGTAAAATTTTGAAGAGGCATGATTTAGGGAATGCATATGAGGTAGAGTTGCTAGATGGATTCAACATTTCCCCTGTGTTAAACATTTTAGATTTGACAGCGTATCATGAAGGTGGTGTAGAGGAAGTACCAATGATGGGATAGTGTGGGATTCTAGCACCTACTTCAGAAAAAGAGGAGATTGAAGAAATCCTGGATAGTCGTGTGGGAAGGAGTACCAGGAACAAATAGTATGAAGAATATCTAGTGAAATAGAAATGAAGGCCTATTGAAGATTCATCCTAGTTGCCTAAGGTAGAGGTTGATCATTTCGGTTTTTCCTCCACCGTCTGAGACATGATAGGGTCACTTCTCAAATTACCCTAGGTGTCTGATGCAGGAGCATCCAGTGGTGTAAGGGCAATCTTGCATCACCCAAAAATAGTTAAATTTCAAGTTTCCTGATTTTTAGATGTTTTTACATTTTTGGATACCCTTTTTGTCCTAATGAAATTCCCAATTTACAGTTTTTATTTTCTATTCCTAGGTAGAAAGATATTGTAGTTTTAGTTTCCCAGATTTGCACCTGAAAATCTTCTGAGTTAGATTTGAGGCACTTAGAGTTTCTGGATCGGCCCCAAAACTTGCTTAAATTGGCATAGCAGATTTTGAGTGCGTTGTTGACTTCGTGACCTTTCCAACGGTTCAAACGGTTTGCGAATCAGAGTCCTGGATCAAAAGTTATGGCCCTAGGAAGTTGGCGCACTTTCTAGAAGATACAATTGCAAATGCTCTTTGTAAATTTGAACTTCATGTTGTAAATTTTTGGTGCCAACCCACCTAAACTCAAATTTGAATGTTGTTTTGGCTCCAAACTAAAGAGGAGCTCTATTTATGGGTGGGTTTCTAATTTTTGGGTAACTTTTTGGGGACAAACTCGCATATTGCGAAAGGGTTATCTTGTAGTTTGCTGTAACTTGCATGTGTTGTATAACTTGGGGATTTGAGATCCTTTGCATGTAAGAAGCTCCATTTTCTGAATAATAAAATTATTCTCTTGTTTGTGGGTTATTTTCTAAGTCTCGGGTTGCGCCCTCATCAGTTCTAAATAGAGATTTGATGTTCTATGAATAGAATGGTCTCAATGATGGTTTAGAGGGTCTATGAAGACCCAACCAAAAGTGTTTGATGCTTTGGTTTTGTCTAGAAATGCATTGTGTGGTGAATCTTGAAAAACCCTAGGTTAATGCATGGTAAAGGAGGGTTTCATAGAATAGTGATAAAGAGGCCTTGAAGTTATAAATAAATTGTGGAATATGATGTTTTGGCATATAATAAATGACTTTCGAAGAGTTTATGGTGATTGGAGAAGTATAAAGGGTAGTTTTTTTGTAAAGTAGGCCTAATTTTGTTGCCTTTTGAGCAGGGTCACTTAATAAAACTCAACAATGTTGCAAAAGAACCTTGTATGAATGATTGAGGAATTTTATTTGATGTTGACTATATGCTATGTAGATGTTGGGTTAGTATTTTTACATCCTTCTTGAAAAGATATGCTCTTTTGATGATTTTGGAGACTTGAAGCTATAGTGTTGATATTTGAGAGAAGTTGTGCCAATTTGTTTCTTGGGTTTCCACCACGTCTTCATCATAGTGGTATCAGAGCAGGGAGTAGATTTTGGTTTGCATTTTATAGGTTGAAGAAGAGGCAAGGTTGACAAGATGCATCCAAAGAAAAAATATATGTCTAAAGAGATGAAGGAGATGAAGGAAAGGCATGCAAGAGAACTCAAAGAGTTGGAAGAGAGAATCATAGCCCTAGAGACAAACAAGAGAAGAGATGCTAAAGAGAGTGAGACAGAAGAAGAGGAATATGAGGAGTTTAAAGACATGGAAGAAAAACTTGATCCAAAGGACCAAAGAATTGTAAAGTTGCTGAAGGCAGTGAAAGGTGACAAGCCTAAGGTAAAACTTGATGTTTTAACATATGGTGGTAGTCTAAATGATGAAGAACTACTTGACTGGATTGTTGCATTAGATAATCATTTTTAATGTGAAGAAGTTCCTGAGGATCAAAGAGTAAGGATTGCAAAGACTAAGTTGTAGGGTCATGCTTTGGTATGGTAGGATTACTTTTAGTCTTAGAGGAGGAAACAAGGAAAATCTAAGATCACATAATGGGACGAGATGATATCTAAAATCAAAGGTAAATTCTTAACCAAAGATCACCAAGTTCAAATGTTTAAGAGATTACAAAACTTAAGACAAAGGTAAATGGATATTAAGTCTTATACTAAGGATTTTTATAAATTGAGTCTAAGGTCTGGTCATCATGAGAATGAAGATGAAAAAATTGCTAGGTATATTGGTGGTTTAATTCTTAATGTACAAGATGAATTGGTTTTGGATAACCCTAGGAGTGTAGAGGATTGTTATCAAATGGATATCAGAGTGAAGGAGAAATTGAAGAGAAGGCAAGAAAAAGCAGTTAGAGGTAGTGGTGGTGCATCAAGAGGAAGACGATTCATGTCTAGTTCAAAGCCAACCAATGATAATCAAGAGGATTCCATGAAAGGCCAAGAGAAATATGATTCCAAAGGTGGATGGAGAGGCACGAGAGGTATATTTGGAGGAGGTAGGAATTCCAACAATGCATTTTCAGGAAGATGCTATACTTGTAACCAACTTGGACATCCATCCTTCAAATGTCTTGAAAGGAAAGGTTCAAGCTCTCATGGAGGAGAAAGAAGGAATGAACTAGTGCATGAAGATGAAGAGAGTGTGACTTCACCGTAGTGAAACTCACATTAGAATTTGGAGAAGCCTTGATGCTACACAAAAAAAATTTGAAGACTTATAAAGAGGAGGAGCCATTACATGGGAAAGAATTCTCCAGAATCAATTGCAAAGTACAAGGTAAGGTATGTAGGATGGTAGTGGATTTGGGGTCAATTGAAATTATGGTTTCTTGTGAAATGGTGAATAAACTCAATTTGAAAATAATCCCTCATGATTTTCCTTACAAGGTCTCTTGGTTGAGCAATGGTCAATCATTGATAGTAAATGAGCAATCTATGGTAGATTTTCAAATAGGTGAGTATAAGGATAGTGTTCTTTGTGATATTTTTCCAATGGACTATTGTCACATCCTTCTTGGAAGACCATGGCAGTATGATAGGAATACCATCTATGATGGGAAAGCAAATAAGTACTCAATCTTGAAAGATAGACAATGGTTTTTTTTTACTCCTTGGATAGGGGATGAGAAAGGAAAAGAAAAATTCATCATGTGTGGGAAAAAGGAGCCCCTAAATGTTGTGAAAGAGGTAACAAATTCTGATGATATGCACAAATGTAAATCTGAAAGTCCAAGTACAGTAGATCTAAAAGTCAATTTAGGGTTAAAGAAGACAAAGACAATGAATGTGTAGGACAGTGTGCTAGTAGGTACTATAGAGTGCCATGTGGCTATGCAACAAGTTGAGAAGCAATCAAAATCTAATGGTATAGTGAGTGGACAAGCTGAGAGGATAGGGGTAAGGCAAGATAATAAGGCAGTGAGTAAAGGACAAGCAAAACAGGGAAGAAAAGATAGTTGCAGACCTGAGTATGAAAGGACAGTGAGGAAAAACTAGGGAAGTATTGACATATGTTTGTTTGCAAGTACAATGTAGGGTAAAAAATCACATCTTGGTTAGGAGAAGGATATAAGAAAGTTGACTAGTCTGAGAATAGAGGAAAGAAAAGTGCTTGTATGCATACAATACACCATGAAGGAAGTTTAGGATAGTTTGTATACCCAGTATACATGCAATAGTGGAATGCATTTGTGAATCAAGTGAGTTTATGTAATACTTGGAGGTAGTGATATCCACACCAGCTCATGGGACATGAGAATTTTCTAGGGGGGTTGTATGGTGCAGGAGCACCTACACCACAGTGTTCATCTTTGGTCAATTGAATGCCTAGTAGGTTTATGTTAAGTATTTTGTGTTTATTTTTTCCAATAAGGTCTAAAAAGACCAACCATAATGTAATCAATTTGTTTGTTGAGTTATTTAGGGAAGAAGGTTAATCTTTCACCTACAAGTGTTTGCATCCTTTAAAGGAAAATCTTGGTGTTTGTATTAAGGGGGTGAAAGGTTTGGGTCTTATGATGGAGAAGAGGCTATTTTCAAGCCTTTAGTATGTTTTTAATTGTTATAGGTTGCAAATAATGCATAGGTATTTCAATATGCTTGCAAAAGTAATCCAAATGGGTAATTAGGCCTCCAATGGTCCTAATTTTTTAAAAAGTTATTAAAAGGTAGTTATACCCATTGGAGAAGGTGGAGATGCTTTTTCAAACTTATTTAAAGCCTTTCAAGGCTTGAAGAAGGATGATGAAAGACTGTAAAGGAGTTTTTCAATAAAGAAAGCAACATTTATTCTGTTATTTTCTGATTTTCACTATTTTTCTTGACTTTATCATTCTTGTACGGACCCGTACAGTTCTTGGCTGCTCCCAATTCTTGTGGACTATGTAGATATCTAAAACACCTTTCCATTTCATCTATTTGGAGGCCTTAAACATTCTTGGGTGAAGAGTTCTTGCCATTTTTTCTGGAACAGCCTGTGACATACAACAAGAGCATTATTTTGAATTTGTAATTATGTTTTAAGCCTCCCACCTACTGTTTATGTTGTTTCTCAGTGGGAAGGAATAGATCCATGGTAGAATAGGGTTTTATATGTTTTTATAGGTGAATAAAAGAAAAAAATTGTTCAAAATGGGGAAGCCATGGCTGGAAGGGTCTATTTTTCCTATGAAAGTGATGGTTCTAAGTAGAGATTTGATGTTCTATGAATAGAATGGTCTCAATGAAGGTTTAGAGGGTCTATGAAGACCCAACCAAAAGTTTTTGATGCTTTATTTTTTTCTAGAAAGGCCTTGTGTGGTGAATCTTGAAAAACCCTAGGTTAATGCATGGTAAAGGAGGGTTTCATAGAATAGTGATAAAGAGGCCTTGAAGTTATAAATAAATTATGGAATCTAATGTTTTGGCATATAATAAATGACTTTCCAAAATTTCATGGTGATTGGAGAAGTCTAAATGGTAGTTTGTTTGTAAATTAGGCCTAATTTTGTAGCCTTTTGAGCAGGGTCACTTAATGAAACTCAACAATGTTGCAAAAGAACCTTGTATGAATGATTGGGGAATTGTCTTTGATGTTGAGTGGATGCTATGTAGATGTTGTGTTTGTATTTTTACAGCCTTCTTGAAAAGATATGCTCTTTTGTTGATTTTGGAGACTTGAAGCTATAGTGTTGATATTTGAGAGAAGTGTCAATTTGTTTCTTGGGTTTCCACCACATCTGCATCACACCATTATGCTTAGTAATAAGCATATCATCGAGAAATCATAAAATACATGATAGAGAAGGAATAGAAACCTTAAGTGAAGGAAAAACATGTGTATCATCATCACTAATTAAGTTTCTTGGGAAAGATAAAGATACGTAAGAACAAGAAATTATAGAATGATAGATGTTTAGTATGGGTAAAGGGTGAACAAGAATTGAAAAAAAGGTCATGAGATGGTATCATTAGGTCTACCCTATCCTCATGTGGTATCATAGTGGTTATTTGGAAGATAATACATTATCATTTTGTACTAAAAAGACTCAAATAACTCATGTACAAAAGAATACACATGATTTAAAGCCCACTTGAATGAATTTATATTTGAAATTATTTAGTTATTTGAACTCCTTTAATGAAGTGGGTAGCTGATTTTTTCAAAAGAAGCTAAAATGAATGAAAAATGGTATGAGTGTATAAGAGTGAATTTCAATCCCTTATGCAAACTCCTCTTTTACCCTTTTCGACTTTAGAAAGCCAAGTTCAAAGGCTTAATTACACCTAGGCCAATTGCTTTCATTCCACTTGGCACCTGTTTTGAGCATCAGTGGGGGATTTTTTTGTCGAGGATTCCTGCACAGTGCATGGATGTTTGCGTGACACACTTACATCCCTGGCAGATTCCTATGGGAACCTATAGAGGTGTTACACTTCTCATTGGCAGTCAACTTGTAACACCCCCTTTAGCCGAATGACCCAAATATGGCCATTTTCTTCACTCTCTCCTTCAAATTCACTATTCACTCTTTCATTTCATTATCTAAGAATTCAATTAAACTTCTTCCAAGCTCCTTCACACTCTTGTACTCACTTCTTGCATTTTCAAGCATCCTAGTAGCACTTTTTCACTCCATTGTAGCAACAACTTCAGTCCACCACTTCAGTAGAGAGTTTGGGACAATACAATTGCAATAGAGTCTTGAGTACTCATTCTCTCCCCCATTATCCTTGAGTACTTTTGGTGGAGGTAGTAAGCTTCCCTCTCCTCTCCTCTATTACTTGGTTGAGTAAGCATATTTACTATTTTACAGTGTTTTAGTGTTCTTCAATACATCACTTTGTTTATCATACTCACTTTCTTGGTTGTCCATGGAGGTGGAAAAACTTAATTGGGGGTCTGACTGAGGTAGGCCCCTATACAACCCCCCAAAATTTTTCCTCCACTTTTTTTGTAGGTGGATGTGTTCTTGGGAGCTAGTTGGAAAAAAAAAATCTTTGTGAGATCATTCTTGCCACCCTTACTCTTGCAATTTTACTTTATCATATTAGAGAGTATTTTGTTTACTTAATAGTGTTATTTTGGCCCTTTGGTAGTAGTTAGCTAGGTTGTTAGCTTGTTTTCATAGGTTCAACCTTGTGTCTTTATTTTTCTGGTCATATAGATGCCAACACACTTGAAAGATGCTAGTGTGTTGCGTTGTTGTCCCACGACCACGCTTTCGTCCTCAGACAGAGAGCTTCCTAAGGTGTATGTTGAACCTAAAAACCAGCTCACCTAGCCTCGTACTATATTTTAGTTCTCCAGAGTGATTGAAGGACCTTTTAGTCCTCATCATTCTCGTCCCACATTTCCTAACTCCCCATTAGGCTAAGGTAAGTTAGGGCAGCTTTCCACTCTTGGCCCTTCATGACCTAGGTCCTTGAACGTGGTTGGTCCCCCTCTCTTACATTTTTGGTGAACCTGACATGAACCATTTTGGTTCCATTTTGTGATACTAATAGTTCTTGTCCTTGTACTATAGGAATGTTGTAGGTGTGAGCGTTGTGAGGCTATCACCTTACAACCCAACCTATGAACCCTAGTTGGCATAGTTGGAATGTTCTGAAGGTGTTGCATAATGAAACCTCAATTGGGTAACTATCTCCTATAGAGACTCTATGGAATTATCATCTACTATGCGTAATGGCCTCCTTTCTGCATCAACCTATCCCCTCTAGGCAACCTATGGACAGTGATACTGGTATAACCTTCACAACTTGCCGATGGGTTTTAATAGGAAACTATCTCCTCACTATATCCCTGTTTGGATCAATGGAAACATCATAGTGGGTGTTCTCATTGATCCAACGTCACAAGTAAACATAATAACTAAGGAGATTATGCTGATTAAATTTTTACATAAATATGAGTACCATTCGCAAACATTACGGGCTTTTCATGCCCCCTTTGGGTAGTATTGTCCTATCAGTCTTGGTTGGACCTAAATTTATGAAAATATTGTTTGAAATTATCCTTGGGTTTGAGCTCTTTAGGGTAAAGTTGGGTATCCCTTGGTTGGTGGATATGAATGTGGTACCCTCATTCATGCATAAATGTTTAAAATTTATCCACGGGGGTTCCATACTTGTAATTCATGACACCGGTTATAAACCACTAGCTACTCATGGTAGCTACTCTTTGGACTACTCCTGGCTCATGCCCATTGTTCCTCTTCCACCTAGAATGAACCTTCTACACTGAACATATCAAAACTATAAGAAAGGGCACCTAAGGCCAAAGATGAGATACCCTCCGTTGCGTTATGCTATTTCACATAGGGCTTGCTTAAAAGCTGATAGTGATGCCACTAATGCATGTAAGAGGGAAGAAGAAAAGTGGTCCCAAGATCCTCCTTCCTCTTCCACTAGTCAGTTTGACACTTATTTTCACTCTATTGTGGTACTGTCAAATTCTACTCCATGTTTATGGGAGAATCCTATGGTGCCCACTTGGTGAAATCCCAAGCTTCTTGCATTCAAACTTCTTGTTATGCCAACAAAGCCTAGACCCATTCAGTATAATGGGAAGGTCTCTCATGGAGAGTCCTCTTTGTCTCGACTTTCATAGCCTCCTACCACTCCTACTCCTAAAGTAGTGAATGGGAAGAGGCCCATTGCCGAGGCTCTTTAGTTGACTCCCCCCCGCTACTCCCTAACCTATTCCTTCTTCTCCCATTCAGGAATCTATTCCTTCACTATAAATGGTTGTAGTGGACATTCCCATGGTTGAGCAAGATAATTTTGTACCTTTGCAGCCTCTAACCTACAATTCAAAGAGTCATAGAAACCACCTTGCATGCGAGCACAAGCACCAGCGATAGGCTCTTCTAGCTAAGCAGGCCACCTCACAAAGAAAGGAGGAAGAGATGACCGCCCCTACTTCAAGGCCTCCTATAATTTCTTCCTCTCCCCTTCCTTCTGCTTCTCTTCAATCTAGTTTCACATCACTTCTAGCTTCCACTATGAGTACGAATCTACCTAACCCCAATGGGTATAGGTGTTCATCACTCTTTCGATGGAGCCGCCTTTGCTAATGTCCATTCTGGATATATAGATTTTCCCAAAAGTCATGGATATGATTAATACCTCAATTGTATCCACTATGGTTCTTTCTTCCTCCTCTTCCTCTGCACCTCTATCCTCGTATGTGGGGAGTTCATCTCCTCTGATGAAGAAAATGGTGGAGTGTGGTCCTTCTAGTAGTGAAGGATGTAATTGGAGTCCACCTTCTTCACAAGGTGGTCCTGTGCTGACTTGTTTTTTCCTAGTGAAAAAACTAGTTCCAACTTCTCCTAGGTTCATCATCGCTCCTGAGTCATTCGGTGAGCCTAGTGGTGAATTTCAGGTGTAGCCTACCCCATCCACTGAAGCTAAACATAGAGGTCCTGTAGGGTGCATGTTTAACTCCATGGATGAAGTTTTGGCCTTTTCAATGATCTTCACAAAATTGTTGACCCTAGCTCCATAATAGCTCGATGAAGAAGACCTTGTGAGGGCTCCTTCCTTAGCCCTTGTTGTGGGAGGGCTAGATGCTCCTCCTCTTAACATCCCACCACTACAGGCTCATCCCCCTTCCCCCTATGATGATCTAGAGTGGGAAGCAAATGAATTCTTGGTCGATCAATGTTAGGAGGAGGCCCCTTCTTGATCTTATGTCTATGTGTGTTTTGTGACGTGTTCCCTCGTGATCATGCTATGCATGCATGGATGACCTGTGTCACCCCTGTTGGCGCTCAGATATAGGCATGATTTTTGTGTTGTAAACCTTTTTGTATTTGTATCATCATTCTTCCATGTTTGTGCTTGATTTTCAATAAATTGGGGATGATGCAAAGCGTTGGGGGAATTTAGGCTTCCCTTCCATGTTGACCCAATTTTTAATTTTTACTTTGTTTTCTATGCATTCTTCCTGATCTAGTTGGGGATTGGTGATCTTTCTCCTTGCAATACGGTTACCTATTTTTTATATGAGCATGGATAGATTTGACCCCACTAAACCAGATCCCCTTGTGCCCTTTGTTTGTGTTTTTCTCTTTTACTTTCTCTCTTCTTTGCTTGAGTTGTCCCTCTCATGTGTGACAATGCCTTCCTTCAAAAAATTTATTTTCCAAAAATGCATTCATTACCAATGAGTCTTTTCTCAAATATCTTCACAATCATATTCTCAACTTGGAACCCTTACGAAATTTTTTTAAAGAAAGGACTTGAGAACCTTCCTCTGAAGTAGGAAAAACTTTG
Organism: Sequoia sempervirens; assembly: GCA_007258455.2. Classification (NCBI taxonomy): domain Eukaryota; kingdom Viridiplantae; phylum Streptophyta; class Pinopsida; order Cupressales; family Cupressaceae; genus Sequoia; species Sequoia sempervirens. The sequence goes on along the minus strand of VDFB02271358.1, from coordinate 146,177,710 downwards.
ACCTTCCCCTTGTGTGGGGGCATATTCTTCCTTTTAAATTCCTTGATGAAGTGGACATGTTTCAAAAGGATCCCTTGATGATGAATCAATATGAGAAATAAAATATTTTCTTTTGAACTATGCATTACTTGAGGGGAATCCCTCTTCGTGACAAGTTCACAAGGAACCCATTTGAAAGTCTTCCAAATTGTCGATGGTCTACACGACTATCTGTTTACTTGCCTACGTGGTCGCATCCTAACTCTATAGAGTTCTCTTCTCAGGTTTCCACCATGTGAGATATCTTAGGGGATACGTCCTTATAGGTCTAAGAACCTATCAAGTGCTTCCCTTGAGCTTCATCCATGCGAGAGATCTCAGGGGTGGCTCCCCTATAGGTCTATGAATCTGTAGGGTGCTTTCTTGGATTTCCTCCATGTGAGAGATCTTGGGGGTTACCTTCCCTGTAGGTTTACAAGTCTGTAGGGTGCTTCCTTGGGTATTCTTTATGTGAGATATCTTGGAGAATACCTTCCCTATAGGTCTGTGGGTTTGTAGGGAACTTTCCTAGCTTCCTTTATGTGAGAGATCTTGGGGGATGCTTTCTAGGTATCCTCCATGTGAGTTCTTGTGAGACACCTTCCTTGTAGGTCTTCGAGCCTATGAGGCACTTACTTCATGGGGATTCCTTCATGTGAGAGATCTTGGGGGTTGCCTCCTTGTAGGTTTATGGGCTTGTAAGATTCTTTCTTTCTTCAGCTTCATAGTTATGAGAATCTATGAAGTCCTTTGCTTGCCCTGCACCTTCAAGTTCATTAGATTGTGGTATGCTTCATCGACAGTTCATGTATACATTTCTAACCCTGATCTTCTTTGACCTAATTTACCGAAGCACTCATTAGTATTCATGCTCACTAAAGTGGGGGTAAAATGTATAAGAGTGAATTTTCACCCCTTATTCAAACTCCTCTTTTACCCTTTTCCACTTTAGAAAACCAAGTTCAGAGGCTTAATTACACCTAAGCCCGTTGCTTTAATTCCACTTGGTGTTTGTTTCAAGTGTCGATGGGGGAAATTTTTGTCGAGGATGCACACACAGTGCGTAGATGTCTTTGTGGTGTGCTTATGTCCCTGACATATTCTTTTGGTTGATCCTATAGAGGCATTACACTTCTCATTGGCAGTCAACTTGTAACACCCCCTTCAGTCGACCGACTCGAATATGGCCATTTTCTTCACTCTCTCCTTCAAATTCACTATTCACTCTTTCATTTCATCTTCTAAGCATTAAATTGAACTTCTTCCAAGATCCTTCACACTATTGCACTCACTTTTGCATTTTCAAGCATCCTAGCAGTACTTTTGTACTCCATTGCAGCAACAACTTTAGTCCACTACTTTAGTAGAGCAAGTTTGGGACAACACAATTGCAGCAGAGGCTTGAGTACTCTCATTCTCTCCCCCATTATCCTTGAGTGCTTTTGGTGGATGTGGTAAGCTTCCCTCTTCTCTCCTCTATTACTTGGTTGAGTAAGCACATTTACTATTTTGTAGTGTTTAAGTGTTCTTCATTACATCACTTTCTTTATCATACTCGCTTTCTTGGCTGTCTGTGGAGGAAGAAACACCTAAATGGGGGTTTGACTAAGGCAGGCCCCTATACAACCCCCCAAAAAATTTCCTCCTCTTTGTGTGTAGGTGGAGGTGCTCTTCGGAGCTAGCTAGCCAACAAATTTCTTTGTGAGATCATTCTTGCCTCCCTAACTCTTGCATTTTTACTTTATCATATTAGAGAGTATTTTTTTTTTACTTAATAGTGTTATTTTGGCCCCTTAGTAGTAGTTAGTTGGTTTGTTAGCTTGTTTTCCTAGGTTTGAACTTATCTCTTTAGTTGTCTAGTCATACAAACATCAGCGTGTCACACTGTCATCCTAGGATTGCGCTTCCATCCTTGGGAAAAGAGCTTCCTAAGGCATAGTGTTGAGCTTGAAAACCAGCTCGCCTAGCCCCGTCCTATATTTTGGGTTTGTAGAGTGATTTAAGGACCTTTTAGTCCTCATCATTCTCATCCTGCATTTCCTAACTCCCCATTAAGTTGAGGTAAGTTAGGGTAGCCTTCCGCTCTTGGCCCTCTGTGACCGAGGGCCTTAAATGTGGTTATTCCCCCTCTCTTACAATTAGAAGCACTATATAATGTTTGTTGAAGCACTATACAATAGTTAAAATTAAACACAAATATTGGAAAATGAAAAAATTGTTAATTTTTTAGTAATTTTGATGAATGGGAAGAATAGATACATTGAGGTAGGTAGGTAAATACTAGGGAAGGTCTAACTTTGTTTCCCAATTCACCTGATCATTTTGGGGTGCTCTTTTCGAGGTAGTCCCTTAAGTGCCCTAAAAGCCAAAATTTATAAAACTTTGATGAAGTTGTTCTAGGAGCTCATGGAATGTAGGAATTTTTTTTTCTAAACCTATAGGTTGATATCAAATCCCTTGAAACCAATGTCTCTTGGTTTGGGTCAACTCAACACCATTTGTGTGTTCCAGTGTCAAATGCATTCTTGCAAAAATTGTGAGTGGAAAATAGCATAAAAATGGAAAGAATCATTTTTTTTGTTTTGTGCATAATGGATAAAAACTAACTATACCAACACATCAAGGTGGGTATTCCAACACTACAAAAGGCCTCCTTTTGTTTCCCAATTCCCCCTTGAGATTCTAGAGAGCACTAATCTGGGGTAGTCTTGAAAGTGTCGTAAGAGCAAAAAGTGCAAAATTGTTAAGTTTTTACTTATTTTGATGAATGGGTAGTATGGACACATTGAGATAGGCAAGTGAATACTAGGGAAGGTTTGAACTCATTGCCCAAGTCACTTGATCATTCTAGGGTGCTCTTTCTAGGGTAGTCTTAAGAGCCTTGGAGAAAAAAGCAAAATTTGTAAAAGTTATAGTAATTTTGATGAATGGGTAGTGTGAACATGTTGAGGTACGTAGGTATATAATAGTGAATGTTTGACTATTTTTCCCAAGTCACTTAATCATTTTGGGATGCTCTTTCTAGAGTAGTCTCTTAAGAGCCCTAAAAACCAAAATATGTCAAACTTTGATGAAGTCATTTTGGGAGCTCATGGCACATAGGAATTATTTGTCTACACCTACATGTGGATATCAAAGCCCTTCAAACCAATCTCTCTTGGTTTGGTTCAAATCAACATCATTTGTGTGTTCTAGTGTTAGATGCATTTTTGCAAAAAATGTCTATGGAAAGCAGTGCAAAAATGGAAAGAAACATTTTTTTGTTTTGTGCATAATGGAGGAAAACCAAATATACCAACATGTCAAGGTAGGAATTACAACACTATGAAAGACATTCTTTTGTCAGCCAAGCCCCCTATGATTCTAGGGTGCACTAATCTGGGGTAGTCTTGAAAATGGCGTAAGAGAAAAAAAATGCAAAATTGTTAATTTTTCAATTATTTTTATGAATGTTTAGTATAGACACATTGAGGTAGGAAAGTAAATACTAGAGAAGGTTGGACCTTATTTCCCAAGTCACCTGATCATTCTAGGGTGCTCTTTTCAAGGTAGTGTCTTAAGAGCCTTAAAAGAAAAAATGCAAAATTTGCTAATTTTTTAGTAATTTTGATGAATGGGTAGTGTGAACACATCAATTAATTTTTGATATATGAAATTATATATGATATGGGTGGTGATTACTGAGGATTATGGATATTTATGATATATGTTTATGTTTTTTATTGCTTTATGGATGATATATGAATGATGATGGTTGTGATATGTGAATGCATAATGAAATGAACCTTATGCAAACTAATGCAACTTAATGGATAATGAACTAAATATAAGATGTTTAAAATAAGATACTTTAAACAACTGAATAAAAATGAAATGATAATGAGATGAAAGAAATATACTTAGAATAATAAATCTATAGTATTCTAAACAACCTAACTGATAGTGATATGGTAATGCAAACTAGAAAAGATGCTTAAAATAACAAATCTATATTATTCTAAACAACTTAAATGATAATGAAATGATAATAAAAAATGGATTAGATGCTTAGAATAAGAAATCTATATTATTCTAAACAACTTAAATGATAATGAAATGATACTACAAAATGGATAATATGCTTAATATCAAAGGATAGTGACCAAATCAAGCAATTTAATTATTATGAACATGAATTAAAATAATATGAACAATATCATACCTATCCTATACAAAAAATGATCTACTACTCAATTCTTCTTGAAGGGTCATCTCTTACCTCTAGAGTATTGTGTATTGCATCATGGTAAACACTACTAACTATCCATAGTTCTTTTTTTATTGAATTGTAATGATGTATCGATAGCTTAACATTTGTTGCTATAACAAGGTGTGAATACATGATAATGGTTTTGTGTTTCTCATATTCTTCAAATGTAGGTATTCCATTCTTTCTAATGATATAGGTTTGCAACCAAGTTTCAGAAACAACAACTGAACATGTAGTATACATGAACCCATCATCATCCATCATTGGTTGTGTTAGCTTCTTCTTTCCCTGTACACATCGTGCCAACTAATAGTTAGATCCCTCTTCATTCCCCTGCAATGCTACAACTGCATAGACATGTATTGGTTGTATAAGATCTGAAAGATGGTCATAGTCAAGTGAACTTTATATTTCATCTTCTAAAGAAGATTGTGTTATAGATAAAGGGTTTAGGTACTATGGAATCCATGTATTTTCCCACTCACTTGACTCGCATTGATCCCAATCACACTAAATACAATTCTAACAAAAACAATCCACCCCTATTTTCCATAAAAAATCCATTTCTTAGAATACCCCATCACCTAGCCCACCATTTTCTAAATTTTATCATTTAAAATATTCCATTTACCCACCCTACAAAAACCATCTTAACAAAATCACCTTCATCATCCTACCTATGTAAGAAGAAAGTCTTGTCAATGGGACTTCACCATATTGACAGAAGTCATTTTAAGGTCCCTTCGAAGGATTGACAGAACAAGACAACATGAATATTATTGAAGAAAGAATATCATATCGAGGGAACTTTTCTCGGTATCCCTCTGATAATCTAATTAAAAGCTTATCGAAGAAACCTTGGTGTAACAGAGGAGAATTTTTTGGGGTCTCCTTGATAACCAGAGGATCAAACCATCAAGGGGCATAAATATCTTAATTACATTGGTACAATACACCTTAGCATTCAAGAAATAGAAAAACATCTCTTGGACATGACTCATCAATGTGTTGAAGTGATAATGAAATGTGAAAGGGACAATACACACCTAAAGAATCAAGGAGAATATGGAGTATCAGGATGAGTGATTTATAGGTCCCCTCAATATCATGTAAGCGGTAAAGTTCATTGAATAGAAATATATACATCAATGGGACAAGGAAATTTTTCTCTCTAATAAGGTGATGAAATTTATCACAAAAGGTAACAAAGGAATGTCAAGAGGGTTTTTGAAAGGACTCCATAATATTGGAGTAAGGTAATTGAAAGTGTAACGCCATAGAAATGTGCACGAGAAACAAATTAGAAGTAAACATGCAATACTAAAATCTAAAAATGAAAATCTAAAATTTAAGCAACAAAGAACAAAGGAAAGTAAAACGTAAACAAACTAAAACAATCTCACCAATTTCAAACATATTTCCATGATTCATCTCGATTACCCTTCTCCATTTTGCTTGTGTAGTATAATTGCCCTCAGATTTTTCATAAGTTCGTGCAAGTATAGCCTAAGATAGTGATTAGCAAAATATCAAAGATTCAAGATTACGTGCTCTCAAAAGTCATAAGATTTCGCGAGAGAGATTGGAATGAAGAATGACAAATCAATTTATAGAAAATTGATTATTTGAACAACAGGCCGAGATTGGAAGATCGATGGACGGTTGAGATTGACTGATTAGACATGCATTCTGATAACTATTAGTAGTGACATGAGTGATACAAATTATAAATAGGATTAAAGATTAAATAAATGACTTAATCTTCTAGTTTGGCATTCGAAAACATAAGAATTATCTTTGCATGACAAAGATAAAGATTGATTAAAGCAACTCTTGTTCGAATGCACGCACAAGATTTAATTAATTAAATAAGAATATTTAATTAATCCGCATGTACACGCAAATAAGTTAGAACTAGAGGATTGAATGATTTGATGAAGAGATTACTCGAGAATGCCACTCATACATTAAATCAAGAGTTAACTAAGCGATTAAAATAGATTTCGAGTCAAGTCAAAGTGAATACTTAGATAACTCACATAATTATTTAAAATAGAGAGGAATGCGTTAAAATAGAATTAATGAATTAAATAATTCATTTAATTCAAGATCCGATATTTGAAGAATAATTAAATAAATAATATTTATTTAATTAAATGATGAAGGGATTTTAAATGAATAATTAAATAAAGAAAGAATTTATTTAACTATAGTTGAAATACGATAAAAGTAAATTAAATAAGAATTTATTTAATCTAACAAGAAGGATAAGGTTAATTAGTAACATAATTAAATAAAAAGCATTTATTTAATTAATCAAATAGAATAAAGAAAAGTGTGAATTAATTAAATAATTAAGATTATTTAATCAATAGAAGAATTAATGTTAAAATGAATTAATCAAATAATTAAGATTATTTAATCATGACCGTGAAGAATACAAAATATGAAGAATATAGAAGTCGCAGGCCTAAACCAATTTTCGGTGTCTACATTTGCCCCTCTTTGATACAATGTCATTTCGGCGTTGTGTCAAAGAAAATCAATAAGAAATATGCCCCAATAATGCTCCAGATTAAAATAGGTGAAGGTATGCCCCCTCAGGAAAATTGACAATTTTCTGAAAAGTTTAGAAAAATTTGGAAAATGAGTCTGATTAGTCCATTAGATAGGCAGAAATGCAGTGAAGTTCGCAGAATTGAGTTTGGAAATACGATGAATGGGTATGGGTTGATTGAAAATGGAAGTTAGCATGGCCAGTAGGATAGAAATGCCACCCAAGCCCTAGGTATATATAGGAATAGGGTTGAAAACCTATTCATTTGCACCCACCTAGCCTAGAAGTTTGAGATTTTGCTTTGCATTCCTAGCGATGATGTCTCTAGTTCCAGCCACGCATCATCGCGCATACAAGATCCAGACATTCCAGAGACCAGTCGGTACGGACCCCCCGGTATGTACCTAAAACTTGGCTTTTGAAATTTTTGATTTACGTGCATTTTAATGCATTTATTGCAATTTTTAATTATGCATCACTTTAGTAATTCACCGCATTTTCTTGTGCAAACGACGCATTTTCCTGTAAAAAACCGCATTTGTATTTTTATGTCGGCCATTTTGAATAGTTGTTAGTGGTTAAACACATTTGTTTATTTTTGAAACGCATTTGCATTTTTGCATCGCATCTACATTTAGAATAGCTGCATGTGTATATTGTAAAACACATTTGAGTTTTATGCACCGCATATGAATTTAGTCAAACACATATGATGCAATGAGCCGCATTTGGTAAAAAGCAACGCATTTGATATTTATGAACCGCATTTGATAAAAAGTGATGCATGTGGAAAAGAATGACGCATGTGCAAAAGAGTGATGCATTTTCATTTCATGTAGTATAGTCATTTTGCACTAGAATAGACGATTGAGGCTAACATGAGGCATGTAGAATGCCATTGCAGGTTGTATTCGACACAATTTATACACGGGAGTCAAGACCCACTACGTTTCGATTCAAAGACAGTTTGCAGCTGATAGAGCGATGGGTTCTATGGCAACTTGGTCTATTGCACATGATAGACATGCCCTAGATTCGGGCGAATCGGGGACTACTGACAACTTTGTGTGAGCGGTGGCACTCGGAGACATCATCCTTCCACCTACCGACTGGAGAGGCCATGGTTACACTAGAGGATGTGTATAGGATCCTTAGACTTCCCATTAGAGGGACACGAGTAGCATATGATACCCAGAGTGGTGCTGCTGAGATGTGTAGTTACTACCCCCATGCTGACATTAGGCAGTTAGGTTTCGATGACTATGAGATTAGATGGCGGGTATTGGCCTAGAGATATAGACAGTTAGACTGTCTATTGGCTACTTTGATAGGCGAGATAGTACTTCCTGATTGCCGAGGTCATGGCTTTCCCCTGGGGTGGGGGGAGATGTTGGTGGGCATGCTCAAGCATCGAGTTGTATATGCTTGGGGTTCATGTGTGCTCGGGATGCTATACTTCCATTTGCATGATATTGCCTACTGAGAGGCACAGTCGATGAGCTATGGTACCACACTCCTGATGGTATGGGCGTGGGAGCATATTGCCATTTTTTAGCCACTTGTGACTGTTGACCTCCCACATGGAGCTCCATATGCCTTCCACTATGTGGGGGCGACCACACAACATCACATTGGAGATACAGGATACTTTAGACATGCCATAGACATGATGCAACAATTTACATGGAGGCCATACTTGGGGTGTGAGGATTGGTCAGATGAGGATGAGCACTTGCCATTTTCTAGATAGGCACATTATTTGGTTAGACGGACAATATCACACGTACACATTATAGAGCGGTAGTTGCCAGATCATGTCCTGTGGCAGTTTGGAGAGGTGCAGGATGTGCCTCAAGGACGAGTAGAGGTCTCGCTATGGGGGCCAGAGATTCTAGTGGCCATGGTAGAGGTAGATATTGATGGGTTATAGGCACTTCCATGGGGATGTAGAGACGGACTAGCAAACCCAGAGACCACAGCAGAGTATGATCAGTGGTGGGTAGTTCACAAGCCGATCCCTTTGATAGATCCAGAGCAGCTAGCGTCGGTAGAGCAACGAGGGACAGGGCCATGAGGCAAGCATGAGAGAGGTAGAGGTCAGGGAGGTAGAGGAGGTCGTGGTGATGGAGGAGATGATGGCAGAGGTGGACAACATGGAGGCAGGAGAGGGAGATGTGGTCAGAGGGGATGAGGGCCAGCACTATCACCAATCCATGAGGAGGGGCGAGGAGAGGAGGAGAGGAGGATGTGGCCAAAGGTGGAGAGGAGATGCATCCGGTAGAGGCAGCCATCCCAAATATCCTAGCAGAGGAGGAGGCAGGTGCCGAGGAGGTAGGCAGAGAGGAGGCAGAGATTGATACTCTGGGGTTGTTGGGTGTCTATCAGGAGGATGATGATGAGGATGATGATCACGAGAGAGATATTTGGGATCAGATCCTGGAGGAGTTGGATGAGGAGAAGGATGGGAGAGCCAGGGATAGACAGGATGATATAGAGGCAGAGGATCTAGACAGAGATACACTGCATGCTCAGGTTGCATCCTTGGAGGAGCAGATGAGAGTTCTCATGTCTGAGAGGGATGAGTATCGGATGGAGAGAGACAGAGCCATGATGGATAGGGATCAGGCCATAGCTCAGAGACAGGAGATGCAGCAAAGATTCACAGAGCTCAGGGCATTATGCACAGGACCATCAGCTGCGTTTTCCAGAGAGCTAGTCAGAGCTGGGGAGAGGGAGCGATACTACCGTGATCTCTATGAGGTAGAGATTCCACCAGAGAGATAGGCTCCCAGTTTCTCAGAGGCACACAGTAGCAGGTCCCAGACCAAGACCGATAGTGGGACAGTCAGCACAGAGGGAGTGGAGCAGCCACGTAGAGCAGGTCCATACGACAGACCTCCCTCAGCTCACAGGTCATTGGGTTCCCAACATCATTCCTCCACACGCTCCAGGCATGATAGCAGTGGCAGTTCAGGATAGAGACACCTTTTGAGATGCATCAAGACATTGTATTTTGATTTTATATCTTGCGGGCTTCCATTTACTATTGATACATTATGACATTGTGATGTGACACACTTGAGCGAGATATATATATATATGATTTTGGCGTTGATTCTCATGATATGCATTGCTATGTATGGATTATGCAGTATTTATTTATGCATGTGATGTTTAGATGATATGCTTATGTAATGGATGAGTATATGTATTTTATGATGTTTATGCAACTAATGAGAGGCAATATGATGTTATATGTACAATGTTGGCTATATGTGATGCTATACAAATCTAATGTGATGCATGTATTTATAGTTACCTTGTAAATGAAATGCTTATGATATGTATTATTTGATGATAAATGTGTATTATGCCATGATGATCTAGATATGAAATATGCCTATATGTATGTAGTTTTTGATGCAGGATGATGTATGATAGGTTGTGTCATAGGACTCCGTCATAATGCAAAAAAGAATAACTGTTAGCGTGGAAAGAAAGATCGAGAAAGAACGAAAGATAGGAGATAGATGTTAGTATTAGCAATCTTTTATATTTCGATGTATCACAAAAGGTATTGCACTTTATCATCATTGGGCGGGACTAATACAAATGGAGACAAACACCATGATATGACATAAATCAAGGTGTGCAAGGTCATCCATTTGCCAATAACAGACAGTCACAGATAAGGATTGTCATTAACTCATACTAAAGGCACAAGTTGCCCCAGTCTTTTTTTCAGGACAAACCACAGACAACAAACAAAATAAAAGACGGGTCATGAGACATCATTGCTCCTCTAAATCCTTGATGGGACATCCTTGAGGAAACTAGTAACATGACTCAAAATCAGATGTGAAAGACAGTCAACAAACAATAGTCAAAGAAAATAGAATTGTGATACATCGTTGCTTCTCTAAATCCTTCAGGGGACATTCTTGAGAAAGCTAGTAACATAATTCCCATCATAAAGCCAAGTGAAAAGATAAGATAAATAAGCGAGAAAGTCAAAAAGCCAGTGAAATATTTGCCAAAACTTGATTTGTTTGTTTGATTTGTTTTGATTCATAAAAGGATTGATTAATAGAGCCTGATTGCAGGAGATGCACATACTGGATAAGACTTTGAATCTGGTTTTGATGTTATGTTTATCTGTATAAGGCATGACAAAGCCTAGTTTCAGAAAGACATGTATCGTATAAGATGTTGAGTCAGATGTCGTTGATGTGAACCTGTGTAAGGCTATGTGTAATTGTTTGATCTTGTCAATTATGCAAGAAGGACTCATCCTGTATAAGACATAGATTGTTTTGCTAACATTAGTATTCAAGAAGGACTCATCCTGAACAAGATATAGGTTGATTTCCATGATGATGATGTCTGTTTCCAGGAAGGACACATCCTGTAGCAGACATTTGTTGATCTGTTTTGATTGTTTTGTTTGGAAATTTGTTTGATTTGACTTAGAGACATTACTGACTTGTTCACCAGATTGATGCATGACTTGAGATGATGTGTTGACAATTGACTGTGTGTGACGGAAAACCCTAAAGGACTGACCTAGTGCGGCCTCGAGGCTCATCAATTGATGGCCTTGTCTATGTTATACACACAAAGACCTCGTAGTTTGACTTGACTTGAATGACAAGACTGACTACAAACAAAAGACGTGTGTGAAAATGAATGCGATGAACCCTAATGGACTGACCTAGTGCGGCCTCGGGGGCTCATTGATTAATGGCCTTGCCTACATTATACACACAAAGACCTCGTAGTTCGACACGACCAATGACCTTGTTATATAGACATATGGATTAAATCATGAATTTATACAGATAAACCTAAACGGACTAAACTAATGCCTCAGGGGCACATCAGCAGACGACCTTGCCTATGTCCAGTCGCAGAGGCAACGTGGTTCAAAAAATGACAAAGATTGACAAGTGCAACTGACTCTGACTCTATTTTTGGATTTTTGAAATGTTTTGATTTTTTTTGTTTTTTTTTTAATTTTTTTTTGAAGTTTTCTGATGTTTTTGTGTTTTCTCAGGTCATTTTCTGATGTTCATGGATTTTCCATGGTGTTCTGTCTTCAACACAGCCAATGTAAGAATGAATAAGACACATGTCAAGTGTTTGCCCCTAGTCGAGTATAAGACCAATTGATTATGAATAAGGTAAAATGAGGGATATGAGATGCACTCGATATCAATCATTCCAAGTTATGGAAAAGACTACCACTTATTTCGAATGGTTTATACAAGCGATGGGTATGAAAGATAAGGGATATATATAGGGATAGGTAGTATGAACAAGGAGAAGGACTATATACATGGACGTGAATTATGTACAGGGAAGTGGATAGTGTACAATGATAAGGACTAAGTTCAAAATAATAGTAGACAAAGGAGCAGAGTTAACTACACACAGCGCCTGTTTGCCAAGTTTTCACCATGGTACCTATCCAAAGTGCCATCGAAGTGGTTTTCACTATTGGATGAATGATTTGTCTTTACTATTTTCTAGATTATCTAATTTTTTTTGGTGTTACCAAGATGCCTGTTTGCCATGTTTTCACCTTGATAACGTTTTTTTGTGTGATTTTCTAATTTTTTTTGTATTTTTGCTAATTAAGATAGGCTCCCAGAAGTTATGCGTAGAACTTCTTTAGATGTAGACTATTGATTGGTGAGGACAATGGTTCCCCTTCAGGAGTAGAGATTTGGTACGCTCCTGACCCAAAAGCTTCCGTTACAACATAAGGTCCTTACCAATTTGGTTCAAACTTTCCTAGTTTTTCCCTTTCTGCTTGATTCTTTGGGTTCTCCATTAAAACCAGGTCACCAATGTCAAAGTTTCTATTTAATACTTTCCTATTATAACTACGACGAAGGCGATTCTGATATGCTTGAAGATGGTCTAGTTCCTTCTGTTGTCGCTCATCCAGGAATTCTAGCTCATGGAGTCTCGATACTTGGTACTCTTCATCATCAATGTGGCCTTTCAGGATACCCTTAGGCAAGGAATCTCGACCTCAATAGGCAGAATAGCTTTAGAACCAAATACAAGTGAATATGGGGTAGCTCCAGTGGGAGTACGGATACTTGTGTGATAAGCCCATAAGGCAGGGTTAAGTTGTAAATGCCAGTCACGACCAGCATCATTGATAGTCTTCTTAAGGATTCCAATGATGTTCTTGTTAGATGCCTTTGCTTGGCTGTTACCTTGTGGGTAGTATGGAGTAGAAAAGTGATGTTGGATATGAAATTCAACACACAAGTGGCAAACTTCTTAGTTCTTAAATGGGCAGCCATTATTAGTGATTATGGACTGAGGGACACCATACCGACAGATAATATAGTTCTGGATAAATTTAGAAATTTGTGTGCTGGTAATGTATGTCATAGGAATGGCTTCAATCCACTTTGTAAAATACTCAGTGGTAGTGATAATGAATTTGTGTCCATTAGATGATGTGGGGTGGATCTTACCTATGAGGTTGAGTCCCCATTGGGCAAAGGGCCATGGTGACGTTATAGGATGAAGCTCCTGTGCTCGTGCATGTATCAAGTCTCCATGAACTTGGCATGGGCAGCATTTTGTTACAAAGACATATGAGTCTTTTTCCATAGTAGGCCAGTAATAACCCAGTCTCATAATCTTTTTGGCTAAGGTAGGACCACTAGAATGGGAACCACATATACCCTCATGCACCCCATGCAAAGTTTCTTGTGCTTCAGTAGAATCAAGACATCTCAGTAGGGTATTATCTAAGGCACGTCTATATAGGGTGTCCCCGACGATGGTGTATTTGGCTAACTTGTGAAGGAATGTCCTACGTTGGTTATTTGATAGGCCAGTGGGTATGACTTCAGCATGAAGGTAATCATACATTTCTTTGTACCATTGGGAATCAGGACCAACAATGTCACACACCATTTCAGAATCTGGGATATCGTAGGCTGGGACCAAAAGTTGTTCTACCAAGAACTCAAACTTAGGCACGTTGTTAGGAATGTCAAGAAGTGATGCAATTATAGCCATAGCATCTGCTGCCCTATTTAAAACATGAGGTATCTGATGAAATTCAAATTTTTCAAATTACTCTTTAAAGCTATTAGCCATGCGCTTGTATGGAGCAAGTTTCTCATCCTTAGTTTCATAATCATCATTTACCTGTTTGATTACTAGTTGAGAATCCCCATATACTTGTAAAATCTTAATTTTCCACTTGACTGCCATGCATAACCCTATCACTAGAGCTTCATACTCTAATATTTTGTTAGTGCATGGAAATGCAATCCTAAATGACTTAGGGATAGAATCACCCTATGGTGTAATAAACAGTATACCAGCCCCTGAGCCATGATTTGTATGTGAGCCATCAAAGTACAGTTTCCATTTTATGTTCATGTCAATTGTGAATATGAACTCATCAGGAAAGTCCGCAACTAATGGGTGATTTTCCTGTATGGGTGCATCAGCTAACTAATCAGCAATGACCTGTCCTTTAATAGCCTTTCTTTCTACATACTGGATATCATACTCACTAAGTGTCATAACCCATTTGGCCAGTTGTCCTATTAACGCTACCTTGCTAAGGAGATATTTCAAAGGGTCTATTTTGGCAATCAACATTGTTTGATGGTTTAACATATAGTGCCTCAATTTTTGAGTAGCAAATAATACTACAAGACAAGCATGTTCAATGGTACTATAGTTGAGCTCATAACCTACCAAAGTCCAACTAATATAATAGACTTCCCTTTCATGACCTTCATCGTCATTTTGTGCAAGCAATGCTCCAAGTGATGAATGGGTTGTTGTAATATAAAGAATCAAAGGTCTTCCTTCAACAAGTGGCATTAAGACTGGTGGTGTGAGTAAATATTCTTTAATCAGTTGAAAAGCCTCTCCACACCTAGCTGTCCATGCAAAGGGTACTCCTTTCTTAAGTAAATGTTGAAAAGGATGTGTCTTATCTGCTAACTGCACTATAAATCTTCTGATAGATTGCAGCCTTCCCTGTAATGTCCTTAGTTGACTGAGATTAGTGGGTGGTGGCATGTCCATGATTGCTTTCACCTTAGCAGGATCCACTTCAATGCCCTGTCTAGAAATGATATAACCTAACAACTTTCTTGACTTGACTCCAAACACACATTTCTTTGGATTCAGTCTTACTTTATACTTTTCTAGCCTCTGAAATATCTTGTCTAACACCTGTAAATGTTCTGCCCTTGTCTTGGATTTTACAATAAGGTCATCGACATAATCCTCCATTAGAGTGTGTACTAGATCATGAAAGATAGTAGTCATGGCCCGTTGGTAGGTTGCTCCCGCATTTTTGAGTCCAAAGGGCATAACATTCCAGCAATATGTTCCCCAAGGACAAGTGAAAGCCATCTTAGGTTGGTCTTCAATTGCAATTTTGATCTAGTTATATCCTGAAAATCCATCCATAAGGGACAAAATTTCATATCCTGCTGTCATGTCAACTATCATGTCTATATTAAGCAAAGGGAAGTCATCGTTAGGACAAGCTTTATTGATATCTCTAAAATCAGTGCAGATGTGGATGCCCCCAATTGGTTTAGTGACTAGTACAAGATTGGAAATCTAATCTACATAGTCGATAGATCTGATGAAACTAACGTCTAAGAGTTTCTTGAGTTCTACCTTGACTAACAAAGCAATCTGTGGGTACATTTTTCTCAACTTTTGTTTCACTGGTTTGGCACCTAGTTGTAAGGGTAAATGATGTAGAACAAGTCCAGGATCTAACCCCAGCATGTCGGCATATGACCAAGCAAAATTTATCTATCTTTGTGCAAAGAAGTTATGGAATTTTGGCTACTCTTCAGTTGTCAATGACGCTACAAAATAAACCATTCGAGGATTCTCTTTGGTACCTATGTTGACTTCCACTGATTCTTCAACGAGCATGGGTGACTTTTCCTGTGCAATGAGGAGAATATTCAAACTTCCATCCTTAGGTGCCTCTAAGAGGTTTTCACCTTCGGATGCGTCCTTTCTTTTTACTTTTTCAATGTCTAAAGGTGCCTTTCGGTTTTCACCTAGAGACTCATCCTTTTTATCTTGTTTATTCTTTTTCTCATTTTTGTGACTGGAGGGTTGAACAGATTCCCCAAAGTATGCTTTATTGTCCAAGTCAATGGTAAAACCAGCCTTATGATCACCATTTGGCATGCCTTCTCATAACCCCAGGAACTCAGCAATTGCTTCATCGTTCTCAAACATATCTAAGACGGGTGTGTCTTGTTTGTCCCAATCAATGAGTTGGGGATAGACTAAGGGCATGTCATCGTCGGAGTTATCAAAGTTTACTGGAGTCAAGGTAAAGATTGAATTATTCATGTGGTTACAAAAGTCTTGCACCAAGTCCTTTTTTCTCTTAGGTTTGGGGCTAGGTGGATTGATAGGTAGGCCTAATTCCAAGGTTTGACTATCGGAAACAAGTGGCTCAGGTTGAGAAGAGGTAAGATCAAGTGATTCCCAATAGTAGTGTTTAAACCACTCTTATTTTGTCATTTCTTTGGTGGATAGGAATTCAAGGGATTGGGTGAGGAACTTAGCATCAAGTCCAGTTCTCCAAATAACTTGTCAAGGTCCATGGAAGAAGTAGAGGATAGGGAATCCCACTCATAATCGTTAGAGTCGGGGGAGTCACAATGATATTAGTCCACTAGTTTGTGAGATGTCTTAATATCTTCTAAAGTACGTACTTCCTCAAGTAAGGGTAATGGGGTACTAGGAAAGCCAATCTGAATCGGTTGAAACCTTAGCCCTAGTCCTTTTGGCCATTGAGAAACAAATATTGGTTCAATCCTACCATCTCGGTTTAAGCCTAAACCACTCTATCCATCATATCCTTTGCTTTGCATGATTTTAAAACCTTTTCCATATATATTTGTAGGAATATGAGCCAGTAAGAGGGATTTCTCATCATCTTCCCTATACAGCCAGGAAGTGACATCTTCTGCATCTACGGCCTCTTTGCTTAATTCACCCCATTTAGAAAAATTTGTTGTGGGAGGAATGTGTATAGTGACCATAGATTTTCTTCTATCCGATGTAGGTAAACCGTATGACTTAGGAGGAATCAAATTGCTAACACAATAAGAAGTCTTCATGTAATATTCTCCACAACCCTTATCTTAGATCTCAACCCTAGGTGTGGTAGGAACTAAGGGTGAAGTAGTTGCTTGAGTGAGTGTGGATGGATCAAGATAGGAAGATGAATTGGATGATGAGGCCTCTTGATTGACGGGCACTTGGCGTTGGGGGATCTCTTTTAGATTGGTGCAATACTGGAAGGGATTGGGATCACCATTGTAAGGGAATTTAAGACATTGATGATACGTGGAAGGGACTGCCTTCATGGCATGAATACATGGTCTACCTAACAGAAGGTTATAAGGGAGGGTGAGATCCAAGACCTGGAACTTTGTCTCCATTACTACAGGACCAATTCTGATAGGAAGTGTTACCACCCCCTTTGATTTTCTTTCCTCATCATCATAAGCTTTTATGACAATACTTTTGGTCATGTCTACGCATGCTTCTGAAATATCTAATGCCTTAATTAGTTTTAAAGTGCGCAGATTTAACCCTGCTCCTCTGTCTACCAAAACTAGTCTAACTTTGGTGTCATCAACAAGGACTTCCAGGTGTAAAGGGTCGTTGTAGTTCATCTTTTCAGTTGCATAGTCTTGTTTAGAAAATGTGGCATGGTGATTATTGGTCAAATAGCCCACCATTTCTTGGAAACGATTGACATTAAGGTCATTAGGGACCATAGTGTTTTGTAAAGCCTTATCGAGAACAAATCGATGCTCCGGAGAAATACACAATAATTCCAAGATTGAGATTTGGGTTGGAGTCTTCCCACTGGTCAAGAAGGTTATATTGTAACTTGGAAGGTTGGGGTGCTTGTTGTGATGTAGGGCCTTGGATAGTGAACTTAGTATGATGAGTATTGACTGCACACTTAGGATTAGCATTGATAATAATGGTATTGATATTCTCATCGACGGTGCGAAGGCAATGAATGATTTTTCCACTATTATAATCATGCTTGACATTGGCATTGTTGGCTGACATATTGGTCTTAGTACTCGAACTGGGGATAGTTCCTTTCCCATGGTCATGTAGTGGGTTAGAAAATACTTGATGATTAGTGTTTGATGACTTCTGTTTTTATCCACTAACTTCAATAATTCTCCTTTCAACAAGATCCTATATGATATTCTTTAGTTGTCGATAGTTTTGTAAATTATTTCCCTTAGTTCTATGAAAATCACAAAAGGCATTGTCATCCCACCAAGCTAGTTTAAATTGTCTTGGATCATATTGTCTTGGTTCCTGCAACTGTATAAGATTATGTTGTAACAGTTGTTTGAACACTGACTCAATGGGTTCCCCTAAGGGAGTGAACTCACGTTTTTGAAATCTTCTTTGTTGTGGACGTTGAGTATTTTGGGCCACATTAGGAGGTTGATTGATAGCATTAAGCGTGTTGGAAAAAGTATGAGGTCCTTGTAATGTGATGAGAGGTCCTGCTTGTAGTGTTTTAGCATCAACTACTCCATCATTGGTGACATTTTTGTTGCGGGACCAAAATCTGTTTCTATCAGTGGGGGTATTTTGTATGATCAAATTTCTATTGGATATTGATGTCTTGAGTTCGCCCTTTTCAATGAGATCCTTCTCTATTATAACCCCTTTTTCCACTAGTTTCAAAAAAGATGTACAACAATGGACCCTTAAGTTACTCCTGAGTTTTGCATGAAGGTTTTCTTGGAACATAGTAACTTTTTGTTTCTCAGATATCTTGACAGGACACCGACTAGCTATAGTCCTCCATCTCTGGAAGAAAGCGATGAATGTTTCCCCTTCGTCTTGCATTGTGTGACACAAGGTTGCTATGTTTATCTCATGATCTATGTTGAAGGCGAATTGTTCCACAAATTTCTCAACCAGTTCACTCCAAGATCTAATGCCAGAATCTAGACCTGAAAACCATTCTAGTGCAATTCCTACAAGGCTTCTTGGAAATAGCCTCATAAGATACGTGGGGTCATAAGCGACATCTATGCATATGGTAGAAAATTACCTAATGTGTTCTATTGGATTTCGTTTGCCATTGTACTTAGGGAGATTCGGTATGACATATCTGTGAGGGAAAGGGGTCATGTACAATGATCTATCAAAGGGGAATGGGCATATGTCCTTTGTTGAAAATGATTTCTTAGTTGACATTGACATGTTATCCATTTGCGTTTGTAATGCATGCATTTGTGTTTGTAAGATGTCAACTGGGGTCAAAGATGTGCTAGGGGGATTATGCGGATCCGCGTATGTGTTCTGAAATCCAAAGTCTCATGATGGGTTTCGATTGAACATTGGCATCTGAGGTGGCGTTGGATTCTGAATGTTGGTAAATGTGTTCTAGTTTGGAATCCACATAAATTGGTGTTGACCTGGGATGTGTGTAAATGGATTTTGAGTACCACTTTGGGCAAAGGGGTTATGATTGGGAATTTGTGTAAATGATTGGTGTCCACCATTTTGAGAAAATGGATTTTGATTGAGAATCTGTGTGAATGGATTTTGAGTACCAGTTTGGGAGAGTAGATTCTGACTTGAAAACTGTGTGAGTGGATTTTGATTGCCATATTGGAAGGAGGGAATGCCCCCTGTTTGTGTAATCCATGGTATAGTACTAGTGACTTGAGCACTAGGTATGCCCATCGACTATGGTATGGTGCTCGTGATACTAGCATTAGGTATAGCCGTTGACTGTGAGCTTGTGACACCGACATAAGGTGTAGGGGCTGAAGTTTTAGGCCTTTTACTCCCAACAAGAGGACCGAAGGGAGTAGATGATGAAGCCCCTGTAGTAAAATTAAATCCCAATGTCATGCTAGATGGACCAAATGGGGACGTATGGACTGTCATACTCTGTGTAGATGTACTAGATGGCATAGTTGTGCTGACCTGAGGTATAGTAGTGCTAGCAGTCATGGTATTTATCACTTGTGTAGGTTGAGTTTGTAAGGTGCTAATATCAAATCTTGGAGGTAGGGTAGCACCTTCCGCTAGCAATTTGGCTAAGTATCGTTGTCGATCATTTGCTAGGTACTCATCTACGAAAGACGCAAACTCAGGATCCTGTACGACAACCTCTATGTCTTCTACTGCAATATGTCCTTGAGTGTTTCTAGTGGTGAATTTGTCTAATAGAGTCTTATGAGGTCTTGAAGAAAATTGATTGATGAATTCATTTGGGTTTGACATGTTTTCTCTCTCTCTTCTCTTAGGCCTAGTTTCAACCATGTAAGATAAGCTCAATATGCGGGAAATGCAAAACTATATGTATGAACAGTATGACCCTAGTCTATGTTTTTGGGATTTTCGTATGAAAAATAAGGAATTTTCTAGGATGACACTAGCCTAAAATCTAAAGATGCAAGACCTAAGCAAAGTTCTGAAATAATCAATTCTATAAACCCTAAGATGAAGGGACCAAATACCTGAAGTCTAACCAAAATGTCAATTTAGTTTAAGTCAAGGAACCAATGTAGGACAATGATCAAAAGACAAGTTGAGTTTCCTAACTAGACTGATGAGCTAGGAGGACTCTGTGTAGGACAAAAGATAAACTGATAAAACTAGGTTCAATGACAGATTTCGTTGACACTATGACTTTTCTAGAGTGTAGATGGTGAACTAGTCCTAAAGTTCATAAAAGTGACCTTCCTAGAAGTTTAATGCAAGGTAATAAGTAATCTAAGATGAAACTAAACTCTAAATGAAGACAACTATGGTAATGACTAAATGAACCTAAAGGATGCAAAATTGAGCAAATTGTTTCAGGTTTCTGTTCAAGGACTGTTTGTGTAAAGACAACTGAAACTGGTATAACCGTGTTGATTGGTCAATGACTGTGAATTCTGGTTTTCTGATAATCTGACAGATGCGTCTCAGGATTTAATAGATGCGGTTAAAATTGACAGTTGTGGCTTTCCAGTGATCAATTGTGTTTCTCTGGCAAATGTTCAATGTATGATCTAGACAGATGTGGTTAACCTTATCATAGATGCGACTTGTACTGACAGTTGCAACTCAGAATATAACACATGTGGTTTTTCCAAAGTAATTGTGAGTTAAACTACATATGCGACTCCATGCTAGCAGATGCGACTGATACTAATAGATGTGAATCACAACTAAATAGATGTGACTCCCAATAACAGATGCGACTCAAGATTTAATAGATGTGACTCTAAAAATCAATTACGAGTTTTTGGTGAACAGTTGTGACTCTCTGTGTATTTTCTGTGATGAGATTTAAATTGACTCTATTTTCTTGTGATCAAATTCTGGTAATCAAAGACAATCATAAGACAAAGTGTTTTTCAATTTCAATTTTGGACTCAAAGAATGTTTAAATTGATAATAGACAAGCACATCCTAATAGGGCAAAGGCCTAGGGTTTGTATACTTGGTATATCCCACCGAAATACCCCAGATTGGTGATAAACACCTTTCCTTCTCGAGAGCGGATAGCTTAGAAATTTGGTGGCATTGGCTCCCCTCCACGGCTCATTAACGTCTTTTGAGCACACCAATTTTGAATTCTTGTGTAATGACCTCCCAAGAATTGCTATCTCTACTCAAGGGGATCAGTAGTGAGTGTCTTCGGGCATGATACTGTACCCTACACTATACCAAACAATGGCCACAAATAGGTTGGTCTCTAGAAACAAAAGGTATTTAGTACGATCATTCTGTTCATAGGGCATGATCCATGCGGCGCGAGTCCCCTTTCGGATCCATCTCATCGGAATCATATGTGTGATTCTTGAACTTTCCCCAAGAATCCACTTTTATATATACCAACTGGAAGTCCCTCAGGTTCAGGGTGCTACTGGTTTGAGTCGTCCTAGGGTGAGTACTTTTTCCCACCAGAACAAGCCCAAGTTCTAGAGTTGGTAACCATTTCTCTTACACCCAGGATCTCACAGATGCACAAGGGGAGAGGATACTTCGATATACCAAGTCATAAGGGTGACCAAACTTGTGCTTTCACACCAAACATAGTAGACACTTGTTAATTTTAACCCAATGAAAGATTTGCTATGCTACCAAACAATCTGTTTCAAAATTTAACTAAGGTCTTCAACAAGCGTCCTACAAAAAAACTCGCTAGTAGTTTTCAATATTGTCTTCATCAATCATCCTGCAAAAGCTTGTTAACTCCAAATGGCCACACGCTGAAAATCAGATATTAGTAACACACAAATCAATTGAAAATTTTAGATTTCTAAAAATAGAAATAAAGTTTTACCAGTCAATTATGTCGTTGTGTTACCAGTCAGATGCATCGTTTCTTCTTCAATTGTGGCTCTATATTTACCAGTCAATTGTGGTTCAAGAACTGTCAGATGTGTCATTTATTTTTAGATGCGTCATTTCTTCTGTCAAATGTGGTTCAGGAATTCAATTGCGTCGTTTCATCAATCAAATGCGTTGTTCCATATGAAAAACCTGCAAAAATCAAAGAAAATGTCTAGGGATCTACGAAGATGGTATCTTTCACATTGGGTTCACCAAATGTAACGCCATAGAAATGTGCATAAGAAATAGATTAGAAGCAAACATGGAATAATAAAATCTAAAAATGAAAATCTAAAAGTTAAGCAACAAAGAACAAAGGAAAGTAAAATGTAAACAAACTAAAACAATCTCACCAATTTCAAACATATTTCCATGATTCATCTTGATTGCCCTTCTCCATTTTGCTTGTGTAGTATAATTTCCCTCAGATTTTTCATAAGTTCGTGCAAGTATAGCCTAAGATAGTCATTAGCAAAATATCAAAGATTTAAGATTAAGTGCTCTCAAAAGTCATAAAATTTCGCAAGAGAGATTGGAATGAAGAATGACAAATCAATTTATAGAAAATTGATTATTCGAATGACAGGCTAAGATTGGAAGATCAATGGACGGTTGAGATTGACTGATTAGACATGCATTCTGATAACTCTTAATAGTGACATGAGTGATACAAATTAGAAATAGGATTAAAGATTAAATAAATGACTTAATCTTCCAGTTTGGCATTCGAAAACATAAGAATTATTTTTGCATGACAAAGATAAAGATTGATTAAAGCAACTCTTGTTCGAATGCACGCACAAGATTTAATTAATTAAATAAGAATATTTAATTAATCCGCATGTACACATAAATAAGTTAGAACTGGAGGATTGAATGATTTGACGAAGAGATTACTCGAGAACGCCACTCAGACATTAAATCAAGAGTTAACTGAGCGATTAAAATAGATGTCGAGTCGAGTCAAAGTGAATACTTAGATAGCTCACATAATTATCTAAAATATAGAGGAATGCATTAAAATAGAATTAATGAATTAAATAATTCATTTAATTCAAGATCCGATATTTGAAGAATAATTAAATAAATAATATTTATTTAATTAAGTGATGAAGGGATTTTAAATGAATAATTAAATAAAGAAAGAATTTATTTAATTATAGTTGAAATATGATAAAAGTAAATTAAATAATAATTTATTTAATTTATTAAGAAGGATAAGGTTAATTAGTACATAATTAAATAAAAAGCATTTATTTAATTAATCAGATAGAATAAAGAAAAGTGTGAATTAATTAAATAATTAAGATTATTTAATTAATAGAAGATGAATTAATTAAATAATTAAGATTATTTAATCATGACCATGAAGAATACAAAATATGAAGAATATAGAAGTCACAGACCTAAACCAATTTTCGGTGTCTACACAAAGTCCCTCCAAAAAGGGAAATATCAGAATGTTAGGGAGAGGGATCTATATCAGAGAGACCCTAACATCGGTCCTTTTGATAGCCCTAAAAAAAACAAGTGAATGACTAAAGTGGACTCCATCGAAGGGAAGAATACATATCGGAAGAACAAAAATACTAGTCCCCTTGATAAAATGATAACATTTGTTGCCTCGGTGTGATAAACTTGCAAACACATCAAAGTGATAAGGGAATATTGAAGGAACTACCGACAACCAAGGTTTCAAGAGGACATTGTGACATTGGAATGAAGCAATATGAAATCTCTTCAAAATCTTGAAGGATATCAAGAAAAATGGAATATATCGATGACACCAGAAATTTTTCATCCTAATGAAGCAAAAGTATTAACAAGACCATGACATGACAAAGAGACAATTTGGCAGCGATGATGAAGAATCAATGAATCATATTCAAAATAATTAATTGCTCACTCAATGACATGAAATTTTCATTAATGAACTAGAGCCGATGATGGAAAGGGAGAATCTCCCTTTCAAATCTGATTACAAAACCTCATACAACACAACACATGAAGGTTGCAAATACATATAATGAGCAGAAAATGGAAGAGAAATTTGCAAGTTATATTATATTTGAATATGCAAAATTTTACATCAAATTGTAGCACATGGGCTCCTCTACAATCTTACATGCAACACCTGCAACAAAAGTGTATTCAACAATCTGGTGCAATTTTAAAAAAAATTGCCTATGCAAACTTCATTTCTCCAAGCCCCCCCTCAAAAAATGAAAAGACATCAATAATATAGAGGAATTAGAAGGAGAAAACAACTTATAGTTTTCCAAAACCATCAACCAAATCCACCTTGAGAAAGGTATGCCCAACCTTGAGATTTGTAAATCTTCCATGAAGAAATGTGGTCCAATGCATGTCAATCCACTCTTGGGCACCTAGATAGTTGGCCAATCAAATTTGAGATGCTATGACAACTTACACCTATTATAGATTCCTTACAACCTGTCATAATAGTTGTTGCATGCAAAGACATGCAAGCAACATGCAAGATTCCATTGCATCCCACTTTAACACTTTCCATGACACATGTACATGCATGTAAGACCCCTTTTGATGATTCAGTGGATATTTTCAGTAGAAATTGAAGTGTCTCATTTCTCTCTAGAATCTACACCATTAGAAAGAGCTCGACGTCCTGATTCCAACGCAACTCGAACGGAGCAAAAAGGAGTCTGTTTGCGCAAGTTATGGCCAGTCAAACCTTGGGTCAAATTGGGATTAGAGGGCGTCCAGGAAGCAAAAAAATGATGTCGTCAAAAGCTATCGAAGTTGGCATCATTGCGAAGAGCTCGTCGAGATGATTCTGATAGTGTTCGTTTCGACGAAATCTAACATCGTATGCTCAACTTATCAGCGGTCAAAGTTTTCAGTTGACTTTTTGAGGTGGACTGTATGGATGCTGACATCAGCATTCTGTACTATACGGACAATGATGTGAAATATTTTGCCTCTGACATGTGGCATCCCTGTCATCATCATACAGACCCAATGGGAGGTTGACACGTGGCATCCGTATGTACAATCAACATACTCGTCAGCAGTCCAGTCAGCAGGTCTGGTGATTCAGGCTTGGACACATGGCATGATGAGTTGGCGGAAGGTACATTTCAGTGGCATCCACATCGTCGAAACATCAACACCTAGTCAGCGCACAGTCATCATCCACCTCATCATCTGAGTCAGTAGGACACATCATTGCATAGTTAGCATACAGTTAGCTTCCACGTCATCAGGTAATCGACAGACACGTCGGCATCCAGTCATCTCTTTCAGTGAATCAAGTTTTTCCACATGGCGCCTCCTCGGCATGCCACGTGGCCTCCCTCTTCCCATGTGGATGTGTAAGTCGGTTGGTTTTGTTTTGATTGCTAAAAAGGTTTGGTCGAGGACTCGAACCTCCGACCACTGGCCTCCTAATATCCCGCGTAGCCATTGCACCACATCCGTCGGCTTCACAAAGTATAGACTGCAGTTGTTTTTGTTGTTTAATATTTCGGGAGTTTGTTTTAAACACGAGCCGGCGAGAGTTGAACCCGCACCGGCCGGGTCCCAAAAAGGTCAAGCCACCAACGGGCCATCGAAGCAGTTTAGTTTATATTTGGCATCAGTATATTTTGTTAAATGTTTTAAAACTGAATGCCTTAACTTAAACACAAAACCCCACCAATTTTAAATATTTTAAGTTGAGGAAAAACTAAATAGTAATCTCCTCAAACAACAAAACCCAAAAATAAGAAAAACTGAAGGGTTAAAAATACTTGTGAAGGATTAATATATGTTAAAAATGGAGGAGGTTGAAAATTATATGTAAAATAAGGGAGATTAAGTTGTTTTTTGGAGATATGGAGGATTTTCAAAAATATTGTAAAATCAATTAGTTGGTAACCAATTTGAGAAAATATTATGTATTTAAAGGGGTGTGAGATGAGAGTGGATTCAAGTTTTTTTTTCAGGTGATGAAGTCTTGAAGCTGTGGTGACACGAAAGAGAGGTCTTGTGGAGATTCTTTGAGCCATTCTTGTATGCCAGAGCACTGTTATGCTGCCGAAGTGCTTGGAGAATGGTTGTGGTGCTTTTGTAATTGATTTTGGAGTTAATCGGATCGGTCTCTCTATTGGAGTGGACCCGAAGACGTAGTCACGTTTGTGACGAACTCCGTTACCAATTTGTTTGCACTTCTTCTCTCCTCTCTCATGTTCTGATTTGTCACTTTAAGTTTCAGTTTTTAATGCACAATTACGTTAATGTATGCATGAATTCAAATTTCATAAACTTGGAATAATCATTGTACAAGTTTAAGCATTCAATACTGAATATAGTTTAGATCCTATACAGATCATTTGACCTCCTCAAAAAGTGGGACACCCAAAGTCGTATCCTTTTACAAGTTACATTTACTGAGTTACCGAGGGGTCTTTTCCCTCAAAATTTTACATTACATTTTCACTCAATGGGAATTTACAATGTTGCAAATGAAAAATATTATTTTCTATCACCTAAGACCTCATTAAAATCAAACAAAGTAAAATAAATTATTTTTGGTGACACAAGATTTCCAGTACACCATGGATGCTCCTACATCAGCCGAAAGCATGGAAAATAAAACATTGAACATATTTGGAAATCATTAAGCAACCACAAAAGGAAGAAGCAAAGTATAGTTGTAGATGATAGTGCCTGAACCAGGAAAAGAATTATCCAAGTAACCAGAAGCCTAAGCTGAATTTTTTGTATACTAGTTTAGTTGTTGAAACAAAGAAGTATAATTTTTCTTCTGCGAATTCATATAATAGCATCTACTTCTGAAAACCCTAAAAATAAAAGACAAAAATTGGAAAAAAGGAATCTAAATTAGGACTTAATTGATTAATGTCCAGAATCTAGAAAAATGACTAGAAGGAATGCATAATTAAACCCTCTAGCTAAGTAATTGGAGGAAATAAACAAACAAGTGGGTGACAAGTGGACTCCAACAAGGGGATTCGACTTGTCTATTTACCACTATAGAAAGATGCACTAACACTATCTAGTCTCCAACCCATGGAGACTTAATTTGGGGAAGTTGGTGGTGCCCAATGTGTTTATCATTATTGAATTGATTAAAGCACTTGCTAATAGTTATGACCCATAGACTTGCATCATCAAATTGGAAAATGGATCTTCCTGCATCCCTATTACCAGAGATTATATATCTATGGTTTCCCAACTAGACAACTGTATTGACATGAAGTTCAGGATTAGGGATCTACTAAAAAAATATCATAACCTAAGGAATAGATACAAAAGGTGGAGATTTCCCCTACACAAGCCTCACAATGAGGGAAATTGGCTCAAATTATTTTCAAGGGAGGAATGGCCTCCATATTCTGTTAACTTGTTTGAGGAATATTTCCAATACACCTATTATTTTGTGTGCCAATTTCTTAGCATGGATGCCCCCACATTTATGAAGATAGCACCAATGATCCTAACAACTGATGTACAGAGTTAGGATGATTGACCTCTTGATTATGCTAAGTACTTAGCCAATGAGCTTCATAATGACCTCATTTTTGTCAAAATCAAAGAAGAAGGCTTTTGGTTCAAACATTATTCATTATTTATGCATTTGGTTCTATATGAGGGAAAAAATGAGGGAATATGGGATGATTGTTTAAAGATAAGAGACTTAGATGAGGATGGAAACATTATACTAGTGTAGATGTGGACTACTATTTGGGACATCCGGTATGTAAGATCACATTATTTGTACTTTGAGGAATATTTTTTGAAACTTATATATAAGCTACTGGGTCACCCATGTGACTACAGTCTGTCACTTGAGATACAAAGGTTCTTAAGACCTAAGGATAAAGATGAGAAAAGAAAGGTCAATCAAAATTGGGGTTATTGGTATGCCTACAATGATTGTACAAAGATTAGAGTATATGGTTTTGAAGGAGCACCATTTCTACTACCAAAAAATTATCCAAACATAATTTCTTACTTAGAAATTATGAGGCAAACGGCCTACTCAGATTTCATGCACCTTAAAAGTCATAAAAAGAAATCATTGATACCCAAGACATTATGCTTCAGAGATTTTACTGTAGTTTCTAATAAAGACTATGAGCTAATTGATAAAAGGATAGAACATTACAATTTTCCTAAAGGAAATGAAAGGGAGAAGTTCAATCTTGAACATTTTATAAATAATGTCAAAACAATCAAAAATCTAAAAGGATACCCTCACATACTTTTTGAGAATGATGATTTAATGAGGAATATTGATGAGCATCATACTGCTAGGAGAAGAAACTTGTATAA
Organism: Sequoia sempervirens; assembly: GCA_007258455.2. NCBI lineage: Eukaryota > Viridiplantae > Streptophyta > Pinopsida > Cupressales > Cupressaceae > Sequoia > Sequoia sempervirens. The sequence goes on along the minus strand of VDFB02271358.1, from coordinate 146,149,142 downwards.
TAGAGTGATGATGGTAGAAGCTTTGAAAACAAGTAATAATCCTTTATATGGAGTTTCCTTTTTAGACATTGAAGATCCTATAAAGAGATTGGATGCCCTAATTACACATGAAGCAGAGCTCACTATGGATGTGCCTCCTTGGGTATTCATCAAAGGAAGAAATGAAGACATTGGAGGAATGCAGGATGAAAATGAAACCCCATTTTGTCAACTCTCTCCTCAGCCTACACCAAATATTAGTTTCTCTATTGACATGTCTTGAAAAACAAGAAGTGGGGAGTGAAGATGAAGGTATGTAGGTAGTTGAACCAATGAATGGAAATTATGAACCTCCAATAGAAAGAAATGTTATTGTGATGGAATCCCCAAGTTATTTTTCAAATCATGTAAGATTTGATGCTAGTAAGAAATTTTCTCTTGATAATGATTTTTTCAAAACCTCTGAATTTAAGAAATTTATTTATGAATACAAAGGAAAATTATTTATGGAAGGAATCAAATATATTACACTTGAGAAAGAAGGAGAAGCCTTAAAAAGGCTACAAGAAGAGGTGGATAAAGAAATGGATAACATTACCCCAGAAAGAGGAAGGGTGTTACTAGATGAAGCATGGGTTATGTTGATCCAAAAATGGGATATGATCTTAGCCATTGTATTCAACAGCTTTCAAAGAAGCCAAAAAAAAAACATCTAGTTGAGCATAGAAGGGGTGGATAGAGTATATACTAGATCAAGGTTCAACCCTGATAATGTAACTTTATTGATGTAGGCTTTATACCCACCAAATAAGAAACCTATAATCATTGATGACCCTAATAAATTATCTGGCCACCTCCTTGTGTAACGACTTGAAGATACTAATCCTTTGGAGACTATGGAATTGAATGTCAATGTTGCTCGATTCACTAAAGCCCACATTGAGAAATTGGTAAAAGATAATAAAATGTATATGACCAAAAATGAGAATCTTGTTGAATACCCAAGATACTAAGAGGGGGGGTAAATCAATATCTTATTATACTTATTGAAAAAATACCATCCAAACACTCTAATACATATAATAGTAAAAAGGAGCAAGAGAATCAGTAGAACATAAAAGCACACAACACATGAACACTGGGATTTTTACATGGAAAAACCAAAATGGAAAAAAACCATGATGAGGATTAGCTAACAATATAATATAACTGGTTATAAGATATTAAAAAGGGTGGCTCACTGCCAAGACTCACTATCCAAAGTGGGAGGCTCACTGCCTACAAAGATACAATGTAGAAACGTCTTACAACCAGAAAATGAACTGATAAAGTTACACCTAGCAAGTGTTGATTCAATTCCTTTGATGCTCAGTAAACTAACTTTACAAACTTCATCATCTTCACATACTTGTCTGTCCACTCTCCACTTTCACATGTTCAATCTCAAAACTATCCAATATATATATCTAACTCATCTGCAAGCATCAATTAGGTTGTCCTAATTAGGTGCAACCCTTATTCACCATAAAGATTGATTGTCGACTTCAATCTTGTACAAAAATTTTCCAAAAACAATTCAAGCATGCAACACGCTACAACATATTAGCATGGACCTAAGATAGATTGCACATACATCCCCAACACACAATTAATTCATTACAACATAAACTATTGATTAGGCTGGCCAGGGATAGACCTAATAACAAAATACAACAACAAAATGATGCCAACTGTTCATATGAGCACCTGCACACATGAAATTATAAATATACAAACTTTACAACCAAGAACCATTTCCCAAAATTGTAAGCTATGCTATTCATCAACGGAGGATTACAGACCAAAAAACTAGAGGATAATAATTGTATGTTGGTTAGAATACTGGATCAAGCTTGAACTTAAACTTGCAATTGTAACTCATATAAAATGGTGACATCTATGACAACACAAAATTTGTATAATGAAATGATATTCTTCATTCTTCCAACAATATCCCCCTTTTTCATTGATGGAAACATGCGCCAAAAGAATGTACAAACCTCCTATGTGCAACACACTCTCCTTTTCTCCTCATGAGCTTCTCTCCCCCTTTGAAATCAATGACAAAGGGTGGTCCAAAAAAATATGAATGTATATATATACAAAGGTGCTTCGGAATAGAAAAAGCATTACCTAGAGGAAGGTGATCCTTGAAGCTCTTTAAGAATACATTTCCATGCTAACTTGCCATTCTCCCAACTCTTCTTAGCACATATCAGCATTTTTTTAGAGATTCTAATTCCATCAGGATTTCTTCTGTGTCATCTGAAGTACATGAAGTTAGATTGATCTTTTCTAATTTTTCTACATTTTCCAAAGCATTGGCCATTGAAGTGTACTCCATTCTCACAAGGTCACCTAACCGACTTAATCTTCTGATGATGTCTTCCTTCTACTTTTGTAGAATAAATAATTTATCTTTGTGAGCAATGATAACATTCTAGGTTGTCATTTCTTTGTCTTTAGATGCATTGTATGTTCTGGAAACAACTTTCAACTTGGACTCAATGGAGTCCATGAGATCTTTGATACTCTGTGGCATCCAACTACTTTATGGAGAAAGAAAATACAATATTAGCTTCGGACTCACAAGCTTGCACAACTTCCAAACTCTTTTCCACATTGGTGTGTGCCAGAGCACACTTATCATGAAGTTTCAGAAGCCTTATCTCTGCCATTTTCTCCTCAACCTCTTGCCTTGTCTTCTCACCTAGTCTAGAGGCATACTCCTTTAAGGAGTATAATAAAAGTTTCATATTTTCTACTGGAGTGAGAGATGTAACAATTGATATATTGGGGGTAGCCTCCTACAAATCTTTGAGGGCATCATCAATAAGCTTTGTCCCCTTCTGATATTTTTCCAGAATTTATTTTCTTCTAGATGCATGCAATGCATCCCCTAATACCATTTTTTTGAAAAAGATAAATCTTATCTAGATCCATACTACCTTGAACCATGGGGAGTTGTAGAAGTTCTAGAGGAATTATCAGCTAGAATCTAATTTTCTTGGATAGCAAGCCTTTTAATACATCATTGTCAAAGGAGGATTCTCCAGAGGAGCTTTGTGAATCTACAACCTACCTTTGATCTTCTTCATTCTTCTTGGTAGATTCCCCATTTCTTTCTTCTTCCTCTGCTCTTTCTTCTTCCTCTACCTTTTCTTCTTCTACTACTACTTTTTCTTCTTCTTTTTCATATTTGTCTCTTTCTTCTTCATTCCTTTCACCTTCATCTTTATCTTTTTCTTCTTTAGCATGCTCCAGAGGGACAATATCAATCTTCTCTAGTTCATTTTCTTCCTCATTCTATTTCTCTATCCTGGAAGATTATTTGTAACACATGTTTCCAGAAGGGTATTTGAATCACCTATTCTCTAAGGAATGTCTTCCTTTACCTCTAAAAAATAATTTTCTCCTAATTCAGGTGTAGAATCGGATGGGAGTGCACCAAACATACCATATTTCTTAGCCATGCCCCTAATGGCTTCTATAGTTTCTTTCTTTGTTTTCTTTATTTGCTTTTTATCTTTTGTTATCAAAGTGTTTATCCTTTTCTTCATCTGAAACATCTTTTAGCATACCTTCTTCAAGGTTTCCAAATCATTTTGTTATGAAATAACTTGCACAATGGAAGAATATGATATGAAATATGCTACAAATACTTGATAATAACTGAGAATAACAAGCCACTTCGAGGGGGAAAACCTCCAAATATCTCTAATGAGAACACACTTCACAACTTGATGATGAAATAAGACTCACAACTCCTATATATACCTATTTATGCCAAGGATATCACCTAGGCCGACTTAGACACACCTATATAAGACTTAGGCCGACCTAAACAACTAAATAACAATATACTAATGATAATATGACTTAATAGAGAGTTAAGATAGCCACAAGCTGACTATTCATAACCCGATGTACAATAATATTAAGGGCGTAGCATGCCCCCCTTCTTCAAAGAAGCATTGTCCTCAATGCTAATCAAGTTTGGAAACTTTTGAATGAACTCCTCATCTTCCCATGTGGCATCTTCAACTGGTAAATTTTCCATTGGATGAGATACTCAGTGATAGTTCTATTCCTCAGCTTCTTTGTGCGTGTTTGACGAATGCACTCTGGTTCCAAAATGATTCTCCCTTCTTCATCTAGCTCAGGAAGTGTTGTTTGAGTGGGAATATTATGCCCAATTACCTTCTTCAAACAGGAAACATGAAAAACTGGATGTATCTTTGTTGTAGGTGGCAACTCAAGCTTGTAGGCAACACTACCGATCTTCTGCATGATTTGGTATGGACCATAATACTTTGGTGACAACTTATTATTCTTTCTTTGCTGCTTTAGTGAGATTTGCTTATAGGCTACAATTGCAAGAAGACCCAATCCCCAACTTCAAAACTTCTTTCACTACGATGTTGGTCTGCCTCGTTGTTTCATTCGATTTTGTGCCATGGCTAAATTTCCTTGAGTCCTGAAAGTACTTTTTGTTGATGAAGCAAGTGGTCTTCTACTGCCTGAACTCTTGGGACACCTTAATTGATGATGTGATGGAAGGAGGATGATATCCATAAAGTGCCAAAAATGGAGACATTTTTTATGAGCTATGAAAAGAAGTGTTATACCACCATTCCGCAAGTGGTAGCCAATCTACCCACTGGGACTGTTTCTCTAAAGTGAAACAACGTAGATATCCTTCCAAACACTTATTAACAACCTCTATTTGCCCATCTGATTGAGGATGGCATGAAGAGCTAAGAGCCAATTGAGTACCCAAACATGAGAATAAATCTTTCCAAAAGTGACTAGTGAAGATAGCATCACAATCACTAACAATAACTTTAGGTGTACCATGTAGCTTTTGGATATTCTCCAAAAAAGCTCTAGCCACTACACTTGCTGTAAAAGGATGTGCTAATGCAATGAAATGTGCATATTTAGTGAGCCTATCAACCACCACCATGATGACATTATGACCTTTAGATTTGGGAAGCCCTGTGATGAAGTCCATGGATATCTCTTCCCAATGCTGGCTAGGAATAGATAAGGGTTGCAAGAGACCTGGTGCCTTAATTGTCTCCCTTTATGCCTTTGACACACCAAACATTCAGCCACAAATTTTTGAACATCACCCTTTAGCCCTTCCCAAAAGAAATCTTGCTTGACTCGATGATATGTCTTCAAAAATCCTGAATGACCACCCACTGGAGACTCATGCAACTCTGTGAGAATCTTGATTTTAAGGTTGGAATTCTTGCAGAGATACAAGCTCTTTATACCAAAGAGTATCTCCCTTCCAACAAAACTTATTTGAACTACTAGGATCACTTTTTAATTGCTCGATGAGATTACTAGTCGCAACATCATTTTCCACTCTACTTTGGCTTCCCTCCACCAATTTGCTTGTAATATTGAAAGGGCACACAATAAGGCTTCATCTTTCTCATCCTTCCTTGACAGTGCATCTGCGACAATATTTTCTTTCCCTTTCTTATATACAATCTCAAAGTCATATCCTAACATCTTAGTGACCCATTTTTGTTGCTCTTCAAAAGATAGTCATTGTTCCAAAAAATATTTTAGGCTATCATGATCTATCTTAACCTTGAAATGTCTACCCAATAGATAAGGCTGCCATTGTTTCAGCATGGAGTATTGCTAGCATTTCCTTCTCATAAATAGGTTTTAGTAGATTCTTACCTTTTGATGACTCTCAAAAGCAATTGAGATTCTTGCATAAGCACTGCTCTATCCATTTCTAGAAGCATCACATTCCACAATGAATTCCTTGGTGAAGTCAAAACTGAGTTGAACACATAGCCTCCTTCAATCTCTCAAATGTTGTATTGGCAGACTCATTCCAATGAAAAGAATCCTTCTTCAATAGAGTGGTGAGAGGTGCTCTATACTACCATAATTCTTCACAAATCTTCTATAGTACCCTGTCAATCCCAAGAATCCTCTCAGTTTCTTAATGGTTTTTGGAATAGGCCATTCCGTGATAGCCTTAATTTTGTTAGGGTCCACCTTTACTCCTTCATGTGAAACTATGTGTCCCAAATACTCCACCTCTGTAAGACCAAAAGAACACTTGGATGGCTTAGCATAGAGTTTATGATCTTCAAGTATTTGTAATGCTTGGTCCACATGTTGCAAATGTTCTTCCCAAGTCTTGCTATAAATCAATATATCATCAAAGAATACTAACACAAACTTTCTCAAGAACTTCTTAAAAATGGAATTCATCAAACTTTGGAATGTAGATGGTGCATTGGTAAGACCAAATGGCATCACCAAAAATTCATAATGACCCTCATGAGTCCGAAATGCTGTCTTACAAATATCCTCCTCCTTAATCCGAATTTGGTGATAAACAGATCTAAGATCTAACTTGGTAAAAAACATAGCTCCATTTAATTCATCTAGCAAATCATCAATGACTGGAATTGGAAACTTATCTTTAATGGTGTACATGTTGAGCACTCTATAATCCGGACACATGCACCAAGTATCATCCTTCTTACTCCATCACCACCGCTGAGGAGTAGCACTCCTTTGGCTATGCCTAATGATTCCTCGCCTCTAGCATCTCTTCAACAATTTTTCTATCTCTTTTTGTATGTGTGATACCTACAAGGCTCTGATGTTCTGGATGGATCCTGGACTAACTGTATGTGCATGATCATGATCCCTCTTAGGAGGAAGTCCTTTAGGCATATCTCCAACAACAACGAGTGACGATCAATTATAGCTTGCAAATCTGGATGAGTAGGAGTAATAGATTGAGATACTTCTAATGAACATAGTTGGGCAACAAATCCATCCACTCCTTTCTTAAGCAACTTTTGCATTTGATGAGAGCTTACCATTTGTGGAGATTTTGCCTTCAACCCCCTTAGCTCTACTAGCCTTCCTTCGATTGAAATCTCATGAATAGTTCTTGGAAGTTCATCTCAATTGTTCCTAATGTAGTAAGCCATTGTACTCCCAAAACAATATCTGCACACCCATGATATCACATACATTGCACAAGCATAATCTCCCATGGATAATTTAATGCTATGAAACTTAACAACTAACTGTACCACCATCTGCAATCAAAACTTGAAACTCTGGAGCTGGATATATGAAACAATTTAGAAGTAGCTAACTTTTTGTTGATGAAATTATGAGTACTACCTGAGTCGATCAACACTGTTACCTTCTGCTTCTTTAGGAACCCCACCACCTTGAGAGTTTGTGGAGCACTGAAACCTGAGAGTGCATGACAAGAAATTATTGGTTGAGAATCATGTGATTCCTCATTTGACTCCCTTTCATCTTCTAGTATGGGTTCCTCCTCTTCTTCCTCATTGGGACCTTCAATATAAAACAATTTCTTTTCACTACATTTATGTCCTCGACTGTATTTGCTATCACAATTGAAACACAAGCCTTTTGCTCTTTTCTCCTTAATTTGTTGTGGAGTCAATTTAGTAGGTTGTGTTGAATATCCTTTCTCTCTTGTCACATTAGCCCCTTGCTTCTTAGGAATCAAATATTTCTCCTCTACCTTGCGTGCTAAGATAAAAGACTCATTTATGGAACTAGGGCTAAACATGCGTACCTCATGTTGAATGTGATCCTTGAGACCACCCAAGAATAAATCATTCAAGTTTTCCTCCGTAATCGAATCCACCCTTAAGGATAGATTTTGGAATTGCTGAATATAATCCTTAACTCCGATCCGTTTGTTGAATTTTAGCTAGCTGGCTGAAGAAGTTGTCTGTGACGCTATTGCTATATTGTGCTTGGAGTTCCTCTGTAAAAATTGACCATGAGACGGTGAGCCCCTTTTTACCTCGATGAGTGCAAAGCCAACGATACCAAATGAATTGATCTGGTTCTAAATATAAGGAAGCCATCATGACCTTTTGTCCATTTGGGATTTGGTGTACTTCAAAAAAATTCTCCATTTGGTTTATCCATGTTAAAGGATCCTTACCATCAAACTTGTGCATATCCACCTTGGGAGATAAATTCCTAGATCCCATAGGAGTACTAAAGCTTGTGTTAGTAGTGGCTGAACTAGAATTCTCACCTTGGTCGCTTGAGAACTCCTTTCTTGATTCTGCTATGTAGGTGCTTAACATGTTTCGCATGTCCGACATATCTCCTCGTAGGTCACACATATCCATCTTAATTGAGGAAATTTCTTCCTTGACCTTATTGTTAATTGAGGAAATTTCTTCCTTAACCTTATTGATTTCTTCATTATGAGTAATATCCTCGATTTTTTCACCATCCTTATCAGTAGTCTTCCCCGGAGTGACAACATTCTTTTTTCCCCTTGTTGCAGGCCCTGTCATGATGGAAACCATTAATTTTGAAATAAATCACACAAATGAAACTTAAATTCTCTCAAATTTTTACTGTAATCGCCTTTATTATATCTTCAAAAACCGAATAAAAATCAGACTCCAATTCAACAAGATGTGCGAGATATGTAGATTCCAAAAAAATAGTGTAGAAACCCTAATTCTGCAATAATTCGCTTAATTCTGCTCCAATTATTCTAAAATATGGACTGTATCTTCTTCAATATGTTCTTCAAGAACCCTTTAAAAATTAGAAAAAAAATCGACAAATTCTGAAAGATATGCTCTTCCCAAAATTGCCTCCAAAATTGAGAAAAACCTTCCCTCTATGGTGCCAAGATCATGCTCTGATACCACTTGTTATGAAATAAATTACACAATGGAAGAATATGATATGAAATATGCTGCAAATACTTGATAATAACTAAGAATAACAAGCCACTTTGAGGGGAAAACCTCCAAATATCTCTAATGAGAACACACTTCACAACTTGATGATGAAATAAGACTCACAACCTCCTATATATACCTATTTATGCCAAGGATATCACCTAGGCTGACTTAGACACACCTATATAAGACATAGGCCAACCTAAACAACTAAATAATAATATACTAATGATAATATGACTTAATAGAGAGTTAAGATAGTCACAAGCCGACTATTCATAACCCGATGTACAATAATATTAAGGGCATAGCACATTTGGGGTCAAAGAGGACCCAATTTTCTCAAATGTCTCATTTCTTATCTTTTCTTCCAACTCAACATCCTCCAATCTTCTTTTCATCGGGGCTTCCTACAATTTCTTTGGCACATTGTTCTTAACATAGTCCTAGCTAACTTCTAAAGAAATAACATATTGAATAATAGCCAAAATCAATGTTTTCCTATCCTCTCTACCTACTTGAGTATAAATTTATGTTGTTGGCTACAACATATCTTCAAGATGTACCATGATATCAACCAATGCCTCTAATCAAAGAGGGGAACTAGGTCTTATTAGTGATGAATTTTGTTCTTCCTAGTCCAAAGATGCCTCTCCTGACATTTTTTCCTTCTTCAAGTCCGGTTTGATGTGCACATGAACACCAAAGGCATGTTCTCCATCTTCTTCAAAGGATGACATATAATGAAATATTTTAGTTCCAACATTTTCTAACTATGAAGCATCTTCACAAGAGGGCATGTTCCCTTTCTTCTTTCTTACCAATTTATCTTCAGGGTCTTCCTCCTCTTCTTAATCTTCAATGATACTGAGGTTATTTCTCTTGTTTCCTTTTCCTTTTTACCTCTCTTGAATGGTGCCACCAAAGGAGTCTCTTTCCCTTTTCCAGATCTTGTAGTGGGTCTAGAAGGAGTCGAGCCTTTGCCTTTACCAGGAGCACTTGACTCTACCTTCACTGATACAAGATCTGTGGTCGGTTTTGAAGGAGTAGTCCTACCAGATCTCCTTAGTCCTGATGATTCTCCATCCATTTGCTCTCCCATGGCTCTTCCTTTTGCAATATCTTCATCAATGAAGCCATCCTTTCTAAGCATTTGATCTACATTCTTTCTTATCACAGGCCTCCTATGCTCCATGCGAACTTCCATAGATTTTTCTTCATATGTGCCCACTCTTGGTTCACTAGAATCTTTTGGGCTTTTCAATAAAACTTGTACATAGCCTTCTACTTCATCCTCTATAACTTCATAACCCAATGGTTGAATCTAGATATTTTGGGGTTCAACAAATTCAATCATTCACTCATCAGAGGATACATAAAATATGATGTCATTCTTGTACCTTTCAAAAAAATTCTTAGGAATCCTTTCTCGTTCATTCATGTTGCTTTTGAATACAACAAAGAATGTTGTCAGAGCATTGTCTCGACTCTTCAGATCACCCAATTTGTGCATATAATTAAAAAATTGATGTGAAAAATCTCTTGATGTATCCCAAATCACCACATCATCTCTTCTAGGAAGCCATCTAAGAAAGTAGAACAACAAACAAACAATTAGGGAACCAAACTTAAATGCATATTTCTTCTCCTTGTAATCTTCAGATTTTCAAACAATGTTGTTGGAGAAGTTCACACAAACCATATTCTGCACCATTTATTGCCATGCCATATCTGATGTATATAGCTATAGTAAACATGGAATTTTCCCTATTTGTGAAGTAGATCTTTTGATTGATCATTATAACTACATACTTCATAGCAGGATTGGTAATAGGTTTTGTTGAAAGAGCCCTTCTATAAAATGTTGCATTGGTGAGTTCCATCACCACTTCATTTTTCACAGACTTCAACACTAGTATCAGTTCAATATCATAGAGTCCTATAACTACCTTAATCACTTCCTTGGTTATTAGTTGAGGTTTGTCTGTCCATAAAAACTTATCATGAATTATACTAAGAGCAAGTTTAACATACTTGTCATCAATAGTGGAACTAAAGTTAGGATAATAATTCCACTAATCCAACTTCTTCGCAACAATATCTGCATACTCGGGTTTTATCAAGAAATCATCCCTAATGAGCTTATTCTGCCACAAATTTATCAATTTTTTGTGATTATATTCCTTATTTTTAACACGAATGTACATTCTAGTGTCTTCAGTGGTGTAGTACCCCTCCATTTTGCTTATGTTTTATGTTAGCATGTTTTCACTTTGATAGACCTTGGTACTTGGTTTTGTGTTTTGATCGCTGACATTAGAGTGATAGTGGATTTATTTTGTGATATGATGATACATTATATGGTGATAATTATTTCTGACATGCTTTATGTTAGCATAGATGTTTACTTCTGATCTTATTGCTATCTATATGATTATGTTAGATTAATTGTTATTTGTTTTGTCAGTTTGATGTGATGTGTATTAGTGTGGAGAATGGAGTTACATCACTCACTTGCGAGTGCCCTGTGATTTCTGTGATTTTCTCTGCACGGTGTGTTTGAAACATGAAATATATATATATATATGTTATTTGCTTGATTGCAGGATTGCAGGTACATGGCACCGACTCCACTTGGTTTCTCAGGTCTGAGTGTTTCAAGACTCAATAGAAATGTTGATTGGGAGGTAGTAACAAGGTTTTTCCTAGTCTAGTCTCAAACCCAGTCACAATATCTCGTCAGTTTAAGTATGGTGTCTTTGGTTGCCTCGTTTGTGTTTGATTGGATTATTTATTATGAAAGGAAATTTTTGTTAATTTAATGTTAGATTAATGTTCTATTTAATTTAATGTTTATTCAAATTAATTTTGGATAATTTAGATAAAAAATTTATTCTATATTTAATTAATTAAATTAGTTTATTTGGTTAAATAATTTAATCATTGTGATTAAGTTATTTTATTAAATTAATTAATTAATTAATTAAAAGTTACTTTATTTGTAAGATTAGATTCAATATAAATTAAATGCTTTTGTGGGAATGAAATTTTAAATAAATAAATAAATAAATAAAAGGAAATTGAATTTTGAATTTTGAATTCTTTAATTCTTTCATATGCATTGGATTCTTGATAAGGAAGAAAGAAAGATTCATCTGTAAGTTTGTTAGAAGATATTTTCTTCTTGACATGTGTGTTAGTTAAATTAATTGGTTTTTTTCTTGTGGAGGATTCTCTCGGAAGATATTATGTGTTTTCGGGAAAACAAGAAATTACTTCACGGGAAATGAAAAGAACAGAGTTCTGCTAAAAATTTTGGAATTGTGTTTGTTTGTGATTTTCATTGGGATTTACTTAATGCTTCTAGAAGAAGCTTTTGGATTGCTTCTGGATAGAAATTTGAATTCTTCTATAAAGTGGTGATTTGTAAAGGCTTTGGAAGATTGCACGCAACTGGCACACAAATCTTTTCTTCTCCAGACAAGTTCTTCAAGCTACAGGAATACAGGTATTTCCCTATTTATTTAATTTGTTATCTTTTGAAAGATTGCCTGTGTAAAGAAATTTTTGTATAAACCCTTCTTCTCGGTAGATTATTTGTTGAAAATATTTCTATAGAAATTTGTTGATTTCTGTGAGAATTTCAAGAAAACAAGATCTTATAGTGAAAACAGAGGAAACATTGGAAAAGATTCAAAACAAAATGGAAGAAACCTCTGTAGAATTGTAAATGAACTTTACTGGTTAATTTGAGGAAAATAAAATCTATGTTAGAAAATATTTTGAGAATCTGAGTTGGAAATGAAACTCTCTGTTTTGTTTTAGAAAATGAAGTTCTCTGTTAAAATTTGTGTAAATAGATAATTTTCACAATACCTGTAGGAAACCCTATTGAAAATAAATACCTGAATCCAGTATTTTAGTTACTATTTAAAATATGTATATATATATTATATATATATATATTAATATACATATACATATACAAATATATATATACATACAGTTATTAAATTGTAAAGTCTGTTGATAAAATTGTGAAAATTTTGTTTGTATGTTTAATATTCGTGCATGATTTTTAATAATAATCACCATTTTCTTTTATTAAAAAAATTGTTAAATATATAGAGGGAGCCGCAGGGGGCTACCCCCAAGGCTGACCCAACAGGGGAGCTGGTTGTGAGGGCAGTGCCTAGCGCTACCTTCAAAGGCAGTGCCAGCACTGCCTACACAACCGTGCCTTCCATGGAGAGTTCGGCTGTGAAGGCAACCAATGTAAGGAAACTTTGCAGCCATAGAATGAAAATTTCCACATAACCCAAATCTAAAAACATGCAAGTAAAATACTCAACATCAACATGCAAGAGAATAGACAACATACCCATCAAAGATGACACAAGATATACCCTAGGAAAACCCTCAAGAGGGAAAAAACCCAGCCTCCAAAAGCATCCACACTCCATGTATTATTCAGTAATGAAAACCCATTACAATACATCTGCAAATACTACATGAACACTTCTGAAGCACAAGCTATCCATGCATTCCATGTGACCAAGCATGAATCCACACATCCCATGCCATGCTTCAAACCCTCACACATGCACAAGCTCAACCTGCTAACCTGCAACAAATTGTCCAACCCTTAACAACTACCCTTGTGATTGCTTTTATAGAAACAACCTCCCACAAAACCACCAAGTGGTATTACATAAACCATGTACCCAAAAATACTACATCCTGTGACCCCACATTTAATATTGGGTACTTTATTATTTTATTATTCCCCAATATTAAATAATTACATTTGACAATTATGTCCCAATGTTACATACAACAAAGTGGCCCCAACATTATAACTCCTTGTGATGCACATTCACCTAGAAAACCCCTAGGTGCACCACACACATAATAAATAAATAAAACATTACAAACATTATGTAAGGTGTACAACACCTAATCCTAACAATCTCCCACTTGTTGTATACATTGCATAAGGGGTAACAAAAACTCCATAGGAAACATGTACAATCCTAGAATCCAAGTGCTCCATGTGCTCCATCAAGATACCTATAACAAGAACCAAGGTGACCACCATCTCATCCATGAATGCTCCCATCCTCCACCATGCCAACTACACTAAGATATGAACACATCCAAAGAGATCTCACACTAACTGTCACAAAGAAGCATAAACCTACCTCAACCTGATATCTCAAAACACAAACATTGAATTCAATATGCACCAGTAGCTATTAAGAATAAATCACCATAGCTGAAATGACACCCATAGCAAGTGCCAACACATCCAACTATCCATACCTCCAAGGTATACATAACATAGTAAACTTATGCCAACAACATATCCACCCATAAACCACAATAACAAACTCCATGTGCAAACCTGTCAAAAGTGACATACACATCTAGGAGCTCCCACTGCATGGGCAATGTCAAGATGAATGCAAACTTGGAATAAGCGCATTCAATGTGTCGCTTCGTTAACATCCCAAAAAGGCACCATCACAAAGGCATACCAAGTCTACTACCAACATCTCATAGAAGTAAACATTTATTACAAGGGAACATCCACAATGATAAGGAAAACCTGCAAACCAAATGCATGTAGCATGTCCTCCTACACACACACCTCTAAATGCCAACTATGTCAAGTATGATCTCCTCCATAACACCCGTAAACAAAAATCCATAACCACATCCATCCATCCAATCACCAAGATCAAACATAACATATGTAACTAACATGGATGTAAGCATCTCAAAATAAGAAGATCAAACTCAAAGTAACCATTCCCAAACCAAGGAAATTGGCCCAATAAACCATCTCCTAAACCCAACATGTACAAGGAGATAAGCACGCCAACACTCCTCAAATGAACCCTCCAGAAACCAAATATCCATGGCTCAAGATCCATATCCATGAGAAGAAAAAGCATAAACATAATGCACCTAAAAGAATAATGGGCAATACCTCTCAAGTGAACCACCGAGTAGACCAAGAGTGGGGAATGAAAATGCTCCTCCAGGATATCCAAGTCATCATGACTAAACCAAGAACACTCTCCTCATCGGTCCATGTTGAACTCACGTCCAACCAAGGTGTAGGCTCCCTCGGACTTCCTGCTAAAACCTCATTAAGAGTAATCATCTCAAAAACATGTCTCTAATCACAAGAGAACACCAAGCCTCACCTATGTCTCCAAGTATCCATGAGCACCTGTAACTGATCAATTCATACTAAAGAACCAAGCAAATGATCAATGTACTCAATACAAAGAGAACCAACCAAGATCAAAGTCATAGCTCCAACTGCAGAATCAAGAACATAAACATGACACCATGATCTCACATCCTCTCAAAAGAAGATCACATGCTCAAATCATCATAACATGTACCATGCCACAACTCTAAACTAGTAATCAAGAGTATACCATGACATAATAACAAAACCATCCTACAACCAAGGATCACCTGTCAAAACCAACAAGTCATAAATAATACCTCAACATCTTCAACACCTGATGTCAAAGAACTCTCACTGTAGCACACAAAATCCAAGAGCTCCTCCATGACACCAAAGATTACCTGCTAAAGACAACCATCCATAATAACCAATGGATCCACATCATTTCCAAATGCTCCCACTGAACCGTGAAATCGAGCAATCCCATCACACCATGATGCACAAAACCAACACTGTCATAAGCTCACACAAAAACCTGTGAATCCAAGCTCTCAATGACAACATGATAACCATCCTCTAAAGCAAGAAGATACACCGCCAAACCATTACTGTCACAAGCTCCCATTGAACTGTGTAACCAAGCTATCCATGACACCGTGATACCAATCTCCTCAAACCAAGAAGATACACTGCCACAACCTAAATCAAGATCCAATCTAACACCACCAACAATGCACCTTCATAAACCATCATAACATGCCAAAGTCTCTAATGCACAAGAAACATCCATGACATCATGATCACCACCAAATATACCAACAAATCAACCCAACTGTGTCCACATATCTGCATAATCATAGTCAACTACATAGGTCTCATATCATGATTGTACCTGGTAATACCATCTCATCTCCTTAACATGACAACCAAATCAACAAACCAAGTGACTAAACCAAGCCACTAAAATTGATCATGCATCAACACTGAAATATCAATGGGCAAAGACAACCCATATCCAAGTCATACGTGCAACAAGTAAGTATAGACCGCCTACAACATTGCACAACTTGTAGATACAAAAATGCAACATACATGTTGATAACCATGTCAAAAATATAATACTTTGAGATGTACAACTGAGTATACAATGAATCCAATATCAAATATCCCAAATCCGACAATCCATAAGCTCATAATAACACCATAGTCAAAGAGACCCATAAACAGCTCAGATAAAGAAAATAGCAGATAAACCATGCCAAAATAACTCCAAATCTGATCCACTACATAGTGCTCTGAACAAGCTTTCTGTTGACTATTTGAAGTCCAAAATCCGACTCTATATGCACTCAATATGCCCTCTCAAAGTTCAAAATAAACATCTGACTTCAACCAAGAAAAACACTATCAAAACTACAAAATCATGGAACAAAACCTATACCACTGTGTAGTGCTTGGAACCAGCTTTCCAATGACTATAAGAAGTCGAAAATCTGACACTCTGGGCAAAAGCTACATGCATTTGAAAAAAACTGCTATAAAAAGCACAATTACACCCCTGGTGGCAGATTCCAAAAATATTTAAATCCGGTTTAATTTTCAAAAAAAAAAAAAAAAATCACTCCTATACGGATCTGACCACCCTTTTAAATTTGGCATATAAATTTTCAAAATCCAATGGACCTTTTTTAATTGGGGGAATTTATTTATGGCAGATTTTTGGAAAAAAATTCAAATTTTATTAAATTTTTAAGCCCTAACAGGCTGGGCGGATAGCGTCGGCCAAGAGCCAACACCTGTACTGGCTACCGGCAAGCCGATAGTCAGTACAACCAACTATCAATATCGCCGACAGTCGGTACTCTGCGTGCTGACAGGGGGTAGGGGGGGTGAGCCTGAGGACCTCCTCCGCCCTTTAAAATTTTTCTCTTTTTTTTGATGTTTTTAAATTTTTTAATTTTTCTAATTTATTTTTTTTTGTTTTTTCATTTTACAAGTACAAAAAAAAATTCCTGACAGGATTTTTTTTAAAAAAAATTCGGATTTTTAATTTTTTGGATGACTGTACCGTCGATGTCTGTATGGCCGAATAGGGGTTTTTTTTATAAACAATGCATTTTTTTTCTATAATCAAAATAGTGCATATTATATGTTAAAATTTCTCTCTCGGCCACCCTGAATCCAACCATGAGGTCCATTTTGTCCCAGGAGGTCATCTACAATTTCACCCCCTCAAAACCCTCATTTAAATGCATGACCAAGAAACCCTATTTTGTCAAAATTTTCTCACCCCAAATCTGCAAACAACCCATCAAACCAGCAAACCCAAAACCCTTAGATCTGCAATAAAACACCTGCAAAACCCCTATATCTTGCCATTTTCTTTCATTCTCTTACAACCAAGGGTTATCCAATCCACAACCAAAGCTCTGATACCACTTGTAAGGAAACTTTGCAACCATAGAATGATAATTTCCACATAACCCAAATCTAAAAACATGCAAGTAAAATACTCAACATCAACATGCAAGAGAATAGACAACATACCCATCAAAGATGACACAAGATATACCCTGGGAAAACCCTCAAGAGGGAAAAAACCCAGCCTCCAAAAGCATCCACACTCCATGTATTATTCAGCAATGAAAACCCATTACAATACATCTGTAGAGACTCCATGAACACTTCTGAAGCACAAGCTATCCATGCATTCCATGTGACCAAGCATGAATCCACACATCCCATGCCATGCTTCAAACCCTCACACATGCACACCCTCAACCTGCTAACCTGCAACAAACTGTCCAACCCTTAACAACTACCCTTGTGATTGCTTTTATAGAAACAACCTCCCACAAAACCACCAAGTGGTATTACATAAACCATGTGCCCAAAAATACTACATCATGTGACCCCACATTTAATATTGGGTACTTTATTATTTTATTATTCCCCAATATTAAATAATTACATTTGATAATTATGTCCCAATGTTACATACAACAAAGTGGCCCCAACATTATAACTCCTTGTGATGCACATTCACCTAGAAAACCCCTAGGTGCACCACACACATAATAAATAAATAAAACATTACAAACATTATGCAAGGTGTACAACACCTAATCCTAACAATCTCCCACTTGTTGTATACATTGCATAAGGGGTAACAAAAACTCCATAGGAAACATGTACAATCCTGGAATCCAAGTGCTCCATGTGCTCCATCAAGATACCTATAACAAGAACCAAGGTGACCACCATCTCATCCATGAATGCTCCCATCCTCCACCATGCCAACTGCACTAAGATATGAACACATCCAAAGAGATCTCACACTAACTGTCACAAAGAAGCATAAACCTACCTCAAC
Source organism: Sequoia sempervirens (assembly GCA_007258455.2). Lineage (NCBI taxonomy): Eukaryota > Viridiplantae > Streptophyta > Pinopsida > Cupressales > Cupressaceae > Sequoia > Sequoia sempervirens. Next base: position 146,130,796 of record VDFB02271358.1, on the reverse strand, counting down.
CTGATATCTCAAAACACAAACATTGAATTCAATATGCACCAGTAGCTATCAAGAATAAATCACCATAGCTGAAATGACACCCATAGCAAGTGCCAACACATCCAACTATCCATACCTCCAAGGTATACATAACATAGTAAACTTATGCCAACAACATATCCAACCATAAACCACAATAACAAACTCCATGTGCAAACCTGTCAAAAGTGACATACACATCCAGGAGCTCCCACTGCATGGGCAATGTCAAGATGAATGCAAACCTGGAATGAGTGCATTCAATGCGTCGCTTTGTTAACATCCCAAAAAGGCACCATCACAAAGGCATACCAAGTCTACTACCAACATCTCATAGAAGTAAACATTTATTACAAGGGAACATCCACAATGATAAGGAAAACCTGCAAACCAAATGCTTGTAGCATGTCCTCCTACACACACACCTCTAAATGCCAACTATGTCAAGTATGATCTCCTCCATAACACCCGTAAACAAAAATCCATAACCACATCCATCCATCCAATCACCAAGATCAAACATAACATATGTAACTAACATGGATGTAAGCATCTCAAAACAAGAAGATCAAACTCAAAGTAACCATTCCCAAACCAAGGAAATTGGCCCAATAAACCATCTCCTAAACCCAACATGTACAAGGAGATAATCACGCCAACACTCCTCAAGTGAACCCTCTAGAAACCAAATATCCATGGCTCAAGATCCATATCCATGAGAAGAAAAAGCATAAACATAATGAACCTAAAAGAATAATGGGCAATACCTCTCAAGTGAACCACCGAGTAGACCAAGAGTGGTGAATGAGAATGCTCCTCCAGGATATCCAAGTCATCATGACTAAACCAAGAACACTCTCCTCATCAGTCCATGTTGAACTCACGTCCAACCAAGGTGTAGGCTCCCTCGGACTTCCTGTTAAAACCTCATCAAGAGTAATCATCTCAAAAACATGTCTCTAATCACAAGAGAACACCAAGCCTCACCTATGTCTCCAAGTATCCATGAGAACCTGTAACTGATCAATTCATGCTAAAGAACCAAGCAAATGATCAATGTACTCAATACAAAGAGAACCAACCAAGATCAAAGTCATAGCTCCAACTGCAGAATCAAGAACATAAACATGACACCATGATCTCACATCCTCTCAAAAGAAGATCACATGCTCAAATCATCATAACATGTACCATGCCACATCTCTAAACTAGTAATCAAGAGTATACCATGACATAATAACAAAACCATCCTACAACCAAGGATCACCTGTCAAAACCAACAAGTCATAAATAATACCTCAACATATTCAACACCTGATGTCAAAGAACTCTCACTGTAGCACACAAAATCCAAGAGCTCCTCCATGACACCAAAGATCACCTGCTAAAGACAACCATCCATAATATACAATGAATCCACATCATTGCCAAATTCTCCCACTAAACCATGATACCAAGCAATCCCATCGCACCATGATGCACAAAACCAACACTGTCATAAGCTCACACAAAAATCTATGAATCCAAGCTCTCAATGACAACATGATAACCATCCTCTAAAGCAAGAAGATACACCTCCAAACCATTACTGTCACAAGCTCCCATTGAACCGTGTAACCAAGCTATCCATGACATCGTGATACCAATCTCCTCAAACCAAGAAGATACACCGCCACAACCTAAATCAAGATACAATCTAACACCACCAACAATGCACCTTCATAAACCAGCATAACATGCCAAAGTCTCTAATGCACAAGAAACATCCATGACATCATGATCACCACCAAATATACCAACAAATCAACCCAACCGTGTCCACATATCTACATAATCATAGTCAACTACATAGGTCTCATATCATGATTGTACCTGGTAATACCATCTCATCTCCTTAACATGACAACCAAATCAACAAACCAAGTGACTAAACCAAGCCACTAAAATTGATCATGCATCAACACTGAAATATCAATGGGCAAAGACAACCCATATCCAAGTCATACGTGCAACAAGTAAGTATAGACCGCCTACAACATTGCACAACTTGTAGATACAAAAATGCAACATACATGTTGATAACCATGTCAAAAATATAATACTTTGAGATGTACAACTGAGTATACAATGAATCCAATATCAAATATCCCAAATCTGACAATCCATAAGCTCATAATAACACCATAGTCAAAGAGACCCATAAACAGCTCAGATAAATAAAATAGAAGATAAACCATGCCAAAATAACTCCAAACTTGATCCACTACATAGTGCTCTGAACAAGCTTTCTGTTGACTATTCGAAGTCCAAAATCCGACTCCGTATGCACTCGATATGCCCTCTCAAATTTCATAATAAACATCTGACTTCAACCAAGAAAAACACTATCAAAACTGAAAAATCATGGAACAAAACCTATACCACTGTGTAGTGCTTGGAACCAGCTTTCCAATGACTATAAGAAGTCGAAAATCCTACACTCTGGGCAAAAGCTACATGCATTTGAAAAAAACTGCTATAAAAAGCACAATTACACCCCTGGTGGCAAATTCCAAAAATATTTAAATCTAGTTTAATTTTCAAAAAAAAAAAAAAAATCACTCTTGTACTAATCTGACCACCTTTTTAAATCCGGCATATAAATTTTCAAAATCCAGCAGACCTTTTTTAATTGGAGGAATTTATTTATGGCGGATTTTGGAAAAAAATTCAAATTTTATTAAATTTTTAAGCCCTAACAGGCTGGGCAGATAGCGCCGGCCAAGAGCCAGCGCTTGTACTGGCTGCCGACAGGCCGAAAGTCAGTACAGCCGACTGTCAGTACTGGCGATAGTTGGTACTCTGCGTGCTGACAGGGGGGGGGTGAGGAGGACCCCCCCTTTAAAATTTTTCTCTTTTTTATGTTTTAAATTTTTAAATTTTTCTAATTTTTTTGTTTTTTCATTTTGTACAAAAAATTCCTGACGGGATTTTTTAAATTTTTTTTTGGATTTTTAATTTTTTGGACGACTGTACCGTTGATGTCTGTACAGCCGAACAGGGGTTTTTTTATAAACAATGCATTTTTTTTCTATAACCAAAATAGGCCATATTATATGTCAAAATTTCTCTCTCGGCCACCCTGAATCCAACCATGAGGTCCATTTTGTCCCAGGAGGTCATCTACAATTTCACCCCCTCAAAACCCTCATTTAAATGCATGACCAAGAAACCCTATTTTGTCAAATTTTTCTCACACCCCAAATCTGCAAACAAACCATCAAACCAGCAAACCCAAAACCCTTAGATCTGCAATAAAACACCTGCAAAACCCCTATATCTTGCCATTGTCTTTCATTCTCTTACAACCAAGGGTTATCCAATCCACAACCAATGCTTTGATACCACTTGTAAGGAAACTTTGCAGCCATAGAATGATAATTTCCACATAACCCAAATCTAAAAACGTGCAAGTAAAATACTCAACATCAACATGCAAGAGAATAGACAACATACCCATCAAAAATGACACAAGATATACCCTAGGAAAACCCTCAAGAGGGAAAAAACCCAGCCTCCAAAAGCATCCACACTCCATGTATTATTCAGCAATGAAAACCCATTACAATACATCTGCAGAGACTCCATGAACACTTCTGAAGCACAAGCTATCCATGCATTCCATGTGACCAAGCATGAATCCACACATCCCATGCCATGCTTCAAACCCTCACACATGCACACGCTCAACCTGCTAACCTGCAACAAACTATCCAACCCTTAATAACTACCCTTGTGATTGCTTTTATAGAAACAACCTCCCACAAAACCACCAAGTGGTATTACATAAACCATGTGCCCAAAAATACTACATCATGTGACCCCACATTTAATATTGGGTACTTTATTATTTTATTATTCCCCAATATTAAATAATTACATTTGACAATTATGTCCCAATGTTACATACAACAAAGTGGCCCCAACATTATAACTCCTTGTGATGCACATTCACCTAGAAAACCCCTAGGTGCACCACACACATAATAAATAAATAAAACATTACAAACATTATGCAAGGTGTACAACACCTAATCCTAACAACCGAGCCCCTGCTCATTGTTATTAAATTTAAATTGTTTAAAAAAAAAAAACTTTTAGTTAATTTGTGTTTAAAATTCATTTTTAATTATATAGATGTATATATATAGGGCACGACTGTGCAGGAAGCGTTGGGCACTGCCCTCATAGCTAGCTCCCCTATGGGGTCGGCCATGGGGGTAGCCCCCTGTGGCTCCCTCTATAAATTTTACATTTTTTTTTAATAAAAGAAAATGGAAATTATTATTAAAAGTTGTGCACGGATATTAAACAAAAATACAAACGAAATTTTCACAATTTTATCAACAGACTTTGCAATTTAATAACTGTATGTATATATATATTTGTATATGTATATGTATATTAATTTTTATATATATATAATATATATATATACATATTTTAAATAGTAAATAAAATACTAGATTCAGGTATTTATTTTCAATAGGGTTTCCTACAGGTATTGTGAAAATTATCTATTTACACAAATTTTAATAGAGAACTTCATTTTCTAAAACAAAATAGAGAGTTTCATTTCCAACTCAGATTCTCAAAATCTTTTCTAACATAGATTTTCTTTTCCTCAAATTAACCAGTAAAGTTCATTTACAATTCTACAAAGGTTTCTTCCATTTTGTTTTGAATCTTTTCCAATGTTTCCATTGTTTTCACTATAAGATCTTGTTTTCTTGAAATTCTCACAGAAATAAAAAAATTTCTACAAAAAAAATTTCACCAAAAAATCTATCGAGAAGAAGGGTTTATACAAAAATTTCTTTACACAGGAAATCTTTCAAAAGATAACAAATTAAATAAATAGGGAAATACCTGTATTCCTGTAGTTTGAAGAACTTGTCTAGAGAAGAAAAGCTTTGTGTGCCTGTTGCATGCAATCATCCAAAGCCTTTACAAATCACCACTTTACAGAAGAATACAAATTTCTATCCAGAAGCAATCCAAAAACTTCTTCCAAAAGCATTAAGTAAATCCCAATGAAAATCACAAACAAACACAATTCCAAAAATTTTAGCAGAACTTTTTTCTTTTCATTTCCCATGAAGTAATTTCTTGTTTTCCCCAAAACACATAATATCTTCCGAGAGAATCCTCCACAAGAAAAAAAAAAATAATTTAACTAACACACATGTCAAGAAGAAAATATCTTCTAACAAACTTACAGATGAATCTTTCTTCCTTATCAAGAATCCAATGCATATGAAAGAATTAAAGAATTCCAAATTCCAAATTCAATTTCCTTTTATTTATTTATTTATTTATTTTTATTCAAAATTTCATTCCCACAAAAGCATTTAATTTATATTGAATCTAATATTACAAATAAAGTAACTTTTAATTAATTAATTAATTAATTTAATAAAATAACTTAATCACAATGATTAAATTATTTAACCAAATAAACTAATTTAATTAATTAAATAGAGTATAAAACTTTTATCTAAATTATCCAAAATTAATTTGAATAAACATTAAATTAAATAGAACATTAATCTACTATTAAATTAACAAAATTTTCCTTTCATAATAAATAATCCAATCAAACACAAACGAGGCAACCAAAGACACCAGACTTAAATTGACGACATACTGTGACTGGGTTTGAGACTAGACTAGGAAAAACCTTGTTACTACCTCCCAATCATCATTTTTGTTGAGTATTGACACGCTCATACCTGAGAAACCAAGTGGAGTTGGTGCCATGTACCTGCAATCCTACAATCAAGCAAATAACATACATATATATGGGATGTAGAGATAAAGTTGGTTGCATACCCTAGAGTAACTTACTGAATTGATATCACCATTTTAGACACTCCTCCCTACTATGGCATGTTGCTATCTAGGTAGTGGATTACTGTAGTAGGGGGAAATTTTTAATTAAATTTGTCACACACAACATTACCATTGAATGGAAAAGAGGTCAAGTTGTATAGAGAGCAAAGATCTGAACATGTTATAGAGCATTTTGATCTAAACCAAATGATTTTTTTTTGTGATGTGGATCTTGAAAACTTCAAAATTGGAAAATCACAACCTGAATTACAAAACACATAACCAATCAATAGAGAAGCTCAACTTGATGAAAATGGTGTATGGAAGATGTATTTTGATGGTGCTTGTAGTAAGGGTAGAAATGGGGTAGGTATAGTGTTTATTTTACTAACTGGAAAAACATTCAAATATACATTTCTATTAACAATTGAGTGCACTAAAAATATAGCTAAATGTGAGGCATTGATGTTAGGATTAAATAATGCCAAAAGGTATGGAACAAAGTTTCTAGTAGTGTATGGATACTCTGAATTGATTTTCTCATAGGTCAGGGAAAAATATTCATCAAAAAATAAGAGGCTAAAACAATATAGAAATGCGGTTTGGGACACTATTGAACTCTTTGATGCATTCTCGATAGATTGGATAGAAAGATCTAAGAACATAATGGTAGTTTTCTTAGAAAATATGGCTATAAAGAAGGATGGAATTACACTCGAAATAATAACAGAAGTGGAATTCAAAACAAGACCTGCAATCCCAAATAACATCTATAATTGGTAGGTGTTCAATGAAGATGAAGACCTAATCAAGTTTCCTCATTGTATAGATCAATATGAGTCTCAGGAAATATGTTTCAATGCTTTTGTTAGGGAATTAGATGACAAAGAAACTATCTTTGTATAAGAGATGGTACAACTTAAGACAAATAAGATTCCAAAAATCCTTGTGGTATTGGAAAGAGTATTTGATGGACATGACAAATTCAATTTGAAACCTACATCTATCAAGCATGAAGACATTGAAGAAATTAATCTTGGGATAGAAATTTCTCCTAAGAAGGTATATATTGGCAAGAAAATCAGCCCTAAATTTAGAGATATTCTTATAGCCTTGCTCAAAAAATATAAGTATGCGTTTTCTTGGTCCTATGATGATTTGAAACCATACATAGAGGACCTATTCCAGCATGAAATACCATTGAAGCCTAATTCTAAACCATTCAGATAGAAGAAAAGGCCCATAAATCCCACATTAGCACCTAAGAGGAAAGAGGAGCTCATGAAACTCAGATATGGTGGTATTATCAAGCCAAATAGACACTCTTCTTGGGTCTCAAACTTGGTACCTATAAGGAAGAAAAATGGAGACACAAGGTTGTGTGTAGATTTCAGAAATTTGAATATCTCATCTCTCAAAGATAACTATCCTCTTTCAAACATGGAGGAAATGCTACAAAGGGTGAAAGGTTGTGAGATACTATTTATGATGGATGGTTTCTTAGGGTATAACCAAGTGAAGGTCAAGGATTCAGAGTAGTACAAAACTACTTTCACCATGCCCTGGGGTACATATGTTTATGTAAGGATTCCTTATGGCTTCACTAATATTGGAGAAATGTTTCAAAGGGCTATGGATGTAGCCTTTGCTAAACTGATCAATGCTATAATGGTGGTCTATCAAGATGATCTAACAACATGTTCCAAAAGGACAGAACATCATTGTGCACGTCTAGAAAATATTTTCATCAGAGCATTGGAATATGGTATATCTCTGAATATGAAGAAATGTCATTTTGCTACCACAAAAGGTAAATTATTATGGCATATTGTATTGAAGGATGGAGTAAGGATTGATCTAGAATGGGTGGAATCTATTGATAAAATTCCCATTCCAAAGATTGTAAAGCCCATCTAGTCTTTCTTTGAACAAATTAATTTTTTTAGGAGATTTATTTCAAACTTTAATAGAGAGATTGTGAAAAAAATATCAAAAATGTTGAAGAAAGGTTCAAAGGTGGACTAGAAAAAAGAATAAATTTATGCATTTGAGTCAATTAAGAGAGAAATTAAGGAAGCCCTTGTGTTGAAATCAATATACTTTGATAAACCATTTCATATTTTCTCTTTTGCATCATTTCATACAGTGGTGGTTGTAATGTTGCAAAAGAATAACGAAGGATATGAACAACCTATCTCATTCTTTAGTAAATCACTTTAGGGTGAAGAATTGAAATATGAAATCATTGAGAAGAAATCCTATGTCTTGGTAAAGGCGGTCAAGGCATTCAGGCCTTACTTGGTAAGGGAAGAAGTAATTGCATATGTACCAAATGTTACAATGAAGGATTTTTTTTCACAAAAAGAGGTGACTAGAAGAAGATTTCAATGGATAAATAGAATTCATGAGTTCAACATTAATATTAAAATTACCAAATTAGTGAGGGGTTAATGATTAGCAAGATTGATGGCTAAATCCAATTTAGAAGCAACAGAAGTTTGCAACATCAATGAAGGAGAAAAGTGGGTATCTAGCATTGAGCATAATCCATGGTACACCAATATAGCATACTATCTTAAACATATGAAGTGTCTTGAAGGCCTAAATGACAACCAAAAAAGGACCTTAAAACTCTAGGCATTGAAATATGATTTTTTGAATGGAGACTTATATTAGAAGAATAAAGATGGTGTCTTGTTGTTCTGCGTAGATGAAAAACAGGCAAAGCACATCTTGAAGGAAATGTATAAAAGTTATGTGTGGGGATCATTTCTCAACAAAAACCACTGTACCATAAGATATTGAGAGTGGGATACTATTGGCCTAAAATTTTCAATGATGCCCACAAATACATAGGAAGGTGTGAGGCATGCCAAAGTTATTCTGGTGAACCAAATTATCAGGTAGCCCCACCATTAAGACCTGTATAAATAGAGGACCCTTTTCATCAATGGGGAGTTGAATTTATAAGAGAGATTACATAAAGGTCTAGTGGAGGACACAGTTGGATCCTAGTGGCCACTGATTATTTTAGAAAATGGATAGAAGAAATACTGACAAAGGAAGCCACTAGCAAGGTTGTGATTAAATTCCTATTAGAGAGAATCATAACTAGATTTGGGGTTCCTATGAGGCTCATCACAAATAATGGCATGTGCTTTAGATCAAAATGAATTCAAGACATTTTGTGACTCCTATGGCATAATAATTTCATATGCTTCACCATACCATCCTCAAGAAAATGGGCAGGAAAAATATAGTAACAAAAGTATTACAAAAATAATCAAGAGGATGTTGGACAAATACAAGAAGGTGTGGGAATCCAAATTAAGATTGTCTTTATGGATAGATAGGATCACTGTCAAGAAAGCCACTAGAAATTCTCCATTTGAGATGGTATATGGAGCCCAAGCTAGGATCCCAATACATAACATCTTACCAATCTACAAGTTCATCCTACAAGAAGATATAGATATCCCTGAGCCTATGGAAGAGAGGATTGAACAATTGGCTAAATTGGATGAGGTGAGATCATAGGAACAAAATCAAAACAAGAAGATACAATCATAGAAAAGTATCTATTTGATAAAAGGAAAAAAAAAAGATAAAATTTTTAAGGTAGATGATATGGTCCTTATGTGGCCATAAACTAAGATAAGGGGAAGCATGGGAAATTTGAATCATTATGGCTGGGTCTATTTTTCATCACTGGTAAATGTGGGGAAGACTTGTGCTACTTGTACAACATGGCCGGTGAAGATCAGGAATTGTCAGTGCATGGATAATTCCTAAAAAAAATCTTTTCTTAAAATCTAATATGATTTTCCATGCATAGTAGTTGAGGGTTTTTTATTTCTTTTCTTTTTAGCCACCTTCACCCCTTGGTCTACATCCTAGAGAATAATTCTATATTCTAGCAATGACTTCTTAATCATTCATCCCCAATTGGAGTCATTTTTTAGGACTAGAAAATAATACCCCAATTTTCCACAAAAAATCCATTTCTCGAAATACCCCATCACCTAGCCCACCATTTTTAAAATTTTATCATTAAAGATATTCTACCCACCTTACAACCACAATCTTAACAAAATCACTTTTTTCACCCTACCCATGTAAGAAGAAAGTATTGTTGATGGGACTTCGCCATATCAATAGAAGTCATTTTAAGGTCCCTTCAAAGGAACGACAGAGCAAGACAACATGAATATTATCAAAGAAAGAATATCATATCGAGGGAACTTGTCTTAGTATCCCTCTGATAATATGATTAAAAACCTTATCAAAGACACCTTAGTGTATCATAGGAGAATGTTTTGGGGTCTCTTCAATAACCTAAGGATTAAACCATCGAGGGGCATAAATATCTTAATTACTTTGGAACAGTACACCTTAGCATTCTAGAAACAAAAAAAATATATCGAACATGACTCATCAATGTATTGAAGTGACAATGAAATGTCGAAGGGACAATACACACCTTAAGAATTGAGGAGAATATGGAGCATTAGGATGAGTGATTTATAGGTCCCCTTGATATCGAGTAAGTGGTAAAGTTCATCGAAGAGAAAGATATATGTCAATGGGACAAGGAAATTTATCTCTCTGATAGGGTGATGGAATTTATCACAAAAGGTAAAAAAGGAACATCAAGATGGTTTTCAAAATGAATTTAGAATATTGGAGTAAAGTAATTCATAGTCCCTCTTAAAAGTGAAATATTAGAATGTCACAGAGAGGGATCTATATCAGAGAGACCCTAACATCGGTCCTTTCGACAACCCTAAAACAAACAAGTGAATGACTAAAGTGGAGGACTCCATAAAAGGGAAGAATACATATCTAAAGAACAAAAATACTAGTCCCCTCAATAAAATGATAACATTTGTTTCCTTTGTGCGATAAAATTGTGAACACATCAGAGTGATAAGGGAATATTGAAGGAACTACTGATAACCAAGGTTTCGAGAGGACATTGTGACATTAGAATAAATCCATATGAAGTCTCTTCGAAATATCTAAGGAAATAAAGAGGATATACCAGTAAGAAGGATATCGAGGAAAAAGGGAAATATTGGTGACACCAGAAATTTATCATCCTGATGAAGCAAAAGTATTGATAAGACTGTGACATGATGAAGATACAATTTGGTGGTGATGATGAAGAATCAATGAATCATTTTCAAAATAATTAATTGCTCACCTAATGACATGAAATTTCCATTAATGAACCAAAGCCGAATGCATTAAAAATAAAACCTTGAACATATTTGGAAACCATTAAGCTACCAAAAAAGGAAGAATTAGAGTATAGTAGTGGACAACAAAACCTAAAACAAGAAAAGTTTTATCCAAGTAAGTACCCAGAAGCTTGAGCTAATTTTTTTTTAAATTGGTTCAATTGTTGAAACATAGAAGTAGGTTTTCTCTTTTTCAAATTCATATAATGGAATCTACTACCAAAAACCCTAAAAATAAAAGACAAAAATTGGAAGAAATTCATATAAATCAAGACTTAATTAATCAATTTCTAGGCTTTCAAAAAAGGTCCAAGAGGAACACATAATTAAACTTTATGGCTAAGAAATTGGAGGACATAAACAAACAAGTGGGTTACACATGGACCCTGACAAGGGGATATGACTTGTTTATTTACCACTATAGAAAGATGCATTGACACTAGCCAATCTCCAACCCGTGGAGACATAATTTGGGGAAGTTGGTGGTGCCCAATGTGTTCATCAATATTGAATTGATCAAAGTACTTGCTAAAAAATATGACGCACAGACTCACACCATGAAATTGGAAAATGGATCTTCCTTCACCCTTTATTACTAGAGATTATATATCTATGGTGTTCCAACTAGACACCAATATTGAAATGAAGTTTAGGATTAGGGATCTACTAAACAAATATCGTAACCTGAGCACTAGCTACAAAAGGTGGAGATTGTCCCTACACAGGGTCCACAATGAGGGAAATTGACTCAAAGTATTTTCAAGGGAGGAACAACCTCCATATTTTGTTAACTTGTTTGAGGAATATTTCCAATACACCTATTATTTTATGTGCCAAGTTCTTTGCATGGATGCCCCCACATATAAGGAGATAGCACCAATGGTCCTAACAACTGATGTATAGAGTTAGGATTCTCAGCCTCTTGATTATGCCAAGTACTTAGCCAATGAACTTCACAATGATCTCATTTCTATCAAAAACAAAGAAGAAGGCTTCCAACTCAAACACTATTCATTATTTATGCATTTGGTTCTATATGAGGGAAAAAATGAGGGAATGTGGGATGAGTGTTCAAGGATAAGAGAGTTAGATGAAGATGGAAACATTAGACAGGTGTAGATGTGGACTACTATTTGGGACAACCAGTGTAAGATCACATTATTTGTACTTTGAGGAATATTTTGTGAAACCTATATATAAGCTACAGGGTCACCCATGTGACTACAGTCTATCGCCTAAGATACAAAGGTTCTTAAGACCTAAGGATAAAGATGAGCAAAGAAAGGTCAATCACAATTGGGGTGATTGGTATGCCTACAATGATTGTAAAAATATTAGAGTATATGGGATTGAAGGAGCACCATTTCTACTACCAGAAACTTTTCCAAATAGGATTGCTTACTTGGAAATTGTGAGGCAATTTGCGTACTCAGATTTCATGCACCTTAAAATTCATAACAAGCAATCATTGAGGTGTGGGACATTATGCTTTAGAGATTTTATTGTAGTTTCTGAGAATGGCTATGAGCTAATTGATAAAAGGCTAGAACATTACAAATTGCCTAAAGGAAATGCAAGGGAGAAGTTTGATCCTAAACATTTTATAAATAATGTCAAAAAATGAAAAAAATTGAAAGTATACCCTCACATACTTTTTGGGAATGATGATTTAATAAATAATATTGAAGAGAATCATACTACCAAGAGAAGAAACTTGCATAATAGAGTAATGATGGAAGAAGCTTGGAAAATAGGAAATAATCTTTTATATGGAGGTGCCTTTTCGAACATTGAATATCCTATAAAGAGATTGGATGCCCTAATTAGACATGAAGCAAAGCTCACTAGGGATGTTCCTCCTTGGGTTTTCACTAGAGGAACTGAAGATGTTGGAGGAATGCAGGATGAAAATTAAACCCCACTTTGACAACTCTCTCCTTAGCCTACACCAAATATCAGTTTCTCTCTTGACATGTCTATTGAAGAACAAGAAGTGGGGAGTGAATATGAACATGTGTAGGTAGTTGAACCAATGATTGGAAATTATGAACCTCTAATAGAAAAGAAATGTTGTTGTGAATACAAAGGAAATTAGTTAGGGAAGGAATCAAATATATTACACCTAAGAATGAAGGAGAAGCCTTAAGAAGGCTACAAGAAGAGGTGGATAGAGAAATGGATAACATTACCCCAAGAAGAGGAAGGGTGTTACTAGAGGAAGCATGAGTTATGTTGATCCCTAGATGGGATATGAACTTAACCATTGTATTTGACATCTTTTGAAGAAGCAAGAACAAAAACATCTAGTTCATCACAAAAGGGGTGGAAAAAGTATATACAAGATCAAAGTTCAAACCTGATAATGAAACTTTATTGATGTGGGCCTTATACCCACCAAATAAGAAACCTATAATCATTAATGACCCTAATAAGGCATTCAACAACCTCCTTGTGCAATGAGTAGAAGATACTAATCCTTTGGATACTATAGACTTGAATGTCAATATTGCTCAATTCATTAAAGCCCAAATTGAGAAATTGGTGAAAGATAATTGTAAGAGAGGGGGACCAACCATGTTCAAGGCCCCAGGTCATGAAGAGCCAAGAGAAAAAGGTTTCCCTAACTTACCTCACTCTAAAGGGGTGATTTGAAATGAGGGACAAGAATGATGAGGACTATAAATCCTTTCAATCACTTTGCAAACCTGAAATCAATTTTTGGGCTAGGTGAGCCGGTTTTCAGGTTCAAAGTTTCACCTCAAGTAACTCTCTACTCAAGGATGAAAGCAAGGTTTTGGGATGACAGTGCGGCATGCTGGCATCTCTCAAGTGTGTTGGCATTTGTATGACTAGAGGACTAAAAATATAGTAAGAACTGTTAGAAAATGAGTTGATAGCCTAGCTAGTGATTTCTAAGGGAACAAAATAAAACTATAAGGTAAGAGAAGTACAAACAAATATGATAAAGTAAATATATTAAAGCTAGGGTGACAAAGATGATCTTGCAAAAGAGCTTGTTCTCCAGCTAGCTCTAAATGCACGTCCACCTACACACAAGGAAGAGGAAAGTTGTTAGGGAGCTGTATAGGTGTTTACCTAAGTCATACCCCCATTTTGATGTTTCCACCTCCACAGACACACCTCCACAGATAGCCAAGATAGGCACAATAGAAAAATGTATGATAAGGGAGAAAAGAAAGTAGAGAAAACAATAGACACTACAAAACAATAATGTGCTACTCAACCAAATCATAGAGGAGAGGAGTGAAAATTCTTACCACCTCCACCAAGAGCTCACTAGCTAATGGAGGAGAAAAGAGGAACCAAGCCCCTACTGTAATGGTTTGTTCCACACTAGCTCTACGGAGTTGATGGAGTGTTGTTGTTGCTACTATGGAGTGACAAAGTGTTACTTGATGCAGAGATAGGAGGATTCACAACACATCTCACAAACCTTCAACAATAATCCAAAACAATCTTTTTATAACACATGTTATTAAACATTGTATATCACATTGGAAACATAACTATGGCAGCCCACAATTTATTGCCATGAACAGTCATTAATAACTTCTACAAAAAGAATAATGAATCCAATCCCTCTGGTCAAATTGAAGAAAACATAGTTATATACTCTTCCTAAAATTCTTATGAAGATCCAATAGTGGAAATGAAAGTTATTGTATTTTTACCAAAACTGAAAACCCTAGGTAGGGTTCAGACCTGCCCTCACAAAAATGTTCATAACTTATTCAAATCTTAATTAAATTTGATGAGACTTGAACCAAATGAAAGTATATTCACATGGAAACAAAATAAAATTGATTTTAGATCCAATTTATAGACTTTACATTCTATACCATCACACTTTTTATACTGTAAATTCTGCACAATATTGTTAGAATAGGAAGTCTCACCAAAATATTCATATCTTCTACAAAACTCGATGAAATTCAATGAAACAAAAAGAATTGGAAACTATAAATAGAGATATTTCCATCAATATATGATACTCTATCATTTTATTCCATACCAGGCCGTACAAATTACAACTTCAGTCTGGTAACAATGTAAAAATCAGAAAATGCATACCAAACTTGAGGTTGCCATTCATTTAACTTCAAAAATAATGTCTCTAACCCCCAATTCGAGTTTTGGAGGGTTTATTTATACATTTTCAACCCAAACCAACTATTTTCAACCACCTTTTGATTAGTGTGTTGACAAAACACCTTAATGACATTTCATCTACCTAATCTTGCACTTTTGACAATTTTTACAATATATGAAAAATGAACAACATCCTAGGACCTATAACACCACAAAGGTGGCCTCTTGGACCTTATTACAATATCAAAACATCAAAATGGAACAAATGAATCAATATGGACTCATGGAGGCATGTGATCAAATAGGTTCTCCTGCACCAAACCCCTGAGGGGAAAAGAATTCAAGCCCCTTTGAATTATCTTCTTCCTAGTCTTCCAGTTACTTTGCACCTTGTCCTTTGTATTTTCAATCAGATTTTATCTTTTATTCCTTTTGTTCTTCTTATGCCTTCTTCTATCAAGCATCCCTACAACTTGGAAGTCCCAAAACTCTATCATATCATCAAACACTTCACTTTGTCCTTCATAATCTGCACATACATAATCCAAAGAAAAATTAGAAACAAAATATAGAGACCTTGAGGTCTCCTCCTTGTCTTCTTGTACTTCAAATTCCTCTTCACCCATAACCAACTTATCCAATCTTGACACCAATTCACTTGAA
This sequence comes from Sequoia sempervirens, assembly GCA_007258455.2. NCBI lineage: Eukaryota > Viridiplantae > Streptophyta > Pinopsida > Cupressales > Cupressaceae > Sequoia > Sequoia sempervirens. The sequence goes on along the minus strand of VDFB02271358.1, from coordinate 146,114,894 downwards.
ACCTCATTTTCATTTTCTTCTTCTATCTTGATGAGTTCCTCTTCCTCTTGTGTGACTTTTCCATCACCAACCTTACTATTCCATTCTTCTTCAATGGCTGCATATTTTTCCCATAAATCTTCTTCTTCATCTTTGACTGAATTTGCTGCCTTCTTTTGTTTTATTTGTTTCTTCATAATCTTATTTAGAGGCCAAACCATCTTCCTTTTCAATTTCAAATGCCAACTTGTATCTTGTTTCATCATTTGTTCCATCTTCATCATGGATTCTTGGAACTCTTCTTCAAGTCTTTTCAATTCTCCCTTCAACTCAGCAATCTCTTTGTCCATCTTCTCTTGCCTTATCATTTTCTTTCTTTCCTTCTTTCTCAACTCTTTTTCCTCTCTTTCCTGCTTTCTTGAATCCTCAGCCTGCAAATATCTTTCCAATCTTCTCAAAAAATCTATCTCCACAAGCAAGTCTCTCCTTGCTTCCACTTTACTTTGCCACACCTAGGCAATCAGGTTCCTTCCTCAACCTGTACAACACGCAACCACAAACACCAACACAAAACCAACAAACTTCACCAGCCCATATCTTTTCTAGGCTCTGATACCAATTTGATGCAGAGCTAGGAGGATTCACAACACATCTCACAAACCTTCAACAATAATCCAAAACAATCTTTTTATAACACATGTTATTAAACATTGTATATCACATTGGAAACATAACGATGGCAGCCCACAATTTATTTCCATGAACAATCATTAATAACTTCTACAAAAAGAATAATGAAGCCAATCCCTCTGGTCAGATTGAAGAAAACATAGTTATATACTCTTCCTCAAATTCTTATGAAGATCCAATAGTGGAAATGAAAGTTATTGTATTTTTACCAAAACTGCAAACTCTAGGTAGGGTTCAGACCTGCCCTCACAAAAATGTTCATAACTTATTCAAATCTTAATTAAATTTGATGAGACTTGAACCAAATGAAAGTAGATTCACATGGAAACAAAATAAAATTGATTTCAGATCCAATTTATAGACTTTACATTCTGTACCATCACACTTTTTATACTGTAAATTCTGCACAATATTGTTAGAATAGGAAGTCTCACCAAAATATTCATATCTTCTACAAAACTTGATGAAATTCAATGAAACAAAAAGAATTGGAAACTAGAAATAGAGATCTTTCCATCATTATATGATACTCTATCATTTTATTCCATACCAGGCCGTACAAATTACAACTTCAGTCTGGTAACAATGTAAAAATCAGAAAATGCATACCAAACTTGAGGTTGCCATTCATTTAACTTCAAAAATAATGTCTCTAACCCCCAATTCGAGTTTTGGAGGGTTTATTTATACATTTTCAACCCAAAACAACTATTTTCAACCACCTTTTGATTAGTGTGTTGACAAAACACCTTAATGACATTTCATCTACCCAATCTTGCACTTTTGACAATTTTTACAATATATGAAAAATGAACAACATCCTAGGACCTATAACACCACAAAGGTGGCCTCTTGGACCTTATTACAATATCAAAACATCAAAATGGAACAAATGAATCAATATGGACTCATGGAGGCATGTGATCAAATAGGTTCTCCTGCACCAAACTCCTGAGGGGAAAAGAATTCAAGCCCCTTTGAATTATCTTCTTCCTAGTCTTCCAGTTACTTTGCACCTTGTCCTTCGTATTTTCAATCAGATTTTATCTTTTCTTCCTTTTGTTCTTCTTATTCCTTCTTCTATCAAGCATCCCTACAACTTGAAAGTCCCAAAACTCTATCATATCATCAAACACTTCACTTTGTCCTTCATAATCTGCACATACATAATCCAAAGAAAAATTAGAAACAAAATATAGAGACCTTGAGGTCTCGTCCTTGTCTTCTTGTACTTCAAATTCCTCTTCACCCATAACCAACTTATCCAATCTTGACACCAATTCACTTGAAACCTCATTTTCATTTTCTTCTTCTATCTTGATGAGTTCCTCTTCCTCTTGTGTGACTTTTCCATCACCAACCTTACTATTCTATTCTTCTTCAATGGCTGCATATTTTTCCCATAAATCTTCTTCTTCATCTTTGACTGAATTTGATGCCTTCTTTTGTTTTCTTTGTTTCTTCATAATCTTATTTAGAGGCCAAACCATCTTCCTTTTCAATTTCAAATGCCAAATTGTATCTTGTTTCATCATTTTTTCCATCTTCATCATGGATTCTTGGAACTCTTCTTCAAGTCTTTTCAATTCTCCCTTCAACTCAGCAATCTCTTTGTCCATCTTCTCTTGCCTTATCATTTTCTTTCTTTCCTTCTTTCTCAACTCTTTTTCCTCTCTTTCCTTCTTTCTTGAATCCTCAGCCTGCAAATATCTTTCCAATCTTCTCAAAAAATCCATCTCCACAAGCAAGTCTCTCCTTGCTTCCACTTTACTTTGCCACACCTAGGCAATCAGGTTCCTTCCTCAACCTGTACAACACACAACCACAAACACCAACACAAAACCAACAAACTTCACTAGTCCATATCTTTTCTAGGCTCTAATACCAATTTGATGCAGAGCTAGGAGGATTCACAACACATCTCACAAACCTTCAACAATAATCCAAAACAATCTTTTTATAACACATGTTATTAAACATTGTATATCACATTGGAAACATAACTATGGCAGCCCACAATTTATTGCCATGAACAGTCATTAATAACTTCTAAAAAAAGAATAATTAAGCCAATCCCTCTAGTGAGATTGAAGAAAACATAGTTATATACTCTTCCTCAAATTCTTATGAAGATCCAATAGTGGAAGTGAAAGTTATTGTATTTTTACCAAAACTGCAAACCCTAGGTAGGGTTCAGACCTGCCCTCACAAAAATGTTCATAACTTATTCAAATATTAATTAAGTTTGATGAGACTTGAACCAAATGAAAGTAGATTCACATGGAAACAAAATCCAATTTATTTTAGATCCAATTTATAGACTTTACATTCTGTACCATCACACTTTTTATACTGTAAATTTTGCACAATATTGTTAGAATAGGAAGTCTCACCAAAATATTCATATCTTCTACAAAACTTGATGAAATTCAATGAAACAAAAAGAATTGGAAACTAGAAATAGAGATCTTTCCATCAATATATGATACTCTATCATTTTATTCCATACCAGGCCGTACAAATTACAACTTCAGTCTAGTAACAATGTAAAAATTAGAAAATGCATACCAAACTTGAGGTTGCCATTCATTTAACTTCAAAAATAATGTCTCTAACCCCCAATTCGAGTTTTGGAGGGTTTATTTATACATTTTCAACCCAAACCAACTATTTTCAACCACCTTTTGATTAGTGTGTTGACAAAACACCTTAATGACATTTCATCTACCTAATTTTGCACTTTTGACAATTTTTACAATATATGAAAAATGAACAACATCCTAGGACCTATAACACCACAAAGGTGGCCTCTTGGACCTTATTACAATATCAAAACATAAAAATGGAACAAATGAATCAATATGGACTCATGGAGGCATGTGATCAAATAGGTTCTCCTGCACCAAACTCCTGAGGGGAAAAGAATTCAAGCCCCTTTGAATTATCTTCTTCCTAGTCTTCCAGTTACTTTGCACCTTGTCCTTTGTATTTTCAATCAGATTTTGTCTTTTCTTCCTTTTTTTCTTCTTATGCCTTCTTCTATCAAGCATCCCTACAACTTGGAAGTCCCAAAACTCTATCATATCATCAAACACTTCACTTTGTCCTTCATAATCTGCACATACATAATCCAAAGAAAAATTAGAAACAAAATATAGAGACCTTGAGGTCTCCTCCTTGTCTTCTTGTACTTCAAATTCCTCTTCACCCATAACCAACTTATCCAATCTTGACACCAATTCACTTGAAACCTCATTTTCATTTTCTTCTTCTATCTTGATGAGTTCCTCTTCATCTTGTGTGACTTTTCCATCACTAACCTTACTATTCCATTCTTCTTCAATGGCTGCATATTTTTCCCATAAATCTTCTTCTTCATCTTTGACTGAATTTGATGCCTTCTTTTGTTTTCTTTGTTTCTTCATAATCTTATTTAGAGGCCAAACCATCTTCCTTTTCAATTTCAAATGCCAACTTGTATCTTGTTTCATCATTTGTTCCATCTTCATCATGGATTCTTGGAACTCTTCTTCAAGTCTTTTCAATTCTCCCTTCAACTCAGCAATCTCTTTGTCCATCTTCGCTTGCCTTATCATTTTCTTTCTTTCCTTCTTTCTCAACTCTTTTTCCTCTCTTTCCTTCTTTCTTGAATCCTCAGCCTGCAAATATCTTTCCAATCTTCTCAAAAAATCCATCTCCACAAGCAAGTCTCTCCTTGCTTCCACTTTACTTTGCCACACCTAGGCAATCAGGTTCCTTCCTCAACCTGTACAACACACAACCACAAACACCAACACAAAACCAACAAACTTCACCAGACCATATCTTTTCTAGGCTTTGATACCAATTTGATGCAGAGCTAGGAGGATTCACAACACATCTCACAAACCTTCAACAATAATCCAAAACAATCTTTTTATAGCACATGTTATTAAACATTGTATATCACATTGGAAACATAACTATGGCAGCCCACAATTTATTGCCATGAACATTCATTAATAACTTCTACAAAAAGAATAATGAATCCAATCCCTCTGGTCAGATTGAAGAAAACATAGTTATATACTCTTCCTCAAATTCTTATGAAGATCCAATAGTGGAAATGAAAGTTATTGTATTTTTACCAAAACTGCAAACCCTAGGTAGGGTTCAGACCTGCCCTCACAAAAATGTTCATAACTTATTCAAATCTTAATTAAATTTGATGAGACTTGAACCAAATGAAATTAGATTCACATGGAAACAAAATCCAATTGATTTCAGATCCAATTTATAGACTTTACATTTCGTACCATCACACTTTTTATACTGTAAATTCTGCACAATATTGTTAGAATAGGAAGTCTCACCAAAATATTCATATCTTTTACAGATCTCGATGAAATTCAATGAAACAAAAAGAATTGGAAACTAGAAATAGAGATCTTTCCATCAATATATGATACTCTATCATTTTATTCCATACCAGGCCGTACAAATTACAACTTCAGTCTGGTAACAATGTAAAAATCAGAAAATGCATACCAAACTTGAGGTTGCCATTCATTTAACTTCAAAAATAATGTCTCTAACCCCCAATTCGAGTTTTGGAGGGTTTATTTATACATTTTCAACCCAAACCAACTATTTTCAACCACCTTTTGATTAGTGTGTTGACAAAACACCTTAATGACATTTCATCTACCTAATTTTGCACTTTTGACAATTTTTACAATATATGAAAAATGAACAACATCCTAGGACCTATAACACCACAAAGGTGGCCTCTTGGACCTTATTACAATATCAAAACATCAAAATGGAACAAATGAATCAATATGAACTCATGGAGGCATGTGATCAAATAGGTTCTCCTGCACCATTACTTGAGAGTGAAAATGAATGTTTAGAATGTAAGAAGTGATTGCTATAATGCTTAGGGAGTGAAAAAATATTTCTAGAGGATGTTTAGAGATGAAATGCATGAAGAATGAATCGATTTGAAGGGAGAATGAGCAAGAATAAGGCATTTTCAGGTCGGTTGGTCGAAGAGGGATGTTACAAACCAACCCCAATGGGAAGTGAAATACATCTGCTAGCTTCAAACATAGGAATCCATTAGGGATGTAAGTGAGTCATGCAAATTCTTGTGCATCATGTGGGAATCCCTGACAATTATTCTTCTACCAATGAAAAAGATAGATGCCAAGTGGAACGAAGACATCGAGCTGATGTGGAATTTTTACTTTGGATTTTATTTTTTAAGGTGAGGAAGTGCAAAAGGGTAATTTTCATAAGGGGTTAAAATTCACTCCTTTACATTTTCCCCCACTTTAGCTAGCACAAATACTAATGAGTGCTTCAATAAAGTAGATCAAAGAGTGAATAGGGTGAGAAATGTATACCTAAACCGTCAAGGAAGTAGATCATGATTTGGTGAACTCGAGATTGCAAGACAAGTAAAGGACTTCCTAGTCCCACATAACTATGAAGTTGTAGAATGAAAGCATCTTACACGCCCTCAAACCTGCAAGGAGGTGACCCCCAAGATCTCTCACATGAAGGAAGCCTTGAGAATTAAGTGCCTCACAGGCCTATAGACCTACAAGGAAAGTATCCTTCAAGATCTCTCACATGAAGAATACCTAAAAAATCACCTTACAAACTCACAGACCTACAAGGAAGAGTCCCCCAAGATATCTCACATGGAGGAAACCCAAAGAAAGTTCCCTATAGACCCGTAGACCTATAGGGGAGTGACCCCCAAGATCTCTCACATGGAGGAAGCTTAGAAGAAGCATCCTACAAACTTGCAGACCTATAGGGAGGTATCCCCCAAGATCTCTTGCATGGAGGAAACCCAAAGAAAGGGAAATTTGCAGAGTCAGAAAGTGGTTTCACAAGCACACTCATAAAGCAACATGTCTTCCTATAGATAGAACATGTCAGAAAGTGGCCACACAAGAAAGTAAGCGATAGTCATGTAGATTGTCAATAAAGTTGGAAAACTTTCAAAGGGTTCCCTTAGGAACCCGGCATAAATAAGGGATCCACTCAAGGGACGTGTTGTTCAAAAGTACGGAAGAGATGTTTCTTTCTTGAATTGATTCATCATCAAGGAATTTGAAAGGAAGAAAATTCCCCCACACTATTGGAAGGTCGAAGCAGCTCCCACCTTGGAGGAAAGGTCTCAAGTTCTTTATGAATCCATGATGAAGGAAACACGTTCTGTTAGGGTTTCAAGTCAAGAATATGATTTTCTGAAAAGAGGTTTGTGAAGATTCTCGATAAAAGATTCATTGGAAAAAATGCATTTTCTGAAAATTGAAATGTTATAGAAGCAACATTGTCACACATGAAAAGGGGCAACTCAAGCAAAGAAGAGAGAAAGATAGAAGAAAGAAAAAAAGAAAAGAAAATAAACACAAGGCATAGGGGTAGCCTAATATTTCAGGGTAAGAACTACTCATAAATATATATATATAACTATAATAATAGTATAGAATTTACAGTCATCAAGCCCCGACTATATTATACCATGTAAAGAATGCATGAGAAGACAAAGTAAAAATAAAAATTGGTTCAACATGGAAAGGAATCCTAAATTCCCCCAACACTTTGCACCATCCCCAATTTACCAAAAATCAATCACAAATATGGAAGAATGATGAAACAGATAGAAGAAGGTTTATGACACAAAAACCATGCCTGTATCCAAGCACCAACAAGGGTGAAAAGGATCATCCAAGTACACATAGCACAATTATAGGGGAACACATCACAACACACACACACACACATCTAATCTAAAGATAAAGAAGGGGCCTCCCCCTAACACTGATCGACCAAGAGGTCATCCACTTCCCACTCTTGATCATTGTAGGGGAAGGAGTATGAGCTTGTAGTGGTGGAATATTAAGAGGAGGAGTGTCTGACCCTCTCATAACAAGGGCTAAGGAAGAGGGCCCCTCAAGGTCCTCTCCGCCAAGCTCTTGTGGAGCTAAGGCCAACAATTTTGTGAAGATCACTAACAAGGCCAAAAAAAATTCTAAAGAGTTAAACATGCACTTTACAAGAATTCCATGTTTCACCTCAACTGACAAAAAAGGTTGTACCTGAGATTCACCACTAGGCTCACTAAGTGATTCGAGAGCAGTGACGAACTTAGGGGAAGCCGTGACTGGTTTTGTCAAAAGGACAAAACAAGTTAGCATGGGACCACCTTTTAGGGAAGGTGGGATCCTCTTACAACCTTCATTGTTGGAATGACCACTCTCCACCCTCTGCTCTTTTGAGGGATGTGAAATCCCCATAGATGAGGCGAGAGGTGCAAAGGAAGAGAAAACAATAGTATCTACTACTAAAGTGTTTGCCATATCTATGGGTTTTGGGAAAGGCGGGACATCTAAAAGGGACATCAACAAAGGTGGCTCCACTGAAGGAGTGATGAATACCTGCACCTTTTTAAGGTCAGATGCATTCATACTCACAGCGGAAGTAAAAAGTGATATAAAACTAGATTGAACATAAGCATAGGGGAGGAGAGAGGAGGACATGGCAAGGGGCCCTGATATAGGAGTAGTCATCTATTCTTCCTTCTCTATAAGGTGGCTTGCTTAGCCATGAGAGCCTTTCATCGATGCTTGCACTCGCACACAAGGTGATTTTTGTGACTTTGAACTAGAGGCTAGAGGCTACAAAGGAACAAAAGGCTCTTGCTCAACCATGGGAGTTTCCACTACAGTCATTTTTGGTGGAGGAACAGACTCCTGAATGGGATTAGGGGGAGCAAGTTGAGAAGTAACAAGGGGAGTTAGCTCAAGTGCCTCAACAATGGGCCTCTTCTTGTTTATTTCTTTTAGAGCAAGAGTGGTAGGAGGTTGTGGAGGTTGAGACGTAGATGAATCCCAACATGGACCTTTTCCTCTACCATACAAATAGTACCAAGGTCTAGGCGGTTTAGTAGGGAGGTCCAATATCCTAATATTGGGTCTACACCAAGGAGGGATCATCGAACTTAATGGGTAAAATCTAAGCTTGCTCATCTAATACTCCTCCCAAGAAAGGGGAGTGGATGAGTTAGCCTAAGAGGAGGAAAGCTTCTCCTTCCCTCTTTAGGAAGAGGGGGCAGTTGGCTTCTATGCTACAGGAAGAGCCAATTTTTGTTGTCTCTTGCCCCCGGTCTTATACTTCACATAGTTTTTGTAAAGTAGGTCCATTCTTGGAGGAAGTGAACCAACCGAGGTGGGCCAAAAATGGTCTAATGAGTATCCCCCATAGAACACCAAAGGCTGGTATCTAGTGGCATGCACTACATGCACAACACCTTCATGGGAGAACTTTAGACATTTAGGAATAACAAAGGTGATTCCATTCATAGAAGCTAGCCAAGGTATGCCTAGTTTCATTCTGAACAAATTTGATTCTAGAATGACATCAAAAAACTATGTCAACAACCCTAGGTCCAACTAGGATGGAAAAAGTTATCGATCCATATGACTTAAGACAAAGACCATCGTGTGTACGGATGGTGGATTTTGTTTCTTCGTACTCTTTTCTATGTAGTGAGTTAAGCCACAACATCTCTTCTATAATAATATTCACTTGACTCGCAGGGTCTACTAAGACTCATGTCACAATGTTTCCATTGAGGTGAGTGGGAATATAGAGGGGAATGGGCTTGTTATTTAAGGGAAAGTCTTGCGATGTGAATATCACATCCAACGAACTAGGTGCATGCTACTTAGTAGGAGCAACTATGACCATGTTGACATAGGCCTCAGGTTGAGTGATAGAATTGGTGAGATCAACAATCATGTTAGCAGAATGTGACAGAAATAGGTTTGTGTATATCTATAATTCACTATTTTCTTTTGTTGATGACGGTTTTACTCATAGAAAATAGGTCAAACAAAATCTCCATAGACAAGACTATGAAGAGCCTATCCTTCTTGAAAGATATGGAACAAAGACAACCTAAAGGGAAATTATGCATTCACATGGCAAAGATTGGCTTTCATTTAATCCCAAGTCTCTTATAACTAGGTCATGGTTGCACTGGGGTCACTCTTGGGTAATGATGTGATATTTGTTGTTAATCTCAAAGGGACGACAATTATTTCTAGCTTTGCTAAAAATTGTAAACATTTCACATAAAATTTCACTTCATTCATTGAATAACATCATGAAACCGAAAGATTCAACATAATATTTCATGAATATCACAAATTATTTGCTATCATTTAAATAGATTTAACATTAAGCATTCAACAACTTCATGGAAAATAAAATATTTTCAACAAAAAAATTTCATTCATTTATATTTTTTTAGCATTTTAAAATATTAAACATCTATTCTAAAAAAAAGAAAAAAAAATACTGAAAAATAAAAGTTTCTCCTAGTTATTCTCCATGGATGCCCCAAATAATTAATTAAAATAGAGTAAACCGCTTTATATTTCACCAAATTGCTTCACAATTACATATAAAATAGTGCAAGCTTTTAAAGAGAGGGTTTCATTTATGGACACTAAGTAGGTTTTTATGCACCCTTAAATGGTGCAGCATACAATCTTGTTCAAATGAACTTACAAAACCATATACAAAAGATACTAAGAGAGGTAGCTATCCGTAAAGCTCTAATATCAATTAATGTCTACATGCATATAAAGTATTATGGCAAAATGGTTCAAAAAATAGGAAAAAGAACAAAACTTAAAAGAAGTTTATGCTCCTCTAACATCCACAAATTTTGAACTTAAAATAAAAATGTGGGAGGATATGGCCTTTTATAGAAACAAGGCCCCAAAAGTTCAACTTATTTATCCAGAGAATTGGAAACAATAAATTAAAATGTGTCACGTGGCATCTACCAACTTTCATCAAGAACTTTCTAGAATAGTCAAGGCTTTGACTTCATCCACAACAACACTTCTCTTCATACTTCAACATGAACACTTTGTATCAATCTAGGCTACCAACTTCCTTCCAAAACACCAGAATGAGGAACAACTACCAGGACCGGGATCAACCTAAAAATTTAAAATTGAAACCAAAATAAAATTCATCATATTTCCAGTATCCGGTATCCAGTTCTTTCTCTTTTCGCTTATGACTCGGGCTTCAGGATTCTACCTTCTTTCTTCAACTGATATTCTTAGAAATCCCTTAATACTTGATGTATGCGCTCTTTTTAAATTCTTCGTATTGCTCTCCAAGTGAGCTTGAGCATAATATATTCTTCGATTACTTGAAGTATGATGTCATTTTTTTGTGCTTTGTCTACTTCATACTTGGCTATAACATTTCTACATTGTTTTATTTCATCAATAACCTCCCACATCAACAATTGAACAAGATCTCTATTTACGCTTTCTATCCATTCCTTGAAAGCTTTAGCTTCCTTTCCCTCCCGTCCTAATGTTTGGGTATCAAAACCTTGACGTGTCAATATTTGAATAAATTCTTGATTTTCACTAATCAAAATTTTGCACTCGATAGTGACTCTTTCAAATCCTTCAATACATTGTATTAACATGTCACCTTCACATTTTAGTTGTTTCTTCCATTTTCCTAGCAATGAAATTTCATGTCTTGATATTACATTACTCTGTATTAATTCTTTGATGTATGACTACATGAGAATTTCAATGTTTCACCTTTCATCAATGACCTACTCCTAGCAAAATCTACATTCATCTTCAAATCTTTTGAATTTCTCTAAACAATGGCATGCTTCCTTGTACTTTCTTATTGTCTCTGTAATAAATTCTTCTCCTTGCTTTACCCAGTATTCAATACATTCTTCAAACATGTTCATTTTATGATGAAATGTAGCAATTGCATCTACTTGCTCTCATGACATCAACACCGGATGTCGGGGAAATTCAAAATTTTCTCAACCAAATAAATTCAAATACTTAATAAAGTGTTCCAAGGTAGCAACCCGTTCTTTCAATTCTCTTTTCTTTTGTTTATTTTTTTGTACTCTGGAAACAATAGCATTTAAATTTACTTTAATTTCTTCTAATTCTTGCTACCAAGATGAGTGTCAAAGATTAATACTTGTGATCTTATACTCCTTAGGCATTATTTCATGTTTTTCCTTATCAGCTATTGGAGTGGCTATTTGAATAGTTCTATTGACATCTACATTATTCTATATGACATGCTTTGTCTTTGCTTTGTGCCTAGGTTTAGGAGTACCTACTTCTTGTATAAAATTATTAAGATTGAGAGGTAATACTTCCACTTCCATTGGAGAAGTTAATTCCCTAATTAACCAGTCAGGTGTATCATCATCTTGTTGTACCTCTGTAACATTTCCTAGTCCCTATTTACCACTCATTTTAGGAACTGCTTCTATTTGACTTGCCACATTTTCTAAAATGGGGATTTCTTTAGTGATATCTAGCATAGATTTGGGATTGGTAGGGTTTGACACTACCTCCTCTATTTGGAGACTTATATTTTCCTATCTATCCATATTTTATGTTTCGTCTCTCTGAACATTATCTTCTTCTTTTACTGCTACACTAGGATTCTCTTCATTTTTAGTTCCATCTCTTGCAAATTGTGTAGCTTCTTCTTCTAGAATTTTAGTTTCAATTTCAGTTTTAGCATGGCCTTTCTCTAATTCTTCAAAGACCTGTGAATGTTCATTAACATTTTGCACATTCCCAAGTGAAGGTTGGGAATCAAGAATATCTTCAACAACTCTTTCATCAATAGGATCTTGCTTTGTAGTCTCCCCTATTTCCATTTCAAGTATGCTAGGTTTTCTTGCCTCTGAAGTGAGTGTTCCTTGAATAAAATCTTCTTCTTCAACATTTATAAGGTTAGATCTTGTATACTAAATTTTTTCTATCACCGGGCATACCTTAGGTTTGTCTTTAGACTTCTTTTCTTGCACTTTCTCCCACATAGCACCCCATTTGTCCACTTGTTCTTTGAGTTTGGCTTCATCTTCTTCAGAAATTTCCTCTAAATCTATAGGATTCCCTCCAAAAAAAAAATCATACTAGCCATATTAACAGAAGGGGGAAGAGGTAAATAATGTTGCAGCCCTTTGAGATGTAGACCTGGTTTGTGCACCAACATTCTCTGTTGCTCTTGTTCCTTCATTAATAATTACTCTTGTTCTAGGTTTAGTTGTGGAGGAAGATGCACCTTTAGGTCTCACTTTTTATTTATCTTTACCTATCTCTACATCTTTCTATTTATCAGATGGTTTTATGGGAACTTCTTATCTTGTAGTTTTAGGGATTCTTTCTTCAATTCTAACACCTAGAGTCAACTTAGTAGTCTTTCTTTTCTTCTTGGTAGGCTTTCCACTTTCAAAAGCAGTTTCATCTCTTTGTTTCCTTCTTTTATCTTCTGAGAAGATAGGTTCAATTCCTCTTTCTCTCAAACCTTTACAAAAATCATCAATCCAGTGTTGAGTATACCTTAAGACTGGTCTAGTAAATTCATCAATTGATGTCATATCTTCATTATCAACACCTGGGTCTAGAATGGGTTCATCATATATCTTGTCATCATTGTAAAACCAATTCATCACCTGACCATCATCTTCTTTCAATTAGTCTAGGATGTCATAAACTTTGAGCATCACAGCAAATCTTAAAGTCATTCTTTCATATTTTCTTCTTCTTACCACGTGTTCATCTTCACAGTTAAGCCAATAATATTCTAAATGAGGCACATGAGCACGAAAACCAACTATATTTTTAGCAATATTCCCTTCAATATCATAGTACACTCTCTAGAGTGGGAACTCTTCAAAATGGTAGGTCCTTAATTCTTCTTCACACAAAGCAGTTACTCTAATTGCACTACATTTATAATTTCCTATTGTGATGGGAAATTTAAAAGAGGCATTCTTGCAAGCATGGCTATAAAGATCCTAAGATTCTTTTAACTATCTCACTAATTGCAATTAAACAATTTTATCTATAGGATACTTGGGCAACATGAATGGGTGTCCATCAAATCCCTCCACTCTAATGTAGGAGTAAGTTGGGAACTATATGTACTGGCCTCCCATAGGCTGAATGGTACTTTGTTCTTCCAGGGATAATCTCTTAGATTTATCACCTTCCATTGTTCTCACCAATTGCATGGAGAAAAAATCATTAACTTTCTTGTAGTCATCCTTATACCCGTGGACGATGATCTGGGGTAGATGTGCATATATAAAACTGTTGCCAACTTTTGTGCCCAGAGTACCAATATGTTTCAACCCTTGTTTACTAGCTCTCATAGCACAGAAGTAAATAACATATGATGACATGTAGAAGCATCTGGTTTTGGGGAATGTAGTAATTTTTTCATGTAATCTATCACTTATCAATTTTCCCCAATGCAACTCCACAGGACCCTCTATCATGCAGGATATTATCACGAACATCTAGGGTTCAAATTTTCTTGCATCTCTTAAACCAGCTACTCTACTCAACAAAGTTATAATATCTTGCATTTCTTGTTTAAGCATAGACCTATTAATTATCTTAGTCTATTATGTAATTGGTTGTTAGCACCATTGGGTGCTCATGATTTCTCTATTATGCTCCTCAGTGCTCTGATATGTCCTGGTCTTGGTATTTAGGTCAACATTGAACATTTGTGTAAATGGAGAGACTAAATGTGTATATGATTCCTTTCTGTGACAGGTCTGCATAAATTCTTCCTTCTTTCTCAACAATCCTCTTGGATGGGTTGTAATGATTTATACATTGCATAACTAATTCAAGAGCTTCCATTGCTAATGAAAACCCTCTTATAGAAAATAACCCATTTTCCACAACACTCTTGGTACATTGAGAAGCATTCTCTTGTAATAGTCGTCAATGGATTTCAATGTCAGAAGACCATCCCATGTGGGTTTCTATAACCACTATGTTGTTGGGTACAACTTGTGAATTGCAATACTTGAATTCATCTTCTGCCCTTACGTCAAAAGTACTCATTTTGTATATAATGTGCTTTGCAATTTTTAGAATATGTGTCTTGTGTGCGAGTTAGGGTTATATTTAACCAAAACTTACATTTCATAAAATTTTCAATTCATTTTTTATTAAATTTAATAACTTAGAGAATAATTAACATTTCAATTTTAGAATGGGAAATACCATTATCAAGATTTTTAGCCTAAGAAACTCTTAAGAAAGTATTAGTTATTTGGAACATACCTAGTTCTAGTTAATAATGGTGATTTTTCATAATACAACTTCAAAACCCTTGGTAGTTGCATCTTAGTTTCTCAAAATTTCACCTCTTTGTGTGCCAATGTCATTTCATTAACTCAATTTCCTTAGCAAATTTGCAGTATGATGTGAAGTGGAGTGTTGTAAAAGCAATTGCATGATTGAGGTGGTGCCAAGTACATAGGTAGTTCACCACGTTCAGTAATTACCTATTATTTCACATTAATTCCTATAATAAAGGTACAATCATTACAAATTATGGTCCAAATCATGAAAATCGAAATTTTTGTGTTGGCTCGCTATTTGAGAAGAAAAACGACATGATGATTATACGTGGCAATCAAATGTCAAGATGATTCTTTTCAAGGTATAGGTCATTAAAGATATGTATTTGATTGCTGATCACCAAGATTAAAGCTTTCTAATATTGTTTTTGAAAGAAGTAAACAACACTGAATTTAAGGAAATACCTTCTAAAGAAAGAGAAAATCGAAATGAAAGGAAAGACCTCAAAACTGAATCTAAAGGATAAATTTGACATATTTCAAATTAGACTCCCCGGTTTCTAAATTTTAGAAAAAAAGAAATAATAAAATACCGAACTCTGATAGAAGAGGAAATTACCAGGATTAAAATTTTGATCAATGAAATACTAGGCAAAGTTAGAATCTTATGAAGATACAAATTCTTTTGGCTCAAATGCAGGACTCTAGGATTCAAGTTTCTGGTAATAGACTAAACATTAAGAGCATACTGAAACACCAAAACCAAGAAACAAAAGGATATGACAACAAAGAGGCCAAGTGAAAATGAGAGAGGAAAACATCAACCAACCGGGCATCAAAATAACACTGAAGTGAGCAAAAAATTAAAAAAAAAGCAAGGAAAAGAAAAGAAAAAGAGGGGGTCCACATTTTTCCAAGGGGAAAAGTGGGGCATGTTGCGAGACCACACAATATCTTTCACCATTGATTTATTCATATTTTGTTTGCTTCCATCAAGATGAATAGTATTGTCCTTGATGTGGTCATGTATCTCATGATGCAGGCGCATACAACATTAAGTGTCATGTCCATTAGCTTGATGGTACTAACAATAGGTATTTACATCATACCAACTAGGGTAAGGTTTCTCAAGAGGTTTAGAGTTCTGCAAGGTTATGATCTTATCCTTCAATAACTTTTGCAAGATGGAAGAATAAGATTTTGCTAGCTTTGTAAACTTTTGGTTGCATTTGAGGTTGTTGTCATCCACAGTGGATACTACATTCACAATAGCCTTTCCTTTCCCAGAGATCGATACAATGGACTTTCCTTCAGAACATGAACATGAGGAGGGTCCCTCGAACTAAACTACCATTTGTTGATACTCTTGTAGGGCTGCACACAAATGCATGAAAGAAGAATACTTCATAAGGGAAAAAATTTCCTCCCACAGCCTTTGCAAGTTCCCTATAAATACCTTATACACATCAGAATTGAGTAGCAAATACAATATTTGTGAGAAGAGCACTTGGTACAACATGATGAAGTTAGTAATATTTTTATCATCACCTTATTTACATCGAACAAGATCTGAAAAGGTCATCTTCGAGCCGTTGTTAGCTTAGAATTGTCATAAGAATTGGTTTACAAGTTGGTCAAATGAGAAAATGGAATTATCAGGCAAGGAACAATACCATTCGAGTGTTGTATCTTTTAGAGATCAAGGGAATATTTTTACCATCAATGCGTCATGATGGAAGAAATTTGTGCAAAGGGCATTAAAGGAAGACACATGCATTTTTGGGTCCCCTTTGCCACCATATTTTTTGAATTTAGGAATATCCATTCCTTGAGGGAAAGGAGTGTTCAAAATTGAAACTAACAATGGGCTATATTGGAAGAAGGGTTGGACAGACACTTGGGAGAGACTCACCAACTAGCTCTGCATCTTACCTGTTGACGCCAAAAATTGATGAGGTAACAGTGTCTTATGGGAAACTCAGTTCAAGAGGGACCCCTTTGCGCCAAACTGAGTAACCTCTAGATTTTAAAGAAGTCGGCTTCTTCTATAATGGGTTTTGGAAAGGGAAAAGGGAAGCAGATATAATGAAGCAAAGTCTAATTTAAGGTGATGCACCAAAATTATTGATGGGCACGATAAATCATAGATTTAAGGGCCTGAATGGTATCGTTGCGTTCTAAAATGTCAGAGATTTAAAACTATAGCATAGACAATTCATTTATTAACATAAAATAATATTGCATACATCCTCACTACTAAGAAGAGTCATTAGACATGATTTAGGTAAGTAAGCTTGTATTCAACATATATAAAAGTCTTTGAAATGAAATGCTTAAGACAGTATAGAGCACATTTACAGTTTGATCAAAGCATGAAAAATAGAAAGGCCTAACAATTGGCACAATCTAACAATTTCTTACAAATAAAACAATAAAAGAGGCCTGGTATCTTTTGCTAAAAATAGCATGTTTCCCCTCAAAATCTTGGACTTTTCTCTCTACGACAGAGAGAGTATATATAGTAGGAAAAGAAACCTCCCACCACTTTGGAGAACTGCAACAAAAAATACCTCACAATCTATTGCAATGATGCTTGAATAAGAAGATTCCCAAGGCTGTTATAATGGTATCGAGCTAGAACATAGCATCTGATCATCTGAGTACAGGTGCATCCTTCGTAATGATGGTAGTGGTCCCAACTACGCGCGAGGCGACAAGTTTCATCCACCACTGCAAACGACCATGATGAGCGACACTCAATAGCATCATCTCCCTCTGCCCGCTAATCACCCACTCTACAGATTAGTTGTAAGGCACATGGTAGCCACCTGTTTCCCGTATGAAGACTTCCCTTATTGCTGTCGAAAGATTGCGAAGATGCAACACGTGTTCAATGGGCCAAGGTCCTTATCACAGTGGAGAGAAAGCTACATCAATCAGGTGCGAAAGACGCATGGCAGCGTTTCGCTGCCCGCGATTGTTCACTTCCTAATTGCATTGAAATATCTATGAACGGTTGACACCTAGCAGAAGGTGGGGCCCACCAACACCCTTTAGAAAATAAAATAAATAAAAAAGAAACCCTACGGAAGCATTTCACAACCCGTGCTTGCTTATTTCATTCCCGCATGAAAAACTTGCGATCCGCCACCATGTAACAAGATGTAGGACCCTCTGACAATCTTTTAGAAATGATGGCCCCACATAAGCCTTTTGCAACCCGAACATACTTTAAGGAAATAAGAAATAAAAACCTCTGCAAGTGTGACACGTAGACGCCTAGCGCAGCTCCTCAAGACCCGAAAGGGAAGTCGTTGCCCGAAGTTGTGAAAAGGAGATGCGCAAAGTAGTAGATCAAAACTTGATGGAAAGCCAAATAAATTCGGCGAGCACAGGCCGGGGCACACACAATACAAAAAGAAACCCGAAGGGATTTGTTTGAATATTTATTTTAATAGCTTCTGGTGACTATCAGGGCATTTCGAATAACGAACATAGAACCCAATAATCTCTTTGGTGCTGCAGACTAGAGCCTTATGCATAGGGCTAATAGAGTCAGAGTTTGGAAAGAGCCACCTGCAAGGGCAACCATTCATTTTCGGAGGGCTTTGCTATGCTGTACAAATTTTTTTGTGCTCTGCATAGATCAATAGCTTCCTTGTGAGGTAGCACATTAGGTAGACCAACACCTGCTTGTATATGGAAAAGCAGTTGCGAGAATGGATGAATGATTAACTCAATGTCAACTATCGTTGGGGAGCTGCTGAACTCCCTGAAAGCCTCTGGGTCATTTTCCTTCTGCTCAATAACCTCAACAATCTATGTAGTTGTGGCAATAGAGTCATCCTTGAGGAACGGGGATGGCAGCCCCATCCTTCCTAATTTAGTGAAACTTCCTTGTATACCATCTAGTGCCTTGCTTAGAAAAGTCGTGGCTACCTTAGTGCGTTGGAAAGCAGAGTTACAATGAATGAATTTATTTGTCATTTGGGCAGCAGCGTCTCGATCCTCAACCCCTGCTCTGACAAGGATTTCATCCGAGATGGAGTATAGCTTGTTGAGCAATTCCTTCGCCTCAGGAACCTTCTCTAGGATGAAACGTGGGAACTGCTCAATTATGTCGTGGGCCTCTTGATTGAGCCTTGATGCCTTGTTGATAAATCGGAGGGTAGACTGTAGTGTTAGGCAAAAGGTCTTGACTTTCTCCCAATGAGAAATGTATAATTGTCTAACCAGAGGAATGACATTAGGTTGGGTAGGGGAAGGCAACACAGAGGCTTTAAGCGAAGAAATCTCTGCGTCTCTTGAAATAAGGGTCTCGGCTAATTCTGCCTTTTTCCTTTTCTCGGACGCCAGCTGCTCCGCATAGTTGCTCATTTCTTTATTCCAATTCTGCTCAGCTTGGGAGTGGTTTGCTGATTGTTCTTCTAGAGAAGCCTTTGTCTCTCAGAGTTCCTCCTCCAGTTTAGCTTTCAAGCCTTTAAACTCGGCCTCTTTCTCTTGTATTCTTTGTTTATACTGCTCTTCTAGGCACTCCAACTCTTCACCCTTTTGTGCCATCCCCTGACTATGCTCAAGACAGACGCATTCAAGCTCTTCCTCCTTTAACTGTAGGCTCTATCGCACCTCCTAGTTCCTATTTTGCAGTTCTTTTATTATGTTAGGGTCAGCAACCTAGGTTTTAGCAATTTCACCCTGAAGCTTGTTCCTCTCATTCTTTGCTGTCAGCGCCCTTTCAGTCATTTGGGTGATATCTGCCTCTAAGGATTTCTCCTTTGTCTCCAAAAAACTCACCCTTTCCCTGGCTGCCCTTAACTGCTCATCCTTCTTCTTTAACTAGCAACTAGTTTTGAGGAAGTCAGAAGTGACCACCCATTGCATTTCCTCCATGATTTCAACTTTATCTTGTGGTTGGGCTACCTTCATGTCAAGTCTGACAGCATAGATCTCATAGTCTTCGGGTTGCATTTCTCCCTAAGGCTTGCTTACCCTTGGGTACATGGTTGCAAATTTTAATTCTTGTTGGGCCTCATCATACAAAGCTTGTACTCTCGGCTCGGCAGGAGCATTGTCATCCTTTGCCTTGCATTTCCTCATTCTATTCGCACATATCTCTTTTCCAGAATTCAGCTAGTGATGAAACTAGCCCACTTGCAAAAGGAGCACCCAAAGGCAGAACATAGGGTTAGGTAACCTTCATAGGCGTAGGCATTTGATTCTTCTGGAAAGTGACTGTTTGTGGAGAAAACTGCAGCATGTTCCATAGTTTGGTCTGAGAACTATCAGTAGGGCTAGACATTTGTGGCGGCTGAATTGAGGATTTAGCCGTAAGGCTCATTGGTTAGGATAAGGGAGTTGCTAGTGGGGTTTCATCTTGTTGCAATGGAAGAGGATCAATAAGCATAGCAGAAAAAGAATGGGCACCGACAAGGGGAATGTTTTCTGAAAGTGAGGCAAGGAAAGTTTGAGTGGCAGTGGTAGGCGTGAGCATACTCAGAGGAGTAATTGCAAATGGGTGGGCCTGCGAAAACTGGGTGAATCCAACTGAATAAGTTGGACCA
This sequence comes from Sequoia sempervirens, assembly GCA_007258455.2. Taxonomy (NCBI): domain Eukaryota; kingdom Viridiplantae; phylum Streptophyta; class Pinopsida; order Cupressales; family Cupressaceae; genus Sequoia; species Sequoia sempervirens. The sequence continues at coordinate 146,094,473 of VDFB02271358.1, read as the reverse complement.
AAAGTAGAAGGTAGAGGGTTTGGACTTACGACAGGAGTTGTCAGTGAAGCAGGGGCGGATACGAAGGAATGAGATGTAAGAGAAGGAGCAAAATATACCTGTTGACTGGTCGACAGTGGCTCCAGGATCGTTCGTGACTCCCCCACAAACTCCGGTATCTGGCTAGCAGTGGGTGTTTCTCCTTTAGCGGGTTCTTGCAAAACCCCTCCGATAATAATTTTCGTGTGCTACCTTTTCGCAGGTGGATGCTCACTAACTTCGGTAGTCAAATCCTTCTAGTAAGGTGTTAGCTTGGCTAGTTTAGCGGCCCAAGTGAGCGTATGTGAGCCTCTTGATATGTTAAAGCATACGTTCATGGCCACATAGGTGGCCTGCCTAGAGACCTTACCCCTTTGCGTTGAGGAGGATGATGCCACCGCTTCTTCTTCATGCTCCTCAGATTCCTCTCCCTCTTCGCTCCTATCAACACTAGAGCTTAGGCTGGGGTGGCCTTCCTTCCACCATCTATCAAATTCCTAGTCATCCTTTAGTCGATTGTAAGGAGCATTCAACTGTGCTACTTCTTGGCGATATTTCCAGAAAGCTTTTATTTTTTCATCACTTCATTCCTCATTCCTCTTCAACTTGTTGTATATGTTGCACTCAATGGGAACATTATCCTTGGCCATAGCCACTAGAAATTAGAACTTGTGCCAAGGGCCTCTAGTGTTTGGCGTAGGGATTTGCGCTAATTCAACAAAATTCTTATCTCTATCCATTTGTGGACTATGCCACTTCTCCCAGTATGGTCGGGAAACATGGGTAACTTTCATATGTGGCTCTAGCAAGTCGTTAAAAGGGTTGTATTCCCATGTATCATTTAATACCAACCTTAGATGTGTCAGCTTGTCCTCTAACAACTTATGTGATTTTTTTTTAATTAGAGTTACCGACTTGAAATTCTTCGGACAAGTGAAGAATCCCTTCTTCTTGACCTTTTTGTTGCTATAGAAAGTGAAATCAATGACACATACCTACTGGAAAATTTTCAGCGTGAGCACTCTATCCATGACGCAAGCCGAGAGCAAGAAAGGTTTGCCAGTAAAACTCCGCATTCGAAGGATTGTAAAATCCCTGCCTAAGAACCAGTCACAAGTAGGGGTGTAGCTCTGCATAAATTCGGTATGCTCCTTATCGAGCTGAACAATATCACCCTCTCCAATTAAATCATTCAAAACTAGGGCTATGAAATAGTCCACAAACACATAATAGTCATATGATGCAGAAAGGAAAGGTGTCCATGTAGACACCGGCTTTCTTTTATTTTTCTCATCAAAAATTGATAGCGGAAGAAATCGGGCGAAGAAATCTGGATTCTAATGCAAAAATATGTGGACCAGGTAGGAAAGAAACCTAAACTTCTTCTCTACCTGATAATTCTCAATTTTCTATTTCACTTCTTCAACCATGAACTCAGCGAAATCATACCAGAAGAGTGTATGATGCTTGCGAAATTGCATTGCCAGTCCCAGCTGAAAGCTTTCTATCTTCTCATCAGAGTCTTGGCCACAAACAAATTCAGCATGGACATGGCATCCTAGAGATCATCACAGAATGCACCACGTGATAATGGGATACTTGGTGGTTTAGCGGCCGCGATACCTTTCTTACCAGTCTCTTCTAATAAGAACTCTGAACAGGTTTTCATCTTCCTCCATATTTTCTCTCCCTTGCTTGGGTGAAAGGGCTCGATAGTTTCCTTCCTTTTACTCAGATCCGAGATACATAACATGTGCTAGATGGCCTATGGACTGATATGCACCCTTAAGTTGCGGCCCTCAATGTAATGGGTGTCTAGATTATAGCGTTGAATAGCAGCATCAACCACTTCTAGGCAATAGTGCACCAATGGGACCATGTATTGTGGGAGACCACTATACCAAACTCTACTAGCCATGGATTGGTCCGCCTTTGGTGCTGATAATCTTGCATAAGCTGCCTCTCTGAGGGACTTAGGGTTTTTCGCAAGCATTGGGTCATGGATATTGTCCCACTTTTCCCCAACTTTTTTCTGGTAACTCCATTTTTTAGGTCTATCCAGCTCCTTTGTGTGGGCTCTTCTCATTTTGATGGGTATACCAGGCATGGCATATGCTACATCTTCATAGACATATACCTCAACTGAAGAAAAAATAGTCGTGAATAGTTCTTGGTTAATCTCCTCCTGCATTGGATGAGCTAAGGATTCTGACATTTTTCCTTCTCTGAAGATTTTGTAAGCTCCTAACCTGTGACTATTCTTGCTCTAGATAGATAGACAGAAAACAACTCTACACTTCTCCTTGCATTTGTAAAAGACTTTGAAATATAAAGTCTTTTCATGCAACAATAGCAACCTTTCCCAAGGTGGTAGGTGAAAGCAGGTCTTTTGCATTTAATTCGACATGTACCGTTAATCTTGCAACTCGTGCAAGATGAATTGAGTGCTATTCTGAGGTAGCCAAATTTTATTATTACATTTGCACGATCATGTGATACGCCCTGGTCTCCTTGGAACTTGAGCCTACAATTGGCCTTCCAACCCTACGTTAGCATGCGCTGGCAATTAATATCCCAGCTAGAATGATTACGCCAAGCAAACGATCACTTCCTGAAAAGATATGAGTATCGCCTTGGGTTCTGGGACACGCTTGAGAGATGACACAATAGCCTATGGTCATATGTCCCTTCACCAACAAGCACCACCTTTTTAAAACTAATTAATCGGCTTCATTTAATTAAGCACGCATTGAGTCATGCTATCATGGATGTATTGGCCCAAAAATGTGAGCAAACGCAGACTCGACTTTCGAGATAGCAACTAGCATAACATCACATTTTTTAGAGGTGGACTGGCATGTGCTTTGTCAATTTTTCTATAAATAGGCCAGTAGATAGTGATCAAAACATACTTAGCATTTGAGAAGTGATAGGTCAGTAGCAGAGAGTTAAACAAGTCTTTTCATAGGTTAGGTGGTGAACAAATTCGGCATTAGCTCAAAAGCCTAGGAATAATGTCAGGACAATGGATACCCCAATTCGTCTAACCTCATATAAGTCACAGACAACATTCGTAGGTGAGATTTCAACTAGGAGACTGAAAAGGATGACGAAGAACAAGCATTCGCTGGTTTTGGTGGCCATTAAGTGAGTTTTAGGCAAGGATTGCATAGAATATGAGGATAAGTATAGGGTAAATATCGACATATGCTCCCACTTTGTAGCGTCCATGCTAGACATTTGTGTTCCCCAGCCGCTAATCTTGAAGCTGGTGAAAGAAATATTCCCGAAGAAATACCTGAATGGGCTTGGTGAGGTCATTGTGCATGTTGCCTATGGGATAGGTCTGCCAACAGCCAGTGACCTGCATCACTTTATTGAAGAAGAAGCTGTCATCATTTGGCTGCCATTCCTCAGTGGATTCCACCTGCAGACCCATGACCAGCACCAATAGAGGGTTACTAAGGCCCTACACTTCATGTTTCAGAGCTATAATGTGATACCTTTCTACAATGTAGACTGGTATACTGACTTCAGGAACCTGGTATTTCCACCGCCAATGGCGGTTGTGCCAAATGATGCTGCCAGTGCCGCTGAGGAGCCTGTGGATGAGGAAGAAGAGGACACTACAATGAATGCATCAATTTCCACCAGTCATGCCTTCGGATAAACAACCCCTTTACCTGCTATTCAAAATATGACTCTCTTTGCTGTATATAAGCCTGATAAAAGGACATCATATATAATATACCTCTATATGCTTGTATATTTTGGGATATGGCCCCCCAGCCATTTTGTAACCAAAGAACATATATATAAATATATATCTCTTGTTTTAAGGAAAATCCATGCTCTTTCTTGCTTCTGTGTTTAAACTTTTCTGGGCTTGCAAGTTTTATATGCTATTTCCCCATACATGAATGCATTTTGTGCAAAGTGACCCCGGTGTTTCACCTGCCAATGATAATGAGTTAATTTTGTAGAACGAAAATTGATTTAGAAAAAAGAACCGGCCAAACAATGGGAAAGAAAAATAAAAGCGCTATTTACATATGTACAAGGTAGAGCTTAATGCCTAATGGAACAACTTAAGGTGAATCCCATTGACTGGGATTTCTAATAGTTCCTATTCCATATTCTCCAGCTCAAAAGCATTGTGTTGTTTGCACTGAATGATTTTAAAGGGTCCCTCCCATAGGCTATCAAACTTACCGTGCTGACCTGGCTTTGCGGCCCTACTGTCATATTTTAGCACTAAGTCTCCATTTTTCAGACCTTGTTCGGAAGGCTTCTTGTCAAACCATCGTTTGACCACCTGTTGATGATTTGTCATTTCCATTAGGGAATTCTCCCTTTTTTCTTGCACTTCCAGTAGTTCAACGAGCCGGACCTCCATGGCTTCATTTTGTTCTATCTTAAGAGATTTCAACAATTGTATTGCTAGAATTTCCATGGAGATGGGTAGCAGTGCTTCCTTCCCGTATACCAATTCATAAGGCAAAGTCTTAAGGACTTGCTTAGGAGTTATGTGGTTTTCCCACAATATTTTTTGGAGATTTTTATGCCATTCCCTCTGGTACTCTGAGCCAACCTTTTTAAGGAGTCAAGTACCAGATTTGATACCCAAGTACTATGTTTGATTGGGAAGACAATACATGAATCAATGAGCTTGGTTAGCTCTTGTGCCATTAGGGCCTCAACTTTAGGGTTGACTGGCCTCTGTTTCTTTCGGACTGGTTTCGTACCTTCTGTTAGCTCAATAGTGTGCTGAATGATGCCAGGATCGTAACCCTCTAGATCATCGTAGGACCAGGCCACTACATATTTTCTGCATAAACTAATAAGCCTTTCTTTATCCCAATGTGATACATCTTTTCCAACCCGGAGATTCCTACCATCAGAGACCCGAAGGTCCTCATAATCACTTTTGTCAGCCATGAATTTTTGCTTATCATTTTTGGCATCATAACAATCAAAAAAGTTCTCGAGAGTAACTAACCCTTTCAGAAGTTTATTTGACTTGAGCTACATAATTTGTCCTTCATAGGCCTCGACGATCTTTGGTTGAAGCTGATCGGAAAATTCCCTTGAGTGTTGGATAAACGAAGCGATGTGTTCATCGCTCTCAAAGACTTTCCAATTCTGATCATTGTCAAGGATCGTTGGTTGGACAAGCACTTGCACTGAATATTTGTTCTGAAGCAAGTCAGAGATAGGATCAAACTAAGCACCAATCACCGCCATGTGATCTGCATCGCTATTCTGTATTTGGGGAATGGTCAGGATGTTGAAAGCTTTGAAACCCTCAATCAGTTCCTAGATTCAATGCTGATAGGATCTCATGTGGACATTCTTCACTGCAGAAATTCTTTGGACCTAATTAGCTACCAGTTCAGAATCTTCGAACACAATCAATTGCTTAATTCCCATTCATTCAGCTAGGCTTAGGCCTTGGACTAACCCTTCATATTTAGCCTCAGTGTTTGAACAGGCGAATTGAAAATGGAAAGACCTCAACAACTTTTCATTCTACAAGGATATTAGACATACCCCTACTCCAGCTCCCACTTTGCTTCTTGCTCCATCAAAATACAATGTCCATAGCTCATTTGCTTGGTTACCGTCAGATTCTTTGGCAACCTTTGGAAGAACCTGGTCTTCGTCATAAATCACATATGTGCCCAATCCTATAGCATGATAATTCCCGAAAGGATCATTGTTTATGTGTTCGCTCAACAGAGCATCTTCCTTATCATTTCAGTCTCCACTCACCTTCTCTTCCTTTAGCAGTTTGACACTATACATTTCCTACTTGGTGATAGAGGTATATGCGGCTTCAAAATTGATCAGGGCCTCATCTACCACATGTTTGGAATGTAGAGCCTCTGATTCTATCTTCATTTTTGCAACATGCTTGGTCCTGAGTATTAGATGTGACCAATCTAAAGACAAATATCTGCCCACCTTTGAAGTAAATTCTCGGGATAGATAAAGACCAAACATAGGAGGAACATCTATGATCACCGTATCTTGTGGGACCGTGATACTAGGGTAGGAAAATGGAGTTAAAGGGAGTGCTTTGATGACACCCACAATATCAAATTTATTTCCATCGAGCTGCATCACCCCCTTCTTCATAGGTTTGTAGCTGAGTCCCAAAGCTTCGGCTATTAGTTTTGGCATAACTGTTGTACTAGCACTAGAATCAATCATAGCATTGTATAATAGTTTTTCCCCTACAATGAGAGTCAAGAAGAAAGGTTGAGGTTTCAACCTACTTCCACCTTTTGCATGGGATTCCTTCACTTTGTCTGTAAGAATCTTAGCCAGTGGCATTTGATAAACCACCTCTGTATTGGTAGACGGCTCTGTTGATGCTGAGTTGATCTCTTGCTGAAGTGCCTTCTATAGTATAGTTTTCTATTCTGGGATAGCTGGAATGTCCCATAAAGACACATTAATGGATGATTTCTTTAATTGCTCCACCACATTAAAAGGCGACAAGCTCAGAGATTTCTGCTCCTTTGCTCTTATTATAATAATTTCCTTCCGCGGTTGAGAAGGTGAAGAGATGGTTGAAATGCCAAGAATTTGATCGAACACACCATTGCATTGTGGGTTGTCTGGAAGTGAAACAATAGACTCACCAGTGAATCTCCTCTTTGAGCACGTGTTGTAATCTGGCTATATTTTCGGCATTTTGGATATGAATGCATCATTGGAAAACATCATTTCTTCTTCCTCCATCCAGGAGAAAAGTGCATGATCGAGAGGAATATCGGACTCTTGTTCTAAAGACATTCCTTGCATTTATGCGGTAAGGACCGCACTCTCCATTGGCAAGGCATATGCATGTCCTCCATCTTCTGCTGTAATACCTTGACTACGTTACTCTGCCACCTTTTATTGTAAGTTGCCACGCGAACAATTTCGGGGCATATGTGCATCGTTGCAGGGGAAACACCATGGATTGATATCATCAATAAGATTATTTTGTCCAACAGTTAACTCCCTACTTGAGCTTGGTGACGCGCTTGTCAGCAGAGTAGGCACTGGGACCATTTGGTTTATAGTCAACACTGGTGGATTAGTGCGAGGCTCACTCTGATATTGATTTTGCTGATAAGTAGACTGCCCGCCTTGATAGTTTTGATATTTGGCCCACGAGGGCATTGCTTGGTTTTGCTTGAGAGTTGTTATGTCATTTGCCATAGTTCACAACATTTCCTTGAGGTTGCTTATTTCATCCTTGGAAGAACCTGATGTGGAAGCCAAGTTTTTAGGAGCGGCTGCATATGAGTACATTGATTGGGCGGTTGCTGACGTGCTAGTCGATGCGGCTTCTTGTGTAGAGGTTGATGTTTTAGGAAATATTGGCATAATAGGTTGAGGAAGAAATTTTCCAAAATCTATCAAATGTTTCTCAGTTTTGATAGCGGTAGCATAAGCATTTGGTAGAGTGGCTCCTCCCAAAGACTTAATCATCACAGAAATGTCAGGATTAATGGACTTCAGATAAAATATGAATGTCAATTCTGGAGTCAGGCAGATAGTCATAGGAATCCTCTACCAATTTGAGTGAGATAGGCATTGAAATCCATCAGAGCCTCCTGGGGCGCTCGTCTTATGATGGATAGCTGATAATATAATGAAGAATGATCTTCGTCGTTTGAGAACCTTTCATAAAATGGATCTCTAAGATCATTCCAAGTGTGAATTGAATTAGGAGTCAGTGTTCGGTACCAATCCAGAGTCTTTCCTTTAAAGGACATGGTGAGGAGCCTTAGGGCTACATTCTACGTCATAATATCATGTACCAGGAAAACATCTGCTACATCCTGCAAATGTTTTGCTGGCATTTTTGTGTTGTCTCTAACAAATTTAGGAAAAGCTTTCAGGGCCGAAACCGGGATAGCACCCCAAATAGCTGGGGCTACCAGGGGACTTCTAGCATCCCATGCTACGTATTTTTTGTTTGCGGTTGGCAACATGGTGAGAGGAAAGGGCGGTGGGAATGGAACGGTTACAAGCTGATTTGCGGCCTGGACTGTCCCTAGCAGAGGTACTAGTAAACTTGGGTTACTTGCAGTCTAGGATCTAGTTACAATCTAATGGCTCATACACGCCTCTATAAGGAAATTTCATTAGTTTGGGTCCCACCGAGCATGCCAGAAAAAGGACAAACTATTGATGCCAAAAATTGACGAGGTAACAGTGTCTTATGGGAAACTCAGTTCAAGGGGGACCCCTTTGCGCCAAACTGAGTAACCTCTGGATTTTAAAGAAGCTGACTTCTTCTATAATAGGTTTTGGAAAGGGAAAAGGGAAGTAGATATAATGAAGCAAAGTCTAATCTAAGGTGATGCACCAAAATTACTGATGGGCACGATAAATTATAGATTTAAGGGCCTGAATGGTGCCGTTGCGTTCCAAAATGTCAGAGATTTAAAACTATAGCATAGGAAATTCATTTATTGATATAAAATAATATTGCATACATCCTCGCTACTAAGAAGAGTCATTAGACATGATTTAGGTAAGCAAGCTTGTATTCAACATATATAAAAGTCTTTAAACTAAAATGTTTAAGACAATATAGAGCATAGTTTATAGTTTGATCAAAGCATAAAAAATAGAAAGGCCTAATAATTGGCACAGTCTGACAGTTTCTTGCAAATAAAACAATAAAAGAGGCCTGGTATCTTTTGCTAAAACTAGCGTGTCTCTCCTTAAAATATTGGACCTTTCTCTCTGCGATAGAGAGAGTATATATAGCAGGAAAAGAAACCTCCCACCGCTTTGGAGAACTACAACAGAAAAGATCCCGTAATCTATTGCAATGATGCCTCAATCAGAAGATTCCCAAGGCCGTTATAACAGTATCGAGATAGAACACAGCATCCAGTCATCTAGGTGCAGGTGCATCCTTCGTAAAGATGGCAGTGGTCCCAGCTATGCTCGAGGCAACAAGTGTCATCCACCGCTGCAAATGACCATGATGAGCAACACTCAATAGCATCATCTCCCTCTACCCACCAATCGCGCGCTCTACAGATTAGTTGTAAGGAATGTGGTAGCCACCCACTGCCCATATGAAGACTTCCCTTATTGCTATCGAGAGATTGTGAAGATGTGACACATGTTCAATGGGCTGAGGTCCTTATCGCAGTGGAGAGAAAGCTGCATCAATCGGGTGTGAAAGACGCGTGGCAGCATTTCACTGCCCGCGATTGTTCACTTCCTAATTGTGTTGAAAGATCTACGAATGGTTGACACCTAACAAAAGGTGGGGCCTGCCAACACCCTTTAGAAAATAAAAAAAATAAAAAAGAAACCCTGCGAGAGCATTTCACAGCCCATGCTTGCTTATTTCATCCCCGCATGAAAAACTTGCGATCTGCCGCCATGTAGCAAGATGTATGACCCTCTAACAATATTTTAGAAATGATGGCCCTACAAAAGCCTTTCACAACCCAGAAAAACTTTAAGGAAATAAGAAATAAAAACCTCTGCAAGTGCGACACATGGACACCCAGCGCAGCTCCTCAAGACCCGAAAGGGAAGTCATTGCCCGAAGTTTCAAAAAGGAGATGCGCAAAGTAGCAGATCAAAACTTGATGGAAAGTTGAATAAATTCGGTGAGCACAGGCTGGTGCACACACAATACAAAAGGAAACCCAAAGGGAGCTGTTCGAATATTTATTTTAACATTACCCATATTCTGAAGAAGAGTGTTTAGAATAGGGTCATTAGAAGATATAGAGCCAGAGGAACCTCCTCCAGAACCACTGCTAGAGCCACCATTAGACCCACTAGTGTGACCTCCACCGGAACCACTATCAAAGCCATCACCACCAGTAGGGCCTAAGCTAGAGCCCCCTCCACTTCCAAAGCCACCACCATGACCTCCACCAAAACCACTTCCACTAGCACCGCCCCCGCCACCAAAGTTGCCACCACTACCAAATCCCCCACCGCTCATCCTGCCAAAGCCTCTACTGCTAGAGGTGATAGGAGGGGTGAAGCTAAAACCCAAGGGGATCTTGTTCACTTTGATATTTTTCAGGTCTCTCGAAGGTAGAGGGAATGTTGATCAAGAGTACAACATCAGCCATGTACATAGACATAGGAGGCATCGACATTCCTATCTATCTCTCATGGTGTTCAAAAGTGGCCCTTTGTATAATGTTAGGATTGTTTGGAAGAGCACATGCATCAGTCAAGCTAGAGAGACTATCAAGGATTTCTATGCCTATTCAGTCTTTTCCCACCATATACTTTACTTTGCTAATAACCCGAGTGGCCCTAGCCAACTTCGGGTCTCTTTCCAAGTGGTTTTCCAAGTCACCCAACCATTTACTATGGATGGAGACATATTCTGAAGGAATGTGAACAGCCTCATGCTTGTTGATCGATGATGGTATGGGAGATGTAGGAGGACTGGAGATGTGGTCGGTCTCATTAGAGAATCCTACCTAGCCCCTTAACAACTTCTCCTATGTGGTGATCTCAACAACAGATCCAACAAAAAGGTCTCTAGAGAAACCAATAGTGACCTTCATCCTCTCCATCGGAAGGTGTTGTACACTTCTACTAACAATATACTCAGAGTTTTTGAACTAGGTTGTGATGCTCATAAACCTTCACAACAATCAAAGGCACAATGATCACAAGGTATAAGGGAAAAGCCTCAACACTAATGAATGAGCATATGTTGGTTCACGTTGGGTTCACCAAAAATGTAAGAGAGGGGAAAAAATCACATTCAAGGCCCCAGGTCACAGAGAGCCAAGAGCGGAAGGCTACCCTAACTTATCTCACTCTAAAGGGGTGTTTTGAAATGAGGGACACGAATGATGAGGACTATAAGTCCTTTCAATCACTCTGTAAACCTAAAAATTATTTTTGGGGCTAGGAAAGTTGGTTTTCGAGTTCAACACTGTACCTGAGGTATGTTGGATGTTGTGGTTGTGTTTCTGATATGTGGTTGTCATTGATGTCAACACTATTGGCATTAATGCATTAGAGGCAGTATATTTCGAGGATATTGAGAAAATTGTAATTGAATAAGTTGTAGGTTATCAGTGTGAAGTGAAGTTCAGTCTGTTGGTGAGTTCATTACATTAATGATCAAAGGTTTTGGACTAAAGGGTTTCTTGATGATTATATCTATTTTATCCATGTTAATTTTTAGAGATCTATGTGAAGATTTGATCGAGTTATGAAGATTTGTATTCTAATAGTTTTTCTATTACTTCAATTAGTGTTCCTAAATGAAGATGATGTGATTCTAGTAAGTTTAGTTGTTGTAGATGCTTCTCTAGTGATTCATGAAGCTTGTGGATGTTTCTAGATCATGCTATATCTATGATGCACATCCGCATTGATCATTGTGCTCATGATTAGTGATCTTTTCTTGCGTGTTCATGTTTTTCATGTTCTTGGCTGAAAGGGTGTTGTAGCATGTTGTGGATCTTTGAGGAATAATTTTTGAAGGTGTTTCATGGTTGAGGATTTTATTTTGGGTCTCCACTCTATTGCGGCCAACCTTGGTTGATTTACATTAATAATCTTATTGTTTTGGGCTAACAATTTATATTCATTTTATTATTTTGTTGAAGCCGACATGTAATGATGTAATTCCTAATTGTGGATATATATAAGTGATTGTTTATTCCATTCGAAAGTTTGCTTGTGCTTGGTGTGCACGAATAATGTTCTAAATTATTTTAAGGAAGAGAAAAGTGTGAAGAAGAGTGAAGAAGAGTGAATAATTATGAAGTAGTGTTCATGTTCTTAACTGAAACTATAATCAAGCATTAGTGGTGCAAGAGCACCTGCCAAGGTGCCAAAGTACAAGCTTATCTTTGAAGTTTTTGTTTTTAATAATTTTTTTTGTCTTGGTTTGGTATTGTGGATCACCTTATTTGTGTTTTAGGACCTTTTGGTTCTTAGGTTAAAAGTTGAATAAGGTTGGAATCCTTTTTGTGGTCATTTCCTAAGCTTTTGTCAAAAATTGCAAAACACACTGTGTTTTACAACAACATGCTTTTGGCCATTCTTTGGCTAAAAATGAAAACCTAACTATTTTCCAAGATTGTAAAAGGGACCTCTCAACCTTTTGAAGGGGTTAGATGCTTTGAATATTGGCAGTTTTCAGGAGAGTAAAAAAAGAACAGTGATTTTTGTTGTGAAATTTCTAATTTTTTTGTTTCTTGCGTGTGATAGCTGCAAGAAATGTATTGAGGAAAGCTTTATTGAGTTGAATAGCATGTAGTGAAGCCTTTTTAAACATTTCTTGTGGAATTTTAGATAGTTTCTCCATCATTTTCTTCTACTGTGTAAATATTGTGTTTTTCTAGTTTGTTCTTTTGACTAATAATCTCAGAAAAATGGGGTTCTAGCTTGTTTTATGACCATACCAAGAAGCATGGTTTCAGTGGAAACAAGGCTAGACTCCCTCATTGTACATTATGTAAATATGGAAGTCTTTAAGAGTGTTGGTGGCATGCTAAAAATCTTTCCCTAGGCGAGTTGGTTAACACCCGGTTAGGGAAAGACAATACAAAGTTAGTTCCTACGTTGTAGGGGTGTTGTATCTTCATTAAAAAAATGTGTGCAGTGGTTGTAGGGGACTTCAAAATGGTGGTCAAGAAGGTAGTATTTTTTTGGTCTTTTGTACATTGGAACAAGCTGAACAGTCCAAGAAAAGAAGCAAAGAAAACCCTAGTTCTTGCAAGAACAGGGTACACCTATGTACGGATAGAAGAATGGTCCAAAACCAAAAAAATCTTGAAGTACTCCAAATTTGAGCCAAGGTGACAAAAGAAAGTTTGGCCTAATTAGGTGAAGGAGAGGAGTATTAAGCATTTTTCTTGTTTGAGGAGGCCTAATCCTAGTAGCCCTTCCCAAACCCTAAACTAGGGTTTAATGAAAGTGATAGAAGAAAGAAGATATGTGCTTGGACAAGAATCTTCCCTAGACTGTTTGGAAGCTTTGAAAACCTAGGAACACCCTTGAACACGAGGTTAGGAAGCATTTGGAGGTTAACTGATCTTTAAGCTTATTAAGGGCTAGATGGAGAAAGTGAGGAAAAGCATCCAAAACGGCTTGGTAGTAGCAAACTAAAATTGATAGCAGGGTTGGCAAGCAACCAGGGGTGCCTAATAACCTTTAGGACCTATAGGTTGAGTGGTGGAGAGAAACACCAAGGGGTTATCTATTGGAGACCTAGAGCATTGAGCCAGTGATTGACTCAATCCAACCCTATCTCTATCAATTAGCAGATGCTATTTTCTCAATTCAAATCCTTATGAATGTAATTTGAATCTTTTTGTAAGATAATGTTTCATCCTTTGGGTAGTAATCCTTGTTATAATTGAGCAGTGAGCTCTAGCAAATGTGCTTGAATGCATGTGCATTCCCCATTTATTTTTCTTATACTTTTAATAGGGTATAATCTTGTGGACTGACCTCCACCATGGTTTTTCCCCTAACAGGGTTTCCATGTAAAAAATCTTGGTGTTATGTTTGTTTCTAATGTGTTGATGATTTGTGCTTCATGATTATTAATCAAATTTGAGAGTAAGGGTTAACAAGTTTAATAATTTTTTAATTTATGTGACAATTGATTCACCCCCCCTCTTAATTGTCTTCCCTTGTGTTGCCAACAATTGGTATCAGAGCAGGTTCCTTGGAAGAATTTTAATAGTTTGAGGTGATCTAGAAAGGAAACATACAAGAAGGATAGTCCAAGATTTGATTGAACAAATTATTCTTTGTGGAAGACTCGAATGGAGTGTCATTTGAGATGCATTGGTGAACCCTATTGGAGCATTACAAGTAATAGGTATGTTATTCCACAAAATGGTCCTACTACTACTACTAAGATTAGGGATGTTGAATACAATATCAAAGCTAAGGAGGCATTGTTGAGTTCTTTGACTAATTTTGAGATGAAAAATGTTATGGATCTAAGGATTTCTTATGAGATCTAGAAAAAATTAGATACTTTGTATGAAGGTGATGCCAATGTGAAGATTGCTAAGCTACAAAGTTTGAAAGGGAAATATGAAATGTTGAGAATGGGTGATGATAAGAACATTACTATTTTCATGCAAAGAGTGAATGAACTTTTGTGTGGTATCAGATGTGTTGGTGGATAGTTGGAAGAATCAGAGATTGTTGCTAAAGTGCTTAGATCCTTACCTATTTCATACAAAGTCAAATCTATAGCTATTGAAGAGCTCTAGACTATGAAAAATGTAACTAGAGATATGTTGATTGGTAAGCTTACTGCTTTTGAGTTGAGTGAATTTGGTGATGCCCTACCTAAGGTAGAATCTGCATTCAAAGCTACTACTTTTGAAAGAGATAAATAGAGATATGATCTGGGTGAAATTTCTTCTAGAAAATTATTTAAGTATGAGGAAGAAATGAGACAGATTGAAGAAGAAGAGAGAGAAATGGATGAGCTTGAAGCAATTATTGTCAAAAGAGAAGCCAGAGGACAAGGTAAGTATAAAGGGAAGTTTCCTATTAATTTTTTTTTCTAGCAATAAGATAGGTTATTTTGCATCAAGGTGTCAAAAAAGAGTTCCTAAGCTAAGACCTAACGAGCCTAGATTCCAAAGAAAGTGGTATTATGCTACTGATGAAGGTGTGACGAATGATGAATCTAATAAAGGAAATGGAAGTGAGGAGGAATGGGTATTTATTGCTATCAACAAAAATAATCTTGTGTCTACTGAAGTTGCTAGTTGTACAAATGTGGAGAAATCCCTAGCTGTTCAAGTTGAAGAAAAATATGAATGGGTGATTGACAGTGGATGCTCTCATCACATGACAGGTGATAAAAGTAAAATTGTGAGCCTGGAAAATTATGATGTTGGTATTGTAAGATTTGGTGATGACAAAGTTGGTGTAATCTGTGGCAGAGGATATATTTCTCTTGATGGTAAGAATAATATTGATGATGTTCTATATGTGGAAGGTTTGAAGCATAATCTTTTACATGTTGGATAGATGGTAGATAAGAGATACAATCTTTAGTTCAAGGATGGAAAGTGTAGAATATTGTGGAGTTTCAAAAATGTGATTTCTTCAAGTACAAAAACAAAAGGTAACATCTTTCATCTAAATGCTACTAGAAAAATTTGTTTGATTGCTCAAGTTGATGAAAGTTGGTTGTGGCATAGGAGAATGTGTCATGTTAACTTTGACAATATTATCAAGATAAGTTATACTAAGGCTGTGAGAGATCTTCCTAAGTTGATGAAGCCTACTAATACTTTATGTAAGGAATGTCAGTTAGGGAAGCAAACTATAACTTCATTTCAGAGCAAACATTGTTCAAATGAATTGTTGGAGCTTGTGCATATTGACTTGTGTAATCCTTCTAGAGTCAGAAGTTTACAAGGTTATAGATATTTCATGTTACTCATTGATGATTATTCTAGAATAATGTGGGTTACCTTCTTAAGGGAGAAATATGAAGCTCTGGAGAAGTTTAAGATCTTTAAGGCTATGGTTGAGACTGAGACAGGTCTAAAGATTAAATGTCTAAGATCAAATAGAGGTGGTGAATTCACTTCCCATGAGTTTAATTCCTTTTGTGAAGAGCATGGGATAAAGAGACAGTTATCTACACTGTGGACCCCTCAACAAAATGGAGTTGTGGAAAGGAAGAACAAAAAAATTCAAGACGCTGCTAGGATTATGATGCTGGAAGGAAATGTTCTTCATATCTATTAGAGAGAAGTTGTGAGTAATATTGTTTAGATTCTCAACTGGGTACAATTCAAAGGTGATACTGGTAAGACTCCTTTTGAGCTATGGTTTGGTCACAAGCTTACTATTAGGTACTTCAAAAAATTTGGGAGTAAATGTTATATCATAAGAGATTAAAATATAAGAAATTTTGATGCTAGGAGTGATGAAGGTATATTTCTTGGTTATTCTACTAAAAGCAAGGCCTACCGATGCTACAATAAGAGATTGAGAAAAATGGTTGAAAGTGAAAAAGTAAAGGTTGATGAAGACATAGCTAGACCATCCAAAACCTATGGATATGATTCAGATGATCAAAATGATAGTTTAGTAAAGAAAGTTCAGAATTCAAATCAAGTTCAAATCATTCCCATGAATCAAGAAGATCAAGAGGAAAGAGAAACTAGTGAAAGTGCAAAAGAGAAATCACAAGAGCCTGAAGTTCAAGAACATTCTACGACTCCAAGGTATGTAAGATTAAATAATTCAAAAGATCAAATCATAGGTGATAAGAACAAAGGTGTCCAGACTAGGAGAAAGATTGCAAACAATACTGTTTGATTTCAAAGATTGAGCCTAATAGTGTGAATGAAGCATGCAATGATGAACATTAGGTGGAAGCAATGAAAGAAGAACTACAAAAAATTGAGAAGAATAATACATGGATTCTTGTTCCTATACCTAAGGAAAAAAATGTAATTGAAACTAAATGGGTCTTTAGAAACAAACTGAATGAGCAAGGTGAAGTTGTTCAAAACAAAGAAAAATTGGTGTGTAAAGGATATTCTCAGATGGAAGGAATTGACTTTGAAGAGACTTTTTCCCTTGTTGCTAGGATTGAAGTTGTGAGATTGTTTCTTGCTTATGTTGCTCACAAAAACTACAAGGTTTATCAGCTGGATGTCAAGTCAACATTTCTAAATGGCGAATTGGAAGAAGAAATGCATGTTGAGAAACCTGATGGATTTCAATTGACTAATCAGGGAGACATGGTTTTTTGGTTGAAGAAAGATTTGTATGGACTTAAGCAAGCCTCGAGAGCATGGTATGCTAGGTTGTAAAAGTATTTGTTGAAGCTTGGATTTAACAAAGGTACTACTAATAGTAATATGTATTTCAAGATTGATGATGATAAAGATTTGATTGTGGAAGTCTGTGTTGATGATATCATTTTTTGGAGGAAATGAAAGTTTGTGCATGAAGTTTGTTGATGAGATGCAAAGTGAATTTGAGATGTCTATGATTGGAGAGATGAAATTATTTTTGGGATTGAAAATTACTCAACTAGATAAAGGGATCTTCATATCTCAATCCAAGTATGTGAAAGAATTGTTGAAGAAGTTTGGTATGGAAGATTCAAAGCTAGTTGGTACACCCATGGTGACTGGATGTAAGTTTACAACAGATGATGATTCTCTGAAATCAAATTAGAATAGATACAGATCAATCATTGGTGGATTTCTTTATTTGACTCAAACTAGGCATGATATCATGAATGTTGTATGTATTGTTGTAAGATTTCAAGTTGATCCTAATGAATCTCATGTAACTGTTGTGAAGAGGATTTTTAGATACTTGAAGGGAATAGTTGATTTTTGGCATGTGGTATCCTAAAGATGATTATCTTACTGTAAGTTCCTTTACTGATGTTGATTGGGTAGGTGATGTGAATGAAAAAAAGAGTACTAGTGGTGGCACATTTTTCTTGGGTAAGAAGCTAATTTCATGGTTAAGTAAGAAGGAGAATGCCATTTCTTTATCTACTGCAAAGGTAGAATACATTGTTCCTGCTAACAATTGTACTCAAGTATTATGGATGAAGCAGATGTTGAAAGATATCTGAGTTGTGTATGATGAGCCTATTGGTATATTCTATGATAATTCAAGTGCAATTAACATTTCTAAGAATTCATATACCAAGCATATATCTATCAAGTTTCACTTTTTGAGAGAGAATGTGAGTGAAAAGGAAGTCAGATTGGAATATGTGTCTACTAAGGAACAAATTGTAGACATCTTTACCAAAACATTCCCTAAGGATACTTTTGAGTATATTAGAGGGAAGTTAGGGGTGTTTACCCCTCCTAATCAGAACGAAGATGCATTGACTTGCATCAATCTGTGCATTTCATAGTTATATCTTCATCTAGAGATTGATGTTGTGGTGGATGCTACTCAGGGGGAGTAGTCAAATGTTTAGATATGTGGTTTAGAGATTGTGTGGAGAAAAGAGATCTTTTTCATTGATGTCAAAGGGGGAGAAAAACAATGTGAAAAAATGTGAATTATCTAAGGAGAAGAGTCATGTGAGGAGAAAAGTTGTGTAAAAGAGTTGAGGAGAAAAGAGTCAAAACCTAAAGGGGAGTAAGTATTTTGAGATAGTTGTGTTGATGGTGTTTTTCACATCATGTGTTGCCATCAATTCCAAAGGGGGAGATTGTTGGATGTTGTGGTTGTGTTGTTGATATTTGGTTGTCATTGATGTCAACACTATTAGTATTAATGTATTAGAGGTTGTATATGTGGAGGATATTGAGAAAATTGTAATTGAATAAGTTGTAGGTTGCCAATGTGAAGTGAAGTTCAGTACATTGATGATCAGAGGTTGTGGAATAAAGGGTTTCTTGTTGAGTATATCTAGTTTATCCATGTTAAGTTTCAGAGATCCGTGTGAAGATTTGATCGAGTTATGAAGATTTGTATTTTGACAGTTTTTTTGTTACTCCAGTTAGTGTTCATGAATGAAGATGATGCAATTCCAATAAATTCAATTATTGTGGATGCTTCTCTCATGATTGATGATGCTTGTGGATGTTTCTAGATTGTGGTCTATCTGTATTGCACATTTGCATTGATCGTTGTGCTCACATTTAGTGATCTTCTATTGTGTGTTCATATTTTTCATGATCTTGGCCGACATGGTGTTGTAGCATGTTGTGGATCTTTGAGGAATAATTTTTGAAGGTGTTTCATAGTTGAGGATTTTATTTTGGGTCTCCACTATGTTGTTTCCAACCTTGGTTGATTCACATTAATAATCTTTATTGTTTTGGGCCGATAGTTTATATTCAATTTATTATTTTGTTGAAGCTGACATGTAACGATGTAATTCCTAATTTTGGATATATATATAAGTGATTTTTTATTCCATTCAAAAGTGTGGTTGTGCTTGGTGTGCATGAATAATTTTCTAAATCATTTGAAGACAAAGCAGAGTGTGAAGAAGAGTGAAGAAGAGTGAAGAAGTGTGAAATAGTGTTCATGTGCTTAACCGGAACTATAATCAGGCATTAGCAAATGCTATTTTCTCAATTCAAATCCCTAGGGATGTAATTCGAATCTTTCTATAAGAAAGTGTGTCTTCCTTTGAGCAGTAAGCCTTGTTGTAATTGAGTAGTGAGCTCTAGGAAATGTTCCTAACTGCATGTGCATTCCCCGTTCATTATTCTTATACTTTTAATAGGGTATAATCTTGTGGACTGACCTCCACCATGGTTTTTCCCTAACAAGGTTTCCATATAAAAAATATTGGTGTTATGTGTGTTTTTGATGTGTTGATGATTTGTGGTTTCATGGTTATTAATCAGATATGAGAATAAGGGGTAACTATAAGTTTAATAATTTTTGAATTTATGTGACAATTGATTATGCCCCCCTCTCAATTGTCTACCCTTGTGTTTCCAACAAGGTAACTCTCTACCCAAGGAAAAAAGTGCAGTTTTGGGATGAAAGTGTGACACATTGGCATCTGTCAGGTGCATTGGCATCCATATGACCAGAGGACCGAAAATATAGTAAGAATCATTAGAAAATGAGCTGATGACCTAGCTAATGATTTCTAAGGGAACAAAATAGAACTATAAGGTAAGAGAAGTACAAACGAATATGATAAAGTAAATATATTAAAGCTAGGGTGACAAAGATGATCTCATAAAGGAGATTTCTTCCTAGCTAGCTCCAAATGCACGTCCACCTACACACAAGGAAGGGGAAAATTATTGGGGGGCTATATAGGGATCTACCTTAGTCATACCCCCATTTTGGTGTTTCCACCTCCACAGACAACCAAGATAGCCACAATAGAAAAATGTATGATAAAGGAGAAAAGAAAGTAGAGAACACAATAAACACTACAAAACAGTAATGTTCTACTCAACCAAATCATAGAGGAGAGGATTGAAAATGCTTACCACCTCCACCAAGAGCTCACTAGCTAATGGAGGAGAAAAGAGGACTCAAGCCCCTGCTGCAATGGTTTGTCCCACACTTGCTCTATGGAGTTCATGGAGTGTTGTTGCTACTGCTATGGAGTGCCAAAGTGTTGCTTGAGAGTGAAAATGAAGTTGAGAATGCAAGAAGTGATTGATAGAATGCTTAGGGAGTGAAAAAGGAATATTTCTAGAGGATGTGTAGAGATGAAATGCATGAAGAATGAATCAATTTGAAGGGAGAATGAGAAAGAATAAGAAATTTTTGAGTCAGTTGGTCGAAGAGGGATGCTACAAACCGACCCCAATGAGAAGTGTAATGCCTCTTCCAACTTCAAACATAGGAATCCATCAAGGATGTAACGTGCTACACAAATGTCTTTGTGCCATGTAGCCATCCCCAATATTTATTCTTCTACCGATGAAAAAGATAGACACCAAGTGGAATGAAGGCAATGGGTTGATGTGGAATTTCACCTTTAGATTTGATTTTCTAAGGTGAGAAAGTGTAAAAGGGAAATTTGTGTAAGGGGTCAAAATTCACTCCTATACAATAATAAAATGTATATGATAGAAAATAATAATTTGAGGTGAGAGATTTCTACTTATAAAGACAAGCATCTATATTCTTCAAGTACCTACTCCCCATAGCTAGACATTGATAATAGGGTGACAAAAGCCATTGTAGAGACTACCTATTGGAAGCACAGAGCTAAAATATTCCAAAAAAGGAGTGATTAATTAGAAGTGGAAATAAAGTCCCTCAAGTTTAAAATGGTCTCAGAACTAATAAAGAAAATATTTGAGAAGACGCTTAGGAATGCTAACCAAGTATGGGAAATCCATGGAAAAAAACATATTGCTTACCAAGAGCACAAAAGGATACACCTTAGGATGATGGAGACAAAATAAGAATTAGCAAATAAGGAGAATTTTGGTGACCAAGTGTTCAAAGCTTATGATGAATTAATTGATACGCATGAGAAAATTCATACTGTGTTGACACAAGAGCTTAGTGATTTTGACCAGCCCTTGTATATGGCATTGCCCAATTTCTTTGATGATGGAGAGGTAATGGAAAAAATCACTTGGGAGAATGAACTAGCTTAGATATTACCAAGGGATCTTGACAAAGTGAACTATGAGATAATGGTAATGGAAAATACACTTGTAAAGTTGGAACAAATCTTTACTTTAGAATTTGTTATGAAAGATATAATCACCAATGTGGACACATATGCCAGCCAAAATTACATTGATCATCTTTCCAAAATCAACATATTCATTTCTCGAGAAAACATAAGGGACAAAAGTATTATTGAATTCACTCAACATTAGATACATTATCATGTAGAAGAGTGCCTTGAACAGATCTTAAGTGGTCATGGGTGTCTCATGGAGAATAATGGACTTTGGTGGGCACTAGTAGAATTTGGAAAATAAATGACTAGGTGACAAAAAAATTTAGTCACAACAACTAAAAATGACTAAATTCTACTAATATTTTGCAACTCAGCTATAAATGAGTAAATAAATGACTAATTTAGTTGTTGACTAAAAAATTATTTAGTCACAAAAATAAAAAATGACTAAATAGTTAGTCACCAAATACAAATTAGATAAAAAAAAAATTTAAAAATCGGCCAATTATTGGCATGATGTATTGGTTCGATTCATTATTCACGTTTATTCATGTTCATTACAAAATTAATTGCTTCATTCATTAGTTGCAGGTTAGCCTAGCACTAAGGCATTTTGATCAATTATAGCAGCTGCTTGCATAGGTGATAAATATTTGGAGAGGACCTAGAGACTTCTAAAAAGGTGGGCAAGGAATACATAGTTTTCTACAATGAATTAGAAGTTGTCAATGCCCTCTGCAATGAAGTCGGATTTGGCGACACCCTTTGCAATGATTTCAGAGGTAATTAGAAACCTTCATTACATTAAACACAAATTTGAAGCACTCATTACAATCTACTACTCTTAATAATGTTCTTTTAGAATCTTCCCACTATTTTGCTTCATAATGTGTTTGAGCTAAATATAATAAAATTTGGGTGTCACTACCAAAATAGAGTTCCTCAAATAATTTTGATACATTTTCACTGCAACCACAAACTATCCTTGTGCAAAGTAAAAATGTGCTAGATTTATCCACACATCAAGCAACTGAACAAAGATTTTTCTTGTTGTAGCTTCTTGTACCTGTGTGAAAATTTCCTTTGCAATATCAAATTGACCCCTTTCAACTAGCACAATGGTTGCCCCATTTGCAGCATAAACATTTCCTAGTCTTTGTGCCAATAGTTTACAATGAAGTTCTCTAGCCTTCTCAAGATGTGTTGGCTCATTCTTTGGATCCCTCCTCTCATTGTGAAAAGCTGCAAAATAATTCCAATTTCCAAGTGAAATGTCAACATAAGAATTCTTTACATCTGATTCACTTTGTGTAGCTTTAATTTTTTCTTAGGAAATGGATAGTTTTTCTAAGTTACCTTTGATAATACTTGTTGGCTCTATCACTTGACTCTATAAGAAGGAAATCTCACATGCCAACAAGATCTAACTCTGATACCATTGTAATTTCCCCATTTCTAGAAATTTCTTATTTTTTGGTATTTTCCAATTTGATGCCCTCCTTTTTAGCATTTTTTATTACACAAATTGATATATTTCATAGATATAGTACAATGAAGATAAAAGACAATATGGACCCAATTTGTAGATTAGATAAAGTCTAAAAATGAAAAATAGTGATGTAATAAGTCAAATGCGTGTATTGATCGACAGCCTATTCTATGGAATAGTAAAACAAGATTGTTATGAAGCATACAATATGGATATATGTTCATCCCAATAGTCCTAAAACCTCAACAATAATAGATCATATATTCTTGATACCTAGATCAAATATGAAGTCACCACAATGATCCCTGGATATGACAATGATTTTAAAGGGTTGTGCACCATAATCTAAACTCATATTATTATTTCAACAATAGTACAAGATTTTCACATACCATATGGATCCACCATATATCTAAGTGCCCCAACTTGCAACACTACCCTAGAAATGATGATGTAATTTATATATGTGGAAGCTAGTGACTAGCTATATGAAACCTTTTTCATAGTTACACCTATGATGGAATGTATCAACAACAACCAGTGATCATAAGGAAACCATTATCATGCTCTAATGGTAGTGACTTGTATGGTAGATGGTAACCACAAACTTGATATGTTTTTGTCCAAAAATAATGCAATATTACTCCAACAATCACAAAACCCCTTCAACACAAGTGTAATATTAATATCAATTTGGAATTTGAATAGTTTAGCTCAATGGTGACTCCTTTATGAAATCACTCCAAGGAATTGCGGGTTTTCATCCTCCAATTCTAGTCCTAGAGATTTTTTGTAATCAAGTTAGTTGAACCAAATTCCAAAACTCCAACAATGAGTAGAAATAAAAATAAATAAAATACTTGATCATTATGCCTCCTCCTCCTTGTTTGGATTTTCTTAAATAGAGTTTTCCTCCAAAGACATAACTCTTCAAATTTCCTTCATGACCTTTGATTGATATTTGAGAGGAATTATTTAAAATAGATTTCAATTATAAGAGACATCCTTTATTTATAATTTCAATTTACTTGAGGCCCTCTTTATTATAATTACATTTTATGATAACACTTAAGTAGCCCCTTTTATGAGCGATGAGCATTTGAGTTTCAACTTGCTTTCATTTTGAAAAGGGGACATTACATTGTAAAATATTTGCTTAACAACAAAATAATTTAATCCACCTATTTGGGACTGTAAAATAAAAATAAATGAATTAATCTATTTTCAATTATAGGTTCTTTTAATCTAGAATTTGATAGAAAGATAAAGCATAATACATTGAAGGACATAGAAAGTTTTCAAAAATAAAGATTAAAATAGGTTTCCCATAAAAAACAAGAAAGAGGAAAAATGAAAAGATAACATACAAATGATTCATTTGAGGTTTTTGATAATATCTCATTTAACTATGTCAAATGGATTTGGAATGGAAAAATCATATTTTATTGACTAAAATTTTGAGGTAGCTTATCCATCATCATTGTATGTATCATCTTCTCTTGGAATCTATTTCTACAATGGTTATGTTTGGTTAAAGCTTAGGAAGCCTATACGTCATCATCATATGGATCATCTTCCCTCAGACTCTATTTCTGCAATGAATCACCATCTTCAAAATTAGAGTATGCATGTCTCCTTTGTGATTTTTTTGAAACTGGAGAATTTGTCTCAACATCATTAGAGTCTTCTATACCTGCAGCTACAAGAAGATCTTGGGAATTTTTAGCATCATCTTGTGTCTTATCACTCATATAATTTGCCTCATATTCCATGGAAATATCAGGTTCCTCCATATAAGAATCACAATCCTTGTTGTCCTTATCCTTCTTCTTTTTCTTTTTTTCCTTCTTTTGTTTCTTCTCAGATTGACCAGCGTCATCATCGTCACCATTCCTATCCTTACGCTTACTCTTTCATAATTCCTTCACACATTCAAATTGCCCCTCTTGTTGCATCACCCACCGAAGTTATTCCTCTTTCTTTCTCCTTTCCATTTGAATCCTTTGTTCTTCATCAACTTTTCATTTTGCTTCATCAACCAAGACAAGTTGGCATGCTACTTCCAGCTTTACTGCTTTTTAGATTATGTTGCTTCTCCATGAACTTTGGTAGCATCAAGAAAATGTTTATAGTAGTCAACATGAAACCCTATCTTATTCTCATCAAATCCATGTGTATGATGGCTTTCCACAACTAACAATTGGTTGAACAGACATAGTGCATTCATTAATTTTGACATTGCTTGATGAACCTCATTAGTAGTACATTTTTACTTTTGAAGTGTTGAGGTTGAAAACTTTTGCATTACAACCCCAACATCAAAGCATAAAATATAATTTGAGGGTGCCAAATATACTGCTCTTAATAATGTTCTTTTACAATATTTCCACTATTCTGCTTCATAATGTGTTCGAGCTAAATACAATAAAATTTGGGTGTCAGTGCTAAAATAGGATTTCCTCAAACAATTTTGATACATTTTCACTACAAGTTCAAATTGTCCTTGTGAAAAGTAAACATGTGCTAGATTTACCCACATATCAAGCATCTGAACAAACATGTTTCTTGCAACAGGTTCTTGTACCTATGTAAAAATTCCCTTTGCAATATCAAATTGACCTCTTTCAGCTAGCACAATGGCTGCTCAGCCATTTACAGCTAGCACAATGGTTGCTTAGCCATTTGCAACATAAAAATTTCTTGGTCTCTATGCAAACACTTTACAATATAGTTCTCTAGTCTTGTCAAGATGTGTTACCTCATTCTTTGGATCCCTCTTCTGATTGCAAAAAGCTACAAAATAATTCCAATTTCCAAGTGAATTTTCATCATAAGAATTCTTCGCATCTAATTCACTTTGTATAGCTTTAATTATTTATTTTTCTTTAAGCCAATCATATATTTTTAGTTCCATGTTGTAAAGAATACATAAAGCATTTGATGAGTTTTTATCCACCTTAAGTGCATCCCCAATCAATTCTATGCTTAGATGGATCTCATTCCAAGCTTGAGCCATGGCTACAAGATAGATATTTATCCACATAATTAGGAAACTTGAACAATATTAGCCTGTATAAAATATTTACTTTTTAGTATCATGTAGTTGTTCAAACAACCTAGCAATATTAAATAGTGTTGTGAATTTATCCCATGGTAACTCAAGTGAAACACCACCTTCTTCTAGTCAATGGAAGAATTCCCTATCCTTAAAGCAAACAAAAAAAACTACAAAATTGGTATTGGGGCTTTTATTTATGAATTCAACCCAAATGCCATTTCCTAATACCTCCATAAAAGTTTGTTGAGCCAACTCTAGTTCATCACACTCAAAATGAAGAATCCCAATATTGTTTAACAATTCAATGTGCACTTCTTCTCTTCTCTTCTTCAGAAGAAACTTTGCTATCTTAACAAAATCTAAGGCTGCACTTGGGATTGTCAATATTAATAACTCACCCATCTTGATAAATGCATGGGAATCACATGGATCTATGCAAGCTTCATTTCTTAAAATTTCTAAAGCTTTCTCTACCTACCCTTGCTAAGAATATATATGGCCTACAACTTTTAAGCTCTCACAGTTCTCAAGGTGGACCTCTAGAACCTTTTCAAAATCTGAGAAAGAACTCTTAAGATCTCCTAGCTTCAATTGAACATGTTCACAAAATCTTGTGGCCTTTGGCTTTCCTTGATTGATGCCATGTAGTAGCGGCCAATGGTGTCATAATCATCTTTACTATGATAAGATTGTGCAAGATTATAATATGAATGATATTTCATGAGAGGGTGGTCAGTTGAAACAAGACCTGTCTCAGTCAACTATTCCACAAGAAAATGTTTCCCTATGAAGAAAAAATATTTTGCTAAATGATTCAATTTCATTGCACAGTATGGGTATACTTCAAAGGCTCTATGCATCTTTCCCATTCCTTCATGAACACTACCCTTTTTACTAACTGTGAGAATCCTACAATTAAAAAATGCACAAAACTGACAACAATGATTTTTCCTCAATTCAAATAGTAAAATTTCCAAAAAAATGTGTTTAAAACCTACAAAAAAAATCACATTAATTTTTGCACCAAAATAAATCCATGAGACCATAGCTTGTTTCTTACTATTATGCTTTGATAGATTTTTTCCAAGCATCCATAGCTTGTTTTAAATCACCTATTTTAGGCTTTTAGCCATAGCAACAATGCAATGAACTATTTGATAAAATGCTTTGGTATATATGTATGAAGAATGTGGTAGCATAGACAAGGAAATGAACTTAGGAAAAAATGACTCAAAGAAATGTGGTATCATGGTGATGAAATTCCATGACAAGTGAATTGTTTTGGATTTTCATGGAATTCCATCACCATGAGACCACATTTATTTGAGGCATTTTTTCAGCTAGCTCACTGCCTTGTCTATGCTATTGCTTATTATTATGCTTTGATAGATTTTTTCCAAGCATCTATAGCTTTTTCGAAAGCATTTTTTTTAGGATTTTAGCCATAGCAACAAGATAGTGAGCTATTTGATAAAATTATTTGGTAAACATTATGTATGAAAAATGTGGTGGCATAGACAAGGCAATGAACTGTTTGAATAAATACCTCAAAGAAATGTGGTCTCATGGAATACCATGACAAGAAAATGCAATTGGTAGTTGCTCCTAGTTATTAGTTGTGCAATGTGAAGTAATTGCATAACTTCTTAGGTTGACTTTGTAGAAACCATATTTTAATTTAAATTTTTTCATCTATCAACATCTAGTTATTAGTTATACAATGTGAATTAATGCTTTGATTTTGAAAGATGTGCAATGCAATGTAATCAACAATTTTAATATAAACTACAAAATATATTTTTTACAATTCATTAGTTAACCTCTCTATTTTATTTTTCCTCTATAACTCTATTGCTATGGAAATTCCTTTCAATTAAAAAAAATAGTTTTTGTCTCTTATTCTACAATTTTTTTACATTTTTTTAAAAATTCAATTTTTTCATAAAATATTGAACTTTTGGTTTGTTGATTTTTTCCCCAAAATATTTTTTTTGCCATGTGTAGAACATTACAGATGGATCAACGTCAAAGGTTGACTACCATCAATACCCATGTCCATGTAATGACCGGTCTTGGTGGAAAGTGAGAAAAATAAATATGATTTATCAATATATGAAAAGATATGGGCATAGTGGTATAAGCCTTGGCATTGCAATTATTATGAAGATATGATAGAATTGCAGAGTGTGAGAGTTGAAGAGGTAAACTATTAGATGAAGGGTTTGAAGTCCATAGAATGTTGAATGAGGGTCTAGATTATGATTGGGACAAGTCGATGGAGGATGCTTTAAAGCTTGTGTATGCTAATTGCAAGTTAAGTCATTTGACAACAATCCTTCAAATTCTTAACTTGCAAGTGGTGCATGGTTGGACAAATGAGAGTGTAGATCAGTTATTGGCATTATTAAGTTCATTGTTACCACCTGACTCCACATTGCCAACAAAACAAAGTCAATGTAAAAAAAATCACTAAGCTAGGCTTAGGGTATGAAAACATCCACACATGTGTGAATGGTTGTGTATTATTTTGCAATAATCAAGTGAGAGTGATTTTCTGAAATGTCATGAAGCAAGGTGAATATTTGAAATGTCATGATGGCTTTATTTTTCTCAAGTTCCTCATAATATAAGGTTTGGTTTGGCTCTAGATGGGGTGAACCATTCTCATATCAAAGTACTAAATGGTCAACTTTTCCAATGTTTTTAATAAATTATAACTTTCCTCCATGGTTAGCAACTAAACCATTTTTCTTAATGCTATCATTGATTATACAGGAAAGAAAAGTGTGACTTTAGATACAATTGATGCTTATCTAGAGCCATTATATGATGAGCTAATGAAATTGTGGAAAGGAATTGAATTCAATTCACTTTAAGAGCTTCCTTATTGTTTATGATTCATGATCTTCATATGGCACATTGTCTAGTCTCAGTGTTCATGGATACCATGGATGTCATGCTTGCAACTTTAAGGATTTTGTGAGGCACTCAAGAAGTTTTATAAGTGTATTTATTGTGGACATCGTGCTTACCTTAAAATGGATCATCCATATCATCAACAAAAAACATGGTTCAATGGTCAAGAAGAGAATTGTGAAGCACCATTGCTAATAACAAGTGATTACATTGTTGAGAATGGACAAAAAAGAATGTCATTTATTGAAAATGGTGGGATTGGAGGTAGTATATATGATCCATGTAATGAAAGTAGTAAAAAGGTTGTGCATATTCTATAAGTTGTCATAATTTAAGGATATAGCCATTAGGCATACTGTTGAACTTTATGCATACTGAGAAAAATATAGCCTATGCTATTATAGAAACTCTTTTTGGTGCTTTTGATACTATTTCATCATGTGAAGACTTTTGACAACTAAAGATTTGTCAAAATATTTGAAAATATGATAAAAATATAGAACCTAGTGCCCTTATGTCCGACAAAGGAGCAACATAAATCTTATAGTTGTTGTCTCAGACTTTCCCACTCAATATGTCAGTAGTATTATTAAACAAATTGACATTAATGGCTTAAGAGGCCTCAAGACCCATGACTATCATGTCATAATCAAGAATATTGTACCTATTGTGGTAAATATATCAAGTTTGGAAAAGGGGCCAAGATTGGAAATTATAAGGTTGGGCCTAATATTAAAGAGAATGAGTTTACATGTATTAGGTCCTTCAAATTTGATAGTTTGAGAGAGGAGATTGTTGAAGTCCTTTGTCTATTAGAACGGGAATTTCCACCAATAATCTTTAACATTTCTATGCATCTTTTGATACATCTAGAATATGAACTAGAGCATTGTGGGCTAGTAAGAATGAGATGGATGTATCCTATAGAATGATATATGAAGGTTTTGAAAAAAAAAAATTCCCACTAGGGAAAAACTAAAAAGTAGCATGTTTGAGGGATATTCAATGCAAGAGGCCATAGGATTTTGCACAAAATATGTGAAGGATTTTAAAAATGTCAATTGACATGTATAGGATGATGACAAAGATGAAATAGTTGTAGGTGAAGTATTAGAAGGAAATGGATGTCGCTTCAAGCTATCACATCAAGAAAGAAGTGCAAAATATTGCCTATATACTTCAAAACACAACTTTGTTCGATAAGTGGCATAGGTAAAAAAATTACACAATAATATATTTACTCAATTGCATTTACACATTTATATTATTAATCTTACTATTTGTACATTAATATTCTATGTAGAAAATATGAAGAAGAGAATCAAACTTGGATGCAACATTGACCTCAAAAGTGCAGACGTCATGATTTGATTAGAGGTGATTATTTTCAAAAATTTGAAGAATGGATTGCTAATGTAGTTAGTGATGCAAAAGAAGAAGGTCAAGATGTAACAACAGAGGAAAGTGAGCTTTCACAATATCCACATATATGGTTTATGTTTTTTAGTGGAATGTGGGCCTATGGTAGTCATTTAAGAGTGGAAGAAAAAGACAAAAGAAAAACAAATTGTAATTGTGTTGTTAGTGTTGAATTTCTTCATGAAACTAAGAAGAAATTTTATGTTGGATTCATCCAAGAAATTATTCAGGTGGATTTTGGTGAAAATAGTCCTATATTATTAAAATGTAAGTGGATCCGACCATCCATAATACAATTTGATGAGTATTGATTTGTACGTGCAAATACATGATTTTTTTTTTATCAGAGATGGATGAGTTGTATGTTTCCCCTCTTTAAATTAACCAGTCATTTATAATTGATGATTTAAGAAGCTCATGATGGTCATATGTCATTCAAACAAAGTCTCATTCCAAACAAAAATTCATGGAAGTTGATATAATTCATAGTAGGAAATATGTTAATTTACAAGAAACATTCAAAGAAGTGGATGAAGATGATGATGGAGTGTTTGAAGAAGATATTGGGAGAGATAATGAGCAGCATGTCATAGATAAAGATGAGGAATAAAATCAAGCAGATGCAGAAATGAGTGATCAGGATTTTGATCTTGATGGCAATGCAAATATTATGATGTTTTGTCACCTTAACTAGCCTGTCACCTTAAGAGGTTAGCTTTTCACCTAAACTTTGGTTATATGTATGGTGTAATTGATTATTGAATGTAATTCACTCTTCTTGGTTTCCTTACTTTGGTTGAAATTAATTTTTTTTAGTTAGAATAAACTTCTTGTATGTCCTATATGTTTTCTAGATGCTAGAATTTTCTTGTATGTCCTAGATGATAGCTTTAGTTTGTAATACAGCTTCTAGCCTCCACATGCATTGAATATGATTTTGTGAAGGAAACAATAATGAACATATATGATTTAATAATACATATAGATATCTTAACATTAGGTGAACTAAGCCTCCTCATTACAATCAAAGAAATGATCTCTTAGGTCTAACTAACATTGAAAACTAAAAGTAAGAGACTACAAAATTAGAAAATTGTTCAATCTTTTCAATAAAATGATATCTAAAATTTTGCATTCATAATATACCCCTATATTCCAACCTAAAATACATAAAAAAAATCCAATCATACACAGTATTATCAAAAAATAATTGAGACCAGAGTTTGAGCACCAAATTAAATCTTCTTCTACATTGATTGCTTCAAATAGATATTACAATATAACAAGTCTCCTCATATATATTTCTATAAATTCCTATGATGATGATATCAAAATTTGGTCTTGGTTTCTCTTTTATAACAAAAGCAACAAGCTTTAGACCATTACAAAATATGGAATCTTTTCAAAATTCATGCTTCTTCATATAAACTAAACATTAGTTTTTCTTAAAACATAACTAATAGAAAATAGAGAAAGTAGATAACTAATGAAGTTTGCAACACTCGTGACACCATAGTTCATTAATCTTCGTAAGGAACCTATGATCACTTAATATTTTTTCAAGGTCCTTTCTCCATATTAGTGTAACTGAATTTCTAGTTCTTCCACTATGATAGCTCCAAGGCCTACTGTTTGAGAGGATCCAATACTTCTGCTCTCACCTATACACTGTATAATCATGTATCCATTTGTATTCATGAATTTTCAATATATTTGTGATGCAAGAGCATCATGCTCCATCCCCTTTGGTCAGAATTGCTCCCTCATCGAAAATAATTTGGCTTATAGGCAAGAGGTTTCTACCTATACTAGTGATGGAACGATGGTGTTGGTAGAATGAGTTACATTGGTGAGAGTGAGTATCGGCGAGACATTAGTCTTGTCCCAATGAAAGAGAAATATCAACATGATAGAGGTGATTCAGTGTGATGTTGGAGGAAGTCCCTTCGACGGGCCGATAATTTTCTTATCAACAAGACATGGATCGATCAATAGGAGTCTAGGAGAACTATCCTCAATGAGGTGATAATGCATAGGGAAGCATTGTTTGTGAGGCAATGGAGTATTGTCGGGACTTTGAGGAATGTCTCTTCAACATGGTGATAAGAGGGTAGCCTACCAAGTGGGACCCAATCATGATGGCATGGGTGATAGTGGTGATGAAGCCGATGTATGGCATGGAGAGATTAGGTAATCCACATCCTTGATGTGGATTACAAGTGGTGACATGGAAACAAAGTGGTACCAAAATGGCATGCAAGAATAAAGAAATGAAAAGGTGATATGTGAAAGGAACCAACTGAATGGTGACCATGGTAGATGGTGATGTCAGAAGTGTACACATGGTTGTAGCCCACTAGCCTCACTAAGATGTTGGTGGAGCCCAAGAAAGATATGCGAGATTAGTGAGAAATAGTGTAGATTGAACAATATAGATCAGGTGGTGCTAGTGAAAGGATGATCTATCGATGAGATAGATTGGTGTTGGTAGGAATTTGAAGGATGTCTCTTTGACAACTCAAAAACCTTCTTATCAGTGAGACATTGATATGTTGTCGGGACCTTGAAGAAAGTTTATTCAACATGTGTTTGCCTCATTTTGTTGTGTCATCCTACATTGTTGTGTGTGTATGAGCTTGTAAGGGGGTATACCTGGAGTCTCCCTCCTTCATCAATGGTATCAGAGTAGGTTTTCTTGAGTCTATAATGGAGCGTCAAACATAAGGCAGTTGCAGCAAGACCTGTGACTGTGGGTTGAAGCTAGAAGACTTGTGGGTGATGATTTGAGAAGAGTTGTGGAAATCATTTTTTTTTAAGGCATGAAAAAAGGATCTGTAACCTTATCCTCTAGTAGAGATAAATCTGGGTAGAAGGTGTAGAGTTCCTCCATTGAGAGAAGGTGGGTAGAGGAAGCATCTTCTAGAATCTTTGTTGGGTAGAGGATAGTTGCGTGAGTGAGGTATTGAGACAAGAAGTACCTATAATTACAGAGGATTTGAGTTCTAGAAAATATTGTTGCAGGTGAGAAGAGACTTGCAACTACAAAGGGCTTGAATCCTAAAGAGATTTGTTGCAGGAAGGACCTGTGATTGTAGAGGGTCAATACCCTAATAGAGAGGGGGAGATTGTTGCAAGGAGGAATTGTAACTGTAGAAGGACTTGCGAGTTCTTGAAGATGTCTTCAAATAAGAGGACAAGATGATTCATGAGGAGACCAATGATAATCCCATTTTGGGAAGATTATTGGGAAAATATGAGAGGAAATAAGTTGATTACATAATTGAAAGGGATTGAAGTGAAATTGAATTCCCTTGAGGAAAGCTTGTGAATGAAGAATGAAGAGAGAGAAGAGATTGCAACCAAGGTTGCAAGAATTGAAAATATTTGCAACCCTTTGATGGAAGGGGTGTGGGAGGAAGAAAATGTGGGGGCAGCCCACACAAGTGGAGAAAATGCTAAGCCATAGGTTGCAACAATGGCATGTGAGTGGAGTGAGTTGTGTGAAGGGGAAGAAGGGTGTTCACAACCTAAAATAGTGAACATGAATGGTCCCAAGTTTGATGATGGGATAGAGGAAGAAAAATATGAAAGGATGTGGAGAGAAGAGATGAGAATAATCCAAAGTTATTTGGATAGTGAAGGTGAAAAGTTGATAAAGCAAAAGGAGATTTCTATGGAGAAGAAAATGGGTAGAGAAGAGTTTTTTGTTTCTTCTGATAATAGTTTGTTTGCAAATGATAGCATGTGTGCAATAGATCAATTTGTATTCGTAGAGTGTGTAGAGGTTGTAACTATACAAGAAAAAGAGAGATACTAAAAGGTGCAGAAAACAGACCCTGGGGTCCTATGTTCGATGGAGAGGTTGGTAAGGATGATCTATTGCTGAAAGAGGGGATGTGAAGAATCAAAAGATTCTTGGAAGGAGAAGTAACTAGTAAAGAAGAAGATTTAATGTTGCATGATGGTCTAGTGTTCAATGAGGATCAAGGGTTGCTTGAGGAGATACAAAAGATTGAACAATTTTTTAGTATAGCAATGAATGAACAATGGAAAGAGTGTTCTCGGAGGAGGATGGATTGTAGTGGGTTAATTGCCACAAAGGTGGAAGACTATGATGAATAATGGTGGGTATCTAAAGTTTAAAAAGAGATCCAAAGGAGAAGGTATATACAAAAATAGGAAAGCCAACAAGTGTAGTTAGCAAAAATTCAAAGGCAACAAGCGGGGAGACTGAACAACTGGAAAGTGCAAAAAAAGAAATCAAAACTGAAGGAGGGAAAATAGATGCCATGTGCAGGAACACATGATTTTTAATCACCTAGGGAGTATGATGCAAGAGCATCATGCTCTAGCCCCTTTGACCAGAATTGCTCCATAGTCGACAAGACTTTGGATTATCGGTAGGAAGTTTCTACCCATACCAATGATGGAATGATGGTGTTGGAAGAATGGAGTTACATTGGTGAGAGTGTGCAGTATCAGCAAGACATTAGTCTTATCCCAATGAAAGAGTGATATCAATGTGAATGAGGTGTTTCTATGTGACGTTGGAGGAAGTCCCTTCTATGGGCCGATAATATTCTTATCGGCAAGATATGGATGGATCGACAGGAGTTTGGGAGAACTCTCCTCAACGAGGTGATAATGCGTAGGGAAGCCTTGTCGGTGATATAATGGAGTATCATTGGTACATTGAGGAATATCTCTTTAACATGGCAATAAGAGGGTAGCCTACCAAGTGGGACCCATTCATTATGATTTGGGTGACAGTGGTGATGAAGCCGACGTATGGCATGGAGAGATTGGGTAATCCACATCCTTGTTTTGGATTACGATGTAGTGACATGGTGACGAACTGGTATTAGAATGACATGTAGGCATAAAAAATAAAATGTGGCACATGGATGGAACCAACTAAATGGTGACCATGGTGGATGGTGATGTTAGAAGTGTACGCATGGCTATAGCCTGCTAGCCCTATTGAGATGTTGGTGGAGCCCAAGCAAGATATATGAGGTCAGCAAGAAACAATGTAGATTGCACAAAGATAGATCAGATGGTGCTAGTGAAAGGATGATTTATTGATGAGATAGAGTGGTGTCAGTAGAACTTTGAATGATTTCTCTTTGACAACTCAAAAACCTTCCTATTGGCGAGACATTGACATGTCATCAGGACCTTGAAGAAAGTCTATTCAACATTCTAATAGCGATAGACACTCAGAGATGGTCAATGGTGGTGGATGATGAATGTAATCACGATGCTTGGTGGAGTGATATTTGACAATTCCAAATTGTTGTTGTGGAATACATATTCATTGGTCAATTTGGTAGAGTTACTAATAACAATATAATGGCATGGTGGTTTTTAAAGCTTATTGGATGACGATGGATACTACAACAATAGAGAAGGAAGAATGACATAGTTGAAACAAAGTAGGAACACAGTATAAAGAGGTGGCAAATGATAGGGAATAGGACAAGAAGCCAGAAGCTTGCAAGGTAGGTTGGTCAGAAGGGAGAGCTAACCAGAACAAGAGGAGAGCTAGGGATAGACTGGGGTGGTCTATAATAGATTAGCAATTGGCAGATGACTGTAGTGAGATAGTCCATGTGGCATTGTAATTTTATAATGTTGTTTTCATCAATAAAGACAAGTGTTGGTCTCTCATGTTGTGCAAAACTGATGTGTGTCAATCTATGTGTGTGTGTGTGGTCTAAGTTGGCTACAAGATTGTGACAACTTGATAAGGTCCTCGAGTCTTGACTGTGTCAATTTGCAAGGTGAATCTTCCATTAGTTTTCGAATAAGGCCCTTCCATCCATGATAAACTTAGAATATCCAACATCTAAGGCTATTACTCCATCCATGATTAATTTAAAGCTGTGAAAACTCAACTCGCCATCCTTTTGTATGTGAGTGATGTAATATGGAACAATCTAGCCAATTCACCCTTCCATTCATTGAGTTCCTTCAATTGGTCATCATCTTTTAACACTTTTGGCACAAACCACTGCTTTAGAGCATGAAATGAATCTATTTTTGTTCTAATCTTTTGGTCCTCTCATTGTATATATTGGAATTCATCTATAACTATTTTGGACATCTACTCTGTAGGTTTTAAGCCTCAGTACTCCTTTATGATATTATGTACAAGGTTAACAATGTGTCATGTATGGGTTTCCAATTCTTAAAAAGGGGATCCAATATGGGTACATGTATTTTCATCTAGCCAATTGCTTGTGTCAGTGAGTTGTAGCAATCATACACACTTTCAATCTTATCCACAATTATCTTTATCCTATGCTTGAGGACCTTCTCTAAAACATTATGGATTTTTTTTTTCACTCCTTCCTTACCCTCATTGTTTTCTTTATTTAACTCTTCAATCTCCTATCTAAGAATTCTCACTTGTTTAGTGGAAGCACTTTCTATATCAACTGGTGGAGCAAGAGGAGCCTGGTATAACATTATTTCATTGTTCTGTGATGGGCTTGCTCCTTTCAATTGTTCCTTCAACTTCACATTTTCCATGAACAATTTATTGAATTCATCCTTTAACTACAACTCAGGTGAACATAGTTGCAACTTCTAGAGGAGATGTATCCTTTAATGTTTTCACCATAGTTGTCCCTTTCATGTCCTGCACTACATCTAGTAACCTTGGTTTTTGTGTACTCTTTTGTTTGGACCAGAATGGAAAGGTTTCAATCCTAGGGTTATATCCTATGCCACTCACCCCTTCATCTGAGTCAAACTCAACAATCAGCATTAGGTCTTCCCGTGTTCTCACTTGATCAAGTAAAAAAAAATTCTCTAATTCCATACCAGGGACATTAAGTATATTACTTTTCAAAATCATCTCTTTAGCCTCTTGTGGGCTGACATCAATATTATCAATCCTTAATTCATTAAAATTTTGGGCTACTATCTAGTCATGTTGGGATTCCATGGCTCCCATCTTACTTATTTCAACCCTTAGATAAAACTCTTTTATTTTCATATTAATCCAAAAGTCTTTAAATTCAGGAGTTTTGATAAATTCATCATCTTCCAAGAACCTGAGAGCTAAAATTACCCTCTCATCCTCATGCATTTCTCTTTCTCCATGTACCTGAATATCAACTCTAGCTTCAAGCCTGTGTTCTTTAGTTTCAAGCATAGGTTGGTCCACTTCAACATCATTCTTCAAATTTATTAACACATTAAGTGTTTCTTTTGTATCTCCAACCTTCTCACTTATTTCATAGGAAAAAAGTGGGTCTATCTCTTGTGTCTTTTATTTTTTAGAAGATTGTTGTTCAGGAGGTGATCCTAGAGGAGCATGACATACTAAAACCATATCTGAAGTTGGTTATATGTAATTACAATACCACTCGGCCTTTGGGAGATAATTTGGAAGGTCTCTCCATCTCCACTACAAACTTATCATATAATTCATGAAACTTATCAATCATCATATCAATCCTCTTGAGAGGATCTACTTCCTCTAAAAATATCCCAAGAAATCAATGTTCTTATTTCTTTCTTCCTCAAGCCTTTTCATAATTTCCCATTTTCTCCTCCTTTATTATACCTCTTGAGGAGTGAAACAATTTTTTATTACATTTTCTTCACAATCAATCTAGTGAGTAACCATAGCCTTGGTAAGGATGGTGTGTCTTACAAAATTCATGTGACCCTTAGGGTCAAAATCTCTTTCCTTTCCAGACTCTAAAGAGTACCTTGTTTTTAGATAATTCTACAACTCTTCAAGTGTATCAGATCTCGTTGATAGTTCTCCACATGTCAAACTGGGTAGAAATTTACCCTTCCTTTGTTTATTCCTGACATCCTTTTCCATCCATAGAATCTTCCACATGAACTCTAAAACGCCTAATCAATGGTGGAAAAACTTTGGTAGTATATGTGGGGTTTGTGGGAATCCATAAATCCTGATTATTGTGATATCTGGTAGAAAAAACCAATCACTGAAGTTATGAGCATGGCCTTGCTCAGATTTCAAATCCAAAGGTATTAACAGTTGTAGCAAAAGTGTGTGTATTCTTGGTGGTGGGTTGCCAAGAACTCACATAATTCTGTACACAAATTCATCATGGAATATCACATAATTTGAATTATTACATATGTTGTCCCATATATTACACCATCATTGCACTAGTAGAAAATTCCCTTGCTCGTCAATCTTACCCAAACACATCCTTTTGGTCCATTTATCTTTATTCTAGTATATTATCAAGTGGCATAGCAAAGAATATTTCCTGAATGTTATAGGGGCTCTATTTTCCTTGACTTGCAGAAATCCTTCATCCAATGCTTTCTCAAGATATGAGGAAAAATCATATTCAATAATTGTCTTAGGTTTTTGGATCCTCATAGCCATCATCATTAAAATAATTTGAACTCACTCTTGTCCATTTATCCCAAGTATTTGACATAGAGAAAAGTAGGTTTTCTTGAAATAGAATTGGAAATTTGAGACAACAAATGGTTCAATAATAGAAGGGAATATAGGATTCACCCTATTGTTCACACCCATTTTCATGTAAATGGGGAGTTCATCACTTCTATGGGTTCTCCTCAATATAGTATATTATTCTTCACTTATTTGAAAATAAATTTTAGTTAGGGATTTTTTGTTTAGGTCAAAATATTTAATGATGGCCACTTTAGTCAACATAACTAATGGTGAACCATCTGGAAATCTCATAGACCTCATAGGAGATGATTAATCTGAGCCAATACTATGATGAACTCTACATCTATAAAAACACTTGGGATAATTAACTTGGCCAAATCTATTGTCCATGGATTTGACACTAGAATCTTTCCCTCCCTTTTGTCATAAAAGTACTAGAATAGTTCCCACCCAAAGATAGGGATAAGGGCATCTCTACAACCATGAGCCACACCTTTAAAAACTTTCTTAAATCCTTTATCATTTGATTCGAGGAGTATATCTAAGATAGACTATTGTAAGGACCTCTTTTTAACCTCAAATTCTTCCTTTTTAGTTTCAGATTCTTTCTCCTTGGGTGGCATGATGTTTAACTATCTTACTTCTCCTATACTTCTGAAATGTAGAATTCCAAACAATCTTCTACTCTTATAACTTATTTCATAATGTGTTTTGTGCAATTACCCGGTTTACAATGGATGTAGTGCTTAACCTCCTCAAACTCCCAACTCCCCACACAATAATTTTTGAAAATGAGTGCAAAGAGAATGTGGAAGTCTTGGTTTAATAGCTTTTGAGCTCAATCATTTAAACATTAATTTCAACCTTATGCCAAATATTTTGCAATCAACTCATAGTTTGAGTTTGAATATGCACCATTGATTTTACAAGATCAAAGGGTTGATGTGATTTGTGAATTTAATACCACTATATCTTTTCCACTTTCTATAAGTACCATGGGATAGAGGGGTATACACCACTATAATGCATGCTTCTTTGCATTTCACTGCAGGGTAGCAGGATCCTTACCTCTATATCACAAGCTTGACTTATTTAACCTTTGGTACTATGATTTACATTAATAGTCACATATGGATTACCACCATACTACATGCTTCATCACATCCTTCCATGGTATAGTGGTTCATACCACCTTACCACATGCCTTTATGATCTTCCTTGCAAGATGGCAGGTTATTCCCCACTATAATGCACCCTTCATTTTTCCTTCTTGTGGTATGGTAGTTTATGATGTATTTAAATTCTCTCATACCACCCACCCACGTCCTCATCATAATACTTCTATAGTATGGTAGTAAATATCCTCATATTGTCTATTACACACCACCATCCCACCAAGGTTTCAAATTACTACTGAGGGATCACGGTAAGGGACTGTTAAGGGATTTGGAATGTTTTTAGCTAGACATGTTTTTTCTTAAGTATATATGATGAATTTTTGGCTTTGTATAGGTCTTTCAGTGTTAGTCAGACCTAAAAAATTTATATGTTTGTTTACAATGGGGAGGGTCATTCAAAAATAAAAAGGAATATAAGGATCAAGGCTCAAGTCATGGAGCTCAAGGTTAATTGTGATGATGGAACTAGGAAAATTTTTAAGGCTCTAACACACCTCATGATGTACTAGACTATGTTTTCCCTTCATCCTGCTTGTGTTATGTTTTTATGAGTTCTTTTCTTGTGAATATATCCCTAAGAAAAAAATTTCTGATACTTGTAATTATAAAAATCTTCTTGGTTTTTAACTATAAATTCTTTTCTCTATAAACTAAGTTCTATTTTAAGTTTCCATTTGTAGTTATCAATAAATTAGAAATTCAATAGTTATCAACTTATGAACTCAATAAATTTTTATTGATTCAGGTTGCTTATTTGTACATTATTGTTTATTTGGACTTCAGGAAATGAAGACAAGGAGTGTAAGGCACAAATTAGATGATGGTGATCATAATGTTGAAACTTCAGGATAGATTATGAGCACCTTCATAATGAAAAAGTGGCCAAGAATAATGGATATTTATTGTGTCTTGGTTTGACAAGCAGGCAAGTTGTAAATCCACTAAGTAGTATATTATTTGTTTAATAGTGTTTAATAAAATTTTATAGGCAAGATATTTATGTATATAAGACATAATAAGATAATTTTTTTGTTTAATAGGAAACAAAAAGAGTGCAAAGAAAATGCAGAGAAAAAATAAAAGGAAAGAAAAGATACAGTGTCTCCATCTTGTAGAATCCAACACTTTCATGATTCAACAAATGTAGTTGGTGAAAATAGTAGTTGTGGTGATGTGTAGCATGATATAGCACATGGTGATGTGCAACATTGTGATGATCTCTTAGAACTAATTCTAAGAAAGATTATTGAAAAACATCAGAGAAAAGGATTAGGTATACAAATGATTTATTCAATATTAAAGGGTGTGTTTGAAGTGAAATATACAGAGATTGGTATTGATCTACCTACACATGCCACACTTGATGTGGCCAAGGAGCATGAAGTTTCAGTTAATAAAATTCATGAAGAGATATTGCTTGCACTTGTTATGCCTTAGAGTGCACCAATTGCATCTAGAACTTCTAATGGAACTAGTGGATTAGCCAAAATATTGGTAGTGGTAATTTAATAGATGTGGATGCTTTTGTCAATAGAAAGAGATTGAGTCAAGATTTGTATAAATCTAAAGAGGAATGAAAAAGAAATAAACTAGAAGGAAAGAATCCATTCTTACTTTAGATATCGAGAGATGGTGAACCCATTAGGCCAAATGCTGCAAAGTGGGCCACTGAGTTGGGTGTAAGATGTATGGCCCATTTGGATATTTGAAAATCAAATTTTGTAGAGAAAGATTAATAAATTGTGGAAAATGTTATATAAAAAATAAAAAATGCTTTTGAGACTATTGGTGGACAAATCTCTAGAAAGTATTACAAGCAAAAAATGATAATTTTGATGAAAAAAATTAGATATAGTTGTAGAAAAACAATCATGGAGGGAAAAGAGAGGTTAAACTTCACTCTATCTCCTAACAGTGGGAGGAATTGAAAGAAAGTATGCATTTTGAAGAATATTTGGCAAAGAGTAATAGAAGCAAGAGAGCAAGAGACAATGTGAGGGCTAGATATACATTTGGCCAAGGTGGGGTGCAGGCCAAAATGGAAAAAATTAAAGTGTATGGATTTTTGGTTCAATTTACATTGTGCTATTTATTTTGATTTTTATTGAACTGTCTATATGTTGAAATTGGAATTGTATTTTAAGTGGAAAACAGTAATAGAGAAGCAGGTGTAGAAGATATTGTACATTATATGGCAGCACTAGATCCTAGTAAATCTAAGAGTAGGATGAAGTGGAAATCTAGTTCATCAACAAATATTTCACTGCCATCTATTAATACATGCCTAGTAGGAGCTTTTTTAGATCATGTCAACTCAAATTAAGGGTACTAATATGTAATGAGTTGCATATACAGTCTCAATCAACAAGTTTCAAAGTTGGTTGCCACTATTGACCCTATAGTTTTTGCATGGAATGAGCATAAATCCACATATTCAGATGAGGTAAGAGGCTCTATTGATCTCATTTATTCTTGTTTGGAAATTTTGTATACAAATGTCTCTTAATATGTAGATTATTGAAGTTTGAGTGTAGGAGAATCCAACCCAGTTTCTTTATTGTTGGAGTGATCCATAAAATGTTCTTTTGGAAAAATTTATAGCTTGCATTCTTTACTTGAATATTGAATGCTTTGTATATTTTTTTCATCATGGTTAAACCACATGCAAATCAATTTTATCAAAGCAACAAGAAAAAAAAAACACCTTCATGATGTCAATAGAGTTATTGATATTGATAGTGATCATGATGAACAAGACAAGAATGTGCAGCACATTCATCATAGTTATGTTGAAGTAGAGGTAATATAAGAGTTATCATTTATATGTCCCAATATTTTTTCATTATTCATGCTTAAAATGCTCTTTTGGACAAAAAATTATAGCTTTTGCATTCTTTAAGTTGTAATTTGTAAGTTAATTGGTCCCAATGTTTTGTCATTCTTCATGCTTAAAATGTTCTTTTGGACAAAAAATTATACGTTTTGCATTCTTTACTTGACTTATATTAATTTTTTCATGATGATTAAACCACATGCAAAGCAATTATATGAAAGCAGAACAAAAAGAAAAACACCCTATCAATAGAGCTCTCTACAAAGTTGTACAACTTCGACATGTCAATGTTGATAGTGATAATGATGATGAACTTGATGAGCATGTGCATGATATTAATAGTAGTAGTCATGTTGAACTCGAGGTGAGTGTTATGAAACCACATGCAAGTACTATTCAAGTAAGTAATGGTTGTTTTATTATGTAAATAAGGGTAATCATTACCTATTTGATAGAAGATGGTTAGAATGGTAGTGAAGTGTAATTAGTTATTATACATAGATTATGGAAATAAGGGAGAACATATAACTTACATATGGAAGGTTACAGCTTAGTTGTAATAAAGTGCATATATAGATTTTGACAATGCATTAGTGCATTGTGTTCAAGGATGTCATGGTCCTCGGTGGGCATTCATTGCCAATCCATGTCTCTTCCTAGAGTACTCATACAGTCTAGCACTAATGTAGTGATCTTTCCCTCCATTTGTTTGTACCTCACAATGGGTTAGTTTTTTTTTTAGAGTAAAAATTTGCTTCTTTTTTATTCAATAGAATAAAAACTAAAAGAACTTACAAAAACTAATTTGTTCTGAGTCATAAGACATTACATACAGTTGTCAAAAATAATATAATGTGTATTTTTTTGTTTTTGCAGACATTTATTGATAAACTTCAAGAAGGGGATAAAGTTGGGGTATTGGATCTATTTGATGGTGCTATTGTGGGAATTGTGTGGATTCACTTACTATCTATTGTACATGCAGTCAAATTGAATGGAATACAAGATGCAAATGTAAGTATTTTAAAGGTCACAAGTAACATACCCCTTGCTTATGAAGAGAAAATAGATGGAGTTGTTCTTCTAAAAGAGAAAGAAGGTACCTTCACACTGTGGCCACTAAAATATTTGAAAAAAATGACATAGTTGATGTTTATCATGTACTAGTTGTTAGACAGCTTGGACCACTGCTTTATGCAATAGTTTGAAT
Source organism: Sequoia sempervirens (assembly GCA_007258455.2). Lineage (NCBI taxonomy): Eukaryota > Viridiplantae > Streptophyta > Pinopsida > Cupressales > Cupressaceae > Sequoia > Sequoia sempervirens. The sequence continues at coordinate 146,050,815 of VDFB02271358.1, read as the reverse complement.
GTGTTGTTTAGGTATCTTAGTGTTTTTTGTTTGTTTTAGAGTTGTATAAGCAAAAAAAGGTATTATAACTTAGTTTTCTCAGTCACAACACTACGAAACACACTTTTCAAAGCAAAGACACACATTCATTTCTTGTATCTATTGTAAGAACATCTTTTCTCAAAAAAAAAGTAGTACTTTCATTCTTAATAGAAAATATCTACAAGAAAAATCAAGGAGGTGGAATGTGTAACCAGAGAGTCAAACTTTAGTCTTGTATCTACTATAAGAACACCTTTTCTAAAAAGAATTTAGTATATTTCCTTTATTTTTCTAGTTTTTCTTGTCATGTATCTGTTGGAAGAACACATTTTCTTTAAAAAAAAATAGAATTTTGCGTTCTTAATGGTTTCTTAACTTAGATCCGATGAAGCATTGTCTATGTTAATTATTGTATAAATCTTTAAATTTGCTACATATTTCCTTATGTCAAATGGTTTCTTAGGAAATGTTTTGTTCATCACTAATATTTTAAATTTTGGGTACAACACTATGTAGAGTTGCCCGATATTAAACGTGTCATTTTCAACACCCATGCTATCAAGCCACAAGTTCGTGAAACATGATGTGCTCTTGAAATTGAATAGAAACTACCAATTCCCTCACTAATTATAGTGTTTCTCATACCCTTGTTGAGTTATTTGGGACCCTTTCTAGAGAGTGCAGGTCATTGGAGTGCATGAAAGATCTTCTTGTCAACCTAAGGGGAAATCTCCAAATAATTGCTTAGGTAAAAATTGTGCACCTTTTATTTATTTAGAATTAATATTGTTGGCTCTAGATGACATTGAAAATTGCTCTCTTATTTTTTATGTTAACTTCTTTCATGTCACATAGGCTTCCAAGGAATATTCTAAGCAATTGGGTGTAGATTCATGCATCAAGTTGTTTGAACAATTCAAGTCTTATGAAGGGCTATATTTCTTCTTGGGTGCATATTTGAGCTCCAGGTGTTTTGAATTTGGATTGTCCCTAATATCATTTTGTCACTGATATTCATTAATCTATTTGAGGAGGTAATTTTGTAGTAGCTTGGGAACCTTGTACTTATATGGTAAATTGTATTTTCAAAGTCATTAGTAGTGAGGATCCCAAAATTCACTTCAAATACATTGAAGCAGCAAGCAAAACTAGAAAAATCAAGGAGGTGGAATGTGTAACTAGAGAGTCAAACTTCTAGGATGCTAAAAAGACAAAAGTAAAGCAAGGCATTGGAGTGCATGAAAGATCCCCTTCTTGTCAACCTAAGAGAAAATCTTCAAATGATTGTTCAAGTAAAAATTGTGCACCTTTTATTTATTTCAAATTAATAATGTTGGCTCTAGATGACATTGAAAATTGCTCTCTTATTTTTTATGTTAACTTCTTTCATGTCACACAGACTCCTAAGGAATATTCTAAAGAATTGGATGTAGATTCATGCATCAACTTGTTAAAAATTCAAGTCTTATGAAGGGCTATATTTCTTCTTGGATACATATTTGAGCTCCAAGTGATTTGACTTTGGATTGTCACTTGTATCATTTTTTCACTGAGATTCATCGATCTATTTGAGAAGGTAATTTTGTAGTAGCTTGGGAACCTTGTAATTATATGGTAAACTAAATTTTCAATGTCATTAGCAACGAGGATCCCAACATTCACTTCAAATACATTGAAGGAGCAACCAAAACTAGAAAAATCAAGGAGGTGGAATGTGTAACTAGAGAGTCAAACTTCTATGACGTTGAAAAGACAAAGAACTTTCTTATGGAAGCAAGACTTCCATATGCTCATCCACTGATAAATGTTTGTGATTGGTTTGAATTTGTCCATTGTCATGTTCAATATATCTTATTAGTCAAGGTATATGCAGAATATAGTTCTCGGTCCATACTAAGTATTCATGGTGTGAAGTTTGTATAAGAGTCTTTCATATGACCCTTAGGCTTCATTTTTCAAGTAGTTATTTCATGTTTTGGAGCTGTATAAGCAAAAATAGAGCATTGTAACTCAGTTTTCTTAGTCACAACACTGAGAAACACTTTGTAACACATTTTTCAAAGAAAAGACACATATTTAAGTCTTGTATTTGTTGTAAGAACACCTTTTCTCAATCAAATTTCAGCATTTTTCCTTCTTAATAGTTGTTTCATTATGTGTAAATTAAATGAATGATTGATTATGTTTTTTTATGTTTTATGTTTAATCCTTAAAAGCATTGTCTCATTTCTTGCACTTTTAGGAAAAAATTGGTGAACAAAAACAATTAAATAAACTACTAATTGACATAAATCAGTGAATAAATATGACTAAATATAATGATCATTCAATTAACAAAAATTGTGCCAATATACTACTAGTTGACATAAATCAATGAACAAAAACAATTAAATAAACTACCAAATTGATCAAAATGATGATTAAAATTAATGACTAAATACACTACTAATGGATGGAAATTAGTGAATAAAAATGAATAAATAAGTGACTAGTTAACAACAGTCAATGAATAAATTAATGACTAAATATATCAGTGAATAAAATATAACTAAACAAGTGGCTAGTTTAAAACAATCAATGACTAAATTAATGACTAAATACACTACCAAATCAATCAAATTAACGACAAACTCAATCAATCAAACGACTAAATTAATGACCATATCAATCAATCAAATGACTAAATTAATGACCAAATCGATCAATCAAATGACTAAATTAATGACCAAATCGATCAATCAAATGACTAAAAATGGTTTAGTCATCAATTTGATCACGTTATAAATGACTGGAAATAAACTACTACTGGTCATGTGACCATGTTCAGTCATTTATAAGTAGTTTTTAGTAGTGTTTTTAGTCATATATTGTTGTTTTTGTGCTAGTCGGGCTATGATTGCTATGGAATTCATCATTATCTTTGTTAATTTCCTGTGTTAAGAATTTTACTTTATGTTTAACAAAATATAAATGAAGATGCACCACTCTACATGTAACGACATGGAGCTTGTTTCTTCCCATATATAAGGGAAACCAAGGTTGATTTTTTAAGATCATCATCAATATTAATATCATAATCATAGACCATTTTCATGACAACATATAAAAGACTTTATGAACTATATTATATTTTGAAGTAATAGAATGGAGAAGAAAGTTTAATTTGGTGGATAAATTCTTTGGTGTTCAATTATTTTGTTGATTTAAGTTCATATATGTTATCTTGTTGTCTCCAAAGTCTTCTTTTCCTGTTAATTAAATTGAATATATCAAGGCACAGTAACTTGGAAAGATATCATTTGGATTTATAAGAAGATCCTAGTAACTAGAAACCTTACACATTTATACAAAGTATAAACTCCTAAAAGTGTCAAAACAATTAGAGTTAAACCAAGAAGGAGGATATGCATATCATATATATCTCGACTCCATCTACCCAATAGGAATAGGCACTAATCACACTCATCTCAAAACAATACTTCATATAAACTTTATTCACATATTTAAATTTCAACATTAGGAGTAGGAGTGGCTAATAAGTTTGCATCTATTTCACATTTACATGACAGTGTGGATAGATGACTAAAGTTAAATAAGCCATATAACCTTTAAATATGCATTAATTATTAAGGTACACTCACCTAGGTATAGTAGAGCTTGAAGTGTAGGGAGTACTCAACCACATCAGTTAACTTTGTTCATTAGCCAAAAACATTGTAAGCATGACCATAGAGCTTGGCATCCTCTTAGGGTTTGCAACCTGCATTTTTGGGAACTAACAAAACATGCATCATTGAATGTTGTACAACCTCTAATCTTCATTTGTTCCTTAACCAGAGCTCTCTTCACACATGCACCTGTACCGTAATGCTTGCCTTTTCCATGCCCAACTTCAAAAAAAATCCAAATATGTGGTACACTCCTCTATACATACATATTTCTCAACCAATAAAATGTACAAGCATTCTTGAATTGCCCCGTATAGTTATCTAATCAAATAAAATGTTGACCCACTATAATACCTTTTTCCTACAAGAACTCAAAAAAGTTTTCAAAACAATGTTGCATAGACTCAGATGAATGAGATCTCTCATCACTCATGTAAAAATGGTACTCCCTAATTATCTTTCTGACTTATTTTGTACTATTAGGGGCATTTTTTTTATGTTATGTGGACAAAAATAGCAATTTGAATATAATTATAATATTGTGATTATACCTCATTTTGTGGTTTCAATGTGAAATTTTCAGCAAAATTGACCATAGATATAATAGTTCCAATCAAGAAAGAATCCTTGCACATCCTTAATTGTTGATCCAACCATTGGGACGTGTGGCTATGCCTTGCATACTTGTAGAAAATAATTTTCTTAAAATCAAAAATAAAATTAGCAATACTTACCTCTTTTGTAACCAACTCACATCTAGAACCTTCACCTCCATTCTTCAAACTGTATTTGGTTGTCTCAAGCCTTTTTTTCTCAACAATCTTGTTTGAAAAATCATGTTTGTTTCCCTCATGAAAACATGTTTACAAACTTTTATAAACCAACACATTACAAACACATTTCATTTAAATAATCATTTCTATAAAAAAGATAACCACCACCTCTAACACATAAAAATGAATCTAACAAGTCCCTGGATGGTTTAGGAAGTTACATTGCATGAAACTCCTGAAACATTTTGTTAGTATGCATAGTAGAATGAATATAGCATAATAATTCATGATACGTTGAAAAATCAACGTGGTATTCACAACAAGTATTAAGAATATTAATAGGTACACAATAAAATGGCTTACAAGACTCAAAATCTCTTTATGATATTTTGGAAATTTGGATGTGCTTCACAAAATTTTTTGTACAATATTGTTTCGCTACATTCTAAGAAATGTTTAGGATGTGGTGCGTGACCTTTATTGCCAATTCTTAACTTTAAAACATCCTTTAAATTTGGTGATTATCTAGATTCAAAGTGCCAAAATTATTCAATTTCATTCTTTACGTTATGGGTTAGCTTCTTATCAACATGTGGAAGCCTCCCACTAAAATCCCAAATATCATTTTGAAGAGGACTATCGAGTCTTCCTCTTCTTGAGAGTGCTCTAGACATTTTTTTACAATTTAGATTTAAATCAATACATGTTTTCCTCATTAAACGAGCCTTTTCTCAAATGATGGATTACTAGTGAGGTTGTGATCACTCTACAAGAAACTCTTTTATCTTTTTCCTTACTAGTCTTTCTAATAGAAGTTGGAGCATTAAAATATTTTTTACAATAATACTATTTTTTTTAACTTTTTAGTGACACAAATCTTCAATTTCTTTAATAATGGTCTTATTTTGTAATACTTTAGAAATTGCACAAAAAATTGACATCATTTAGTTAATGTATTATCGTAAAAGTATTGATTGAACATATTGGTATCCCACAACTAAACTGTTCATGATGACCTTTTTCCATCCAGATTATCTATTATGTTATCATTAATTTCAATAAACCATTTAGGGGTTATCATGTAATTAGGTGATACATAAGATTCATTTTCAATGTTTGAAATGTTATTAGCATTTTCATTTTTAATATTTTCAATATTCTTAACATTTTTAAAATCAATTCCAACATTTTCATTTTAAATGTTATTAACATTTTCATTTCCAATACCAATTTCAACATTTTCTATATCAATTTCAATATTTTCATTTTCAATTTCGATATGATGTTCAATATTTTCAAATTATTTTTTATCTTCACTTGAATTAAAATTTAATGGTGGAGAAGTAGCCTCAACTTGAGTATTTGGCATACCTTGTCTTCTTTTCCTATGACTTTCTCTAACTTTTTCTCTACATGCTTCAATTTGATCTACTGCTAACTTTCTCTTTCTTTTTCTCTTATGATGACTACTGCTTCTCATTGTACAAACAAAAAAGAGCACGCAAATGATTGTAAAGTTGATCATTATGTAAAAGAATCTTGCAAAAGGTTAATTTTATTTTTTTACAAAAAGGAAAACAATATTTCATGTGACAAAAATATGTGAGGAAAATTGAAATGCTCAGAATAGTCCCTTTTTTGTTTTATATATAATTCCTAGAATGAATATTCATTTAGAATGGATATCTATATGTAATGGATATATGTTTTAAATGGATATCTATTATGTTTTGTGTGCACATTGCAAAGTTTGAAAACTTGCACAAGGGAAATAGCTATCTATTTCCTTTACTTTTTAAAAAATGAAAAAATTCATAAAATTATGTATATTAATATATAATAAATGTAAACAAGAAGGGTAAACAAAGAAAGAAAGATGTTGGTGTTGAAACCAAACCTGGCAGACCCAATCAAAGGAAAACCATAGACAGAGAAATGGACAAGGAGATAGCTATTGGAAAATAGAGGAGATTGGAAGCATCCTCAAAGAAGATGTCAAAATGAAAGTTCTTTCCTGGAATATAAGAGGACTCAATAGTCCTCATAAATAGATGGCCCTAAAAAATTATGTGTGGGAGCACAAAATCGGTTTAATTTTACTACAAGAAGTGAAAATTAAAAAAAACTTTGAACTCACTGCTAAGAATATTTGGCCTAATGCTCACTTTTATTTTAGTGATGTTAATGGGGCCTCAGAAGGCCTTGCAATTATATGGAATCTAAATAGGATAAGTGGTTACAAAATTTTCCAAACCAAGAATAGCTTAGGAGTTCAATTGCCCATGTTGGGTCTACTTGGATTTTAATCAATATTTATGCTCCCAATGTGAGAAATGCTAGGAAATACCTTTGGATTGAAATTACATATTGGATCCTGAATAATAAAGAGGCTCACTAGCTACTTGGGGGGACTTTAACTCTCCTTTATACCCCTCTAAAAAGTGTGGGGGTCTTATAGATTATTCTAATAGTATGGTTGACTTGGTAGATCTATTAAATACTACTAGGCTTGTGGATATGGATATACAAGGCAAAAACTATACTTGGACCAACAAGAGATTGGGAGATAACCTTATTTAGGTTAGGCTTGATTTTTTCCTTTTCTCCCCTAACTAGGTTGCTCTCCTTAGCTCCAATTTGTAGGCTTTCCCCCAGATGGTTTCTAACCATAACCTTTTCTTGCTCATCTTGAATGAACATTCTAGTGTTGGTCCCTTTCCCTTCTATTACGAAATCATGTGGAGCCCTCACCTAGACTTTAGAAATAAAATTGTTGGTTGGTGGAATGTCCCTATTCATGGCTCTCCCATGTTTAAATTTTTTTCAAAAACTCAAGTTTATCAAAATTATGGTTAAAGGCTAGAACAAGTGAGTTTTTAGGGATGTCTTCCACCACAAAAGAGATCTCTCTATTAAGCTTAAAGAGGCACAAAATAGAATGGAAAATGGGGATGTTATTGAACAAACTTGCTAGGAGGAGAAGGGTTACCATACTGAATGGGACAAAATTTTGAAAAAAGAGTATTTAGGAAACAAAATTATAGAATTCAATGGTTGAAATAAGGAGACCATAACTCTTCCTTCTTTCACATCTCTAATCTCAAACCCAAGAAAATGAACCAAATAAATAAGTTGAAGGATGACTTGGGAGTGGAAGCCACTACTATTGCTCAAGTTGGTCAGTTGGCCTTTGGATATTTTCAACAAGCCTTTTCTAAGCCCAATGTGATTCCTAACTCTCTTTTTTATGACCAATTATCAAAATCCATTCCTCCTACTTTAACCAACTTGGATAATGTTTCTATTCTTAGGGCTATCACTCAATTGAAGAAGTTAGACTAAAAATTTTCAACATGGGTGCTTTCAAGTCCCCTAGACCAAATGGCTTTCCTCCGAATTTCTTTCAAGAGTATTGGGAGATTGTGGGAGAGGACTTATTCCTTGTTGCCAAAGACTTTTTCAGGTCAAGAAAACTCCTAAAAAAAACTAAACCACACCTTTTTTTCCCTTATTCCTAAAAATAAAGACCCCTAGACCATGGATGACTTTAGGCACCTTAGCTTGTGTAAAACTTTTTATAAGATCTTTAAAAACCTACTCAACTTCCTAAAACCTTTTCTTGAAAAATGATTATCCCATGCCAAAAAAAAATTCTCCTAGGTCGCCACATTATGGATGCTACCATTTCTACACATGAAATCCTTCACCCAATGGATAGATGTAACAGTGCTAGTATGGATTTCAAACTTGAAATTTCCAAAGCTTATTACAAAGTTTTGTGGAGTTTTCTTCTTAAAGTGTTAGTCATGTTTGACTTTAATCAGATTGTTGTGAATCTCATTTCTTAATGCATTTCTATTGTCAAGTACTTTGTGTTGGTTAATGGGTTTCCTATGGTTTCTTCAATGCTAGTAAAGGGATTAGGTAGGTAGATCCCCTCTCCCCCTACCTCTTTATTATGGTTTCTATTGTCTTAAGATGAAATTTTTCAAGAATGCTTATGGATAGTACTAAAGGAGTAAAATTTACAACTTCCCTTGAACCCTCAACTATTCAACAATTTGTGGATGATACCATCCTTTTTGGGAAATCTTTTGTGTTAGAAGCTAGAAAATGGAGGAATTTTCTAAACAATTATGCCTCCATCTTGGGTCAATGCATAAACTACAATAAGAGCATGATCTAGTTCTTTAATAACACACAAGCACTTCACCTAACAAAGTGACTGCTATGCTAGCTTGTAAGAGTGCTTCCCTTCCTTTTGTGTACCTTGGCCTCCCTCTCACTATTAAGGAATTCACCCATAGCTTTTGGAGCTCATTGCTTGAAAGAATGCAGAGGAAATTGGTTGGATAGAAAGGATCTATCCTTAGCCATGCTAGTAAATTATAGCTCTTGGTTGTTTCTCTACAAGGGATCCTGGTGTATTTTCTTTCCATTTTTTAAATCCATAGATATATTGCTAAGAAATTTGAAAGAATATAAAGGAATTTTATTTGGTCTAGTGTAGAGAAAAAGAATAAATTGGCTTTGCTAAGTTGGGACACTATTTTTCTTCCTAAATCTAGTGGTGGTCTTGGTATAAGAAAAATCCAATCTTCTAACAAATCCTTTCTTGCAAAGGTTGGTTGGGTTTTGTTGAGGAATAGGAATGACCGGTGCATGTTTCTAAATGCAAAGTATCTCAACAACCACCCCCTGATCAGATGTCTCTCAGAAGACCATTACATTGGCTCCTTAATTTGGAACAACATATGCAAGATCAAAAATTTGTTGTTCTTTGGGTAGAGATGGAAACTTAGTGATGGCAACAAAATTAAGTTTAGGGAGGACCCTAGCTACTTGAAATATCCCTTAATCAATCTAACTTCAGGAATTTAATGGGCCATGCCTTGGTGTTTTTTGGAAAAAATGTGAGATACTACTTGTGTGGGTTGCATGGTTCTATGAAGTGGAATATGTTAGATAATTGTTTCCCTCACTCCTTGGAGTTAAGACTTCAAACTAAAAATCTTCAAGACACTATCTCTCTAACTAGAAAACTCATTTCATCTCAGGAGACCAAGGAAAGTAAGGGTAATCTCTCTGTTAAGGGTCAGTGTAGGATAATGGGGGTCCAAACTAGGCCCCTAAGTGGTAATAAAAATTCAATAAAAAAAGAGTTAGGAAACTTGACATAAAATTTGAATAGGTTATTAACATAATTTGAAAAATATGTAAAAACATAATTTATGGAAAATTAAATATAGTTTCTAGGCTACTGGTCCTTTTTTATTAAAAAAGTAAATCTACTTTGCAAAAAATTCAAATTTCAATGTAGTAGTACTAAATTTTCAAGAAAAAGATAAGAAGCACGTGTATGTCTAACCACTCTAAGTACAAAAAAAAAAAAATTATTTTCCTAAAACTTTCAATATATGTAGAGGACACATGCCCAGATGTGTCATATTTTTTTTGTAATTTTTTTGTATGTAAATAATTAGTTATGATTTTTTTAATTAGAACATTTCAAAATTATTAAAACGTGTTTTTCTGACCACCATAACTTGGTTAAAAATTATGAAATTCAATTTTTTCAATCCTATAGTATGTGAAGCATAGAATGTGACACATCTTTTTGATTTGAAAAATGTGAAATAGTTTGAAAAATAGAAGCTTTTCAATCAGCCTATCAATTAGGACTTTAGTCATAATGTATGTGGAAAATCAATAATAATTATCTATTAAATTCAAAATAAGGCATATCTTATATTGGTGGAATGGTGAAAAAAATTTCAATCAACCAAGCTTTTCATTTCATCAAATTTGGACAAAGAAAAGTAGTCAGCCACAAGGGAGAACTTCAGAAAACTAAGGAAATTTTGTAAACATGTTTTTTCAATTAACTTTCTAGGTTTGACAATCCTAAACCAAATCCTAAGCCAAATCCCAAGCCTATAGATTTTGTTAGAAAATTGGATATCCATTACCTCTATTATTTATAATACAAAATATTTAATATATTAATATATACTAATATACTAATATGTTATACATTAAATTATATTATATATTATTATATTATATATTAATATATTATATTATATATTATTATATTATATATTAATATATTATATTATATATTATTATATTATATATTAATATATTATATTATATATTATTATATTATATATTAATATATTATATATTAATATATTATATTATATATTATTATATTATATATTATTGTATTATATATTATATATTATATTATTATATTATATTATATATTATATACTACATTATAATATATATAGTGAGATAAAGAGAGGGGGAATGAGAGATAGAGGGAGGGATAGACCTGAAAGAGAGAGAGAGAGAGATAGAATGAGAAAGACCTGAGAGGGGGATGGAGAGTGAGAGAGACCAAAGAGAGAGGGGGTGGGAGGGATAGAGGGAGGGAGAGAGAAGTACTAAGAGAGATTTGTCTAGGTAGGGTGGGAGGGATAAAGGGAGTGAGAGACCCAAGAGAGAGAAAGAGTGGGAGGGGTAGAGGGAGGGAGAGAGAGAGAGAGAGATAGAGAGAGACCTGAGAGGGAGATGGAGAGTGTGAGAGAGAGAGACCTGAGAAGGAGATGGAGAGAGAGAAATACTTAAGAGGAATATGGAGAGTGAGAGAGAGACCTGAGAGGGAAATGGAGAGTTTATGTGTGTGTGTGTGAGAGAGAGAGAGAGAGAGAAATAGAGAGAGAAATACATAAGAGGAAGATTGAAAGAGAGAGAGTTATCTAGGTATGGTTTCAAAGGGAGAGACCTAAGAGAGAGGGGTTGCAAGGGATAGAGGGAGGGAGAGACTTGAGAGGGAAAGAGAGGGACTAAGAGAGTTTTCTAGGTAGGGAGGGGGGATAGAGGGAGTGAGAGACCCAAGAGAGAAAGAGGGTGGGAGGGAGAGAGGGAGGGAGAGAGAGAGAGTTGAGAGAGACCTAAGAAGGAGATGGAGAATGAGAGAGAGAGAGAGACTTGAGGGGGAGATGGAGTGAGAGAGAGAAACCTAAGATGGATTTAGAGAGTATGAGAGATAAATACCTAAGAGAAAGATGGAGAGAGAGAGAGACCTTAGAGGGAGATGGAGAGTGAGAGAGACCACATAGAGAGAGAGAGACCCAAGAGAGAGAGGGTGGGAGGGAGAGAGGGAGGGAGTGAGGGAGAGAGAGAGAGAGTGAGAGAGAGAGAGACTTAAGAGGGAGATGGAGAGTGAGATACTTGAGAGAGAGTTATCTAGGTAGGGTTCCCAAGGGAGAGACCTAAGAGAGAGAGGGGGTGGGAGGGATAGAGGGAGCGAGAGACCAAAGAGAGAGAGGGTGGGAGGGATAGAAGGAGGTGTTGTGCAGTTTTTGCACACGCCCTGCCAAAAGCAGGGACCCTCTTTCGCTTCAGTTTTTGGTTTCTTGGCCCTTTATTTTGATGTTTTGTCTTATTTAGGCATGTTCTTAAATTTTTATTTTTGGTTGCCTATGTGTTTCCCCTAGTTATTTATTGAAAATCTTGAGTTCTAGATAAAGTTCAGGTTCTTAACCTAAATTGGGATTTTCCTCCCTAGACAAATTTTCTCGGATCCTATTCAGATTTTGGTTGTGCACCGTGGTTCGAGAATTCTTGGTCTTCATGGATTTTTGTGTGGGCTAGATTTTCTTGGATTCCATCTTTTTGTCGACTTCCCAGGTGTTATGACTTCCCTATCAATTGCATTAATGGCTTCACGCATGCTTTGAATGATGTATTTAACTTAATTTATGGGATCTGTGTTCCATCATGCTCACTATTTTCCTTTGTCTAAGTTGAGAACTACATCCTTAGAGTTTTTTCTTTGAGCTTTTGGTTGGATTTGGGCATTTGGATTTGAATTGATCATTTTAGTGGTAGTTTCTTGCACATTCTTGCCCCTGTTCTTTATGGACTTGTTCTCTTCACATTTGTTGATTCTTGGATCGATTTCCGCTTTGCAATGGTATGTTTTTATTGCCCTGCCTTTGATTGAGAATTATGAGTAGCACGTTGATGTTATGAGAGTCTGTGGGATTCAAGTTCCTACATATTTGGTCATTTCATGCTAGGGTTGTTTAGTATTTCGTCATTTGTCATCTCTTGGGTAAGTTTGAACTCAATTGTCTATATGCATTTTAATGAATCTTGCCTAAGAATAATTAGTAAACCCTAGTGATGACTTAGTAGTTGACAAACTAAATTCTGAGCTTTCCTATGTGCTAAAGGTGGATGCATAGGGTTTCAAGCTGGGGCAATGTTGTTCCGTGTTATTTCATATTAAAACGGGCCTAAAATGCAAGGTAAATCTATGAAAGGCCCATTCCTGACTTATCTTGAGTTGAGCCTCTTGAAATTTTGCATTGGTTCAGTGTTTGGGTTAAATCGTGACTCTCTGTCCCTTCTGAATTTTCTTCGTTTGACCCTTCAAAGTTAGGAAGATGTCATACCGATCACCCTGTATTTCACCAAGAAGCCTTCCTAAGCTCCTTTTTCTTCACTGTGACAGTATCGTTTCTCACATCGATAAGGTCTCCTATGTCAGTCACTGAGACAAAGAGGATTCACCGAGACCTCACCTCGTGAGAAAATATCTCATCGACATGCATTTTTGTATATGCTTTCGGCAAGAAAATCCCTAATCGGCAAGAGGTCATAGCAAAATCCATTGGTTATATCAATACTCATTTGCTTCGCTGAGACATTCTTACTTCACTGAGACCTTTTGGCAAGGTCACAACTCTTGCCGACACCTTCACTTTCGGCGTGACTACCAGCGGTCGCCAAGACCTCCTGACGATGCCTTCCTTTCTTGGTCAGCTATGCCAATGGGATTTCATGTTGTCGGCAAGACACCACAGCTTCGCTAAGACCTCACATCAAAAACTTAAGTCTAGCCAAAGTGTTTGCTAGGACCTTGAAAGTCAGTGAGACATGAAGGATTTGCCAAGACCTTACCCTGACTACCCTTTGGTCATATCGATGTGTTTTTTATATTGTTGGTTAGCAAGACATGCCCCACTCGGTGTGACCTCATTTCGAATGAAATTTGTTTGGCTGAAATACACTCATTTTCTTCGCTGAGACTCCCCCTAGTCAGTAGGACGTTACACCAAAACCGCTAAGTCTTAGCGAAACCTTTTCTGATGACATTCTTCAGCATGACTTCCTAGAAGTTACCAAGACTTCTTGGTGAAATGACCGACTCTTGCCAAAACATTCATTTCGGGAATCTCCATTGGTTCAGAATTTTTCCTTAACTGTGGATTTTCATCGAGTCCAGATTTCTCCAAAATCTACCATCTCCCTAATTTCCTGAAATTCCTCCTTGGCTCGTTCTTCGCAAAAATCCGTCTCTAACAGATTTTCCTAAAAGTTGATGAAATGTAAAGGAATATGGAATTGCATGATGTGTTAGTGATTTTCAATGCATTTTATGATTTATTCATGCTATCTTATGATCTCCCATGTGATTTGTTGATTGATCATGATCAGGTTTAATGGTTAAGTAGGTGTTTCCTAGTTATTTCATTGGAATTCAATCGGTCTAGAATTTCCCAAAATTCCTCTCTGGCTTAGATTCTGCCGATGGTCTTGAAACCCAAAATTTTTTGTGGTCATTTTATATGAGATTTAATAACACCTTGACTATATGAGATGCATTCTAATGATGTCTTGATGGATTAACATTCCCTTTCCTATGGTTTTTATTATGATTTCCATGTTTAGTGTAGGTTGAATCTAGCAAGTTAGCAGTTGGTTCCTCATTGTCAGATGCAGAGAGGATTAAGCTAGACATTAGAAGCAAGGTCCCTGAGAGTAAGATCACTTTTGTCTAGTCAGAATTCATTGATATAAATGTTGGCCTCTGGGACTATGAAGAGTTTAAAGAAAGAATGGCAGCTAAGGACCCTCCTTTGGTGACTAGAAGGATGATGGAATCAAGCTTGTCCCATGTAGCTGGTTTCCCTTCTACGGTGTAGTGTTATGAGTTGGTCCTTGAGTTTTCCAGGAACTATGATTAGGACACACAAAGGATAATTGGTCCTCAAGGGAGAGTTGTTGCCAATCTCAACCCAGTCTCCATTTCCCAAACCTTTGATATGCCAGACCGGTCTCATGTGGTGGGATTCACCATTGAGGAAGCTCAGGAGTTCTATGATGAATAGATCATGAAATCACAACTTATTAATTCCTAGCTGGAGACGGCCAAGTCTCACTACTCCAAATTGCCAAAGCAGTTGTTCTAAGAAAACTTCAAGAAGGAATACTATGATGCTATCATGTTTCTTAGCAAGGTGGTTGGATTGAAGAGTGTTGGAACATTTGAGAATTGGATGTTCCATGTGATTGTGAGGATGGAGCAAGAAAAGATTAACTACCATTGGGTAGGAGTCATTAGCCAAGTAATTCACAAGCAGTTGTCCAATGTGTTGCAAAAAAGTACCTTCACAATGATTTTGTATTTGGTCTATGCACTGGCTAGATTCCATCCCTACAAAGGATTGGATACAAAGGGAATTTTCGGATAGGATATTATTTATAAAATTTTCCCTCGGTTGTACTTGGGAGGTTCGAACTATAGGAGGGAAAATGATGCATTCACCATGCATATCACCAGAATGCTTCAAGAAGCAGAGCATGTCAGGATTTCAGACTAGGCTAAGAAACTCATCAAAAAATATGGAGCATGGTTTATTTAGTTCCCAACCTTCTCCTACATTGATGGCTGCCAGAGAGCCCCATATAGACTTCCAAGGTATCCCACCGATCACATTATATTGTTGGAAGTGACTAGACAAATTTGTGACTTTGATGTCATTATCAAGAGAGACAAACACAAGACAGGATTTGGTGGAGATTTTCCCCTAAAGATTGGCACTGGAGAGGTTTGTCCTTCCATTATTTCTGCCCAAGCTTCAGAAGAAGAAATGAGTGCCCTTGGTCTATCTTTCCACTCCAAGAGATCCAAATTTGACATCACAGGAGAAGCACAAAAGAAGGCCAGCAAGGAGTATAGTCATAAGGTAAATTTGGAGGACTACTGGGCCAACTGTAGTGATGAGTTTGAGGTCAGAAAGAAGAAATTATCCCACCTTCCAGTTGAGTCAGTTCGATTATACAACATAAAGGAAGTTCTTGATCAATTGGAAGATGATGGGAACTTGATCCAAGATCATGATTATGAGGCCATTAAGGATAGACCAATTGGTGATGTGGATTGGTCAGAGGAGGAAAAGACAAAATTGAAGCAACTAGTGGATCCAGTTCTCAAATTGACTAAGATGTGGCTAAAACATAAGCTATGGGAGTTGGAAAATAATGGTGTACAATGTACCTATGCGCTAATGGGAGATTTGGATCCCCACTCCACCTCTAAAGAATCTACCGAGCAGGATCCTAAGGGCATGGGTAAGCTAGATTCTCCTTTCAAAATCAAGATTAAAGAAGTTCAAGAAACAGAGGCTCAGGAAGCAGAAAAACAGAGAAAGCCAAAGCCTGAGAAGATGACAAGGACTAAGAAGTTCGAGCAGAAAGGGATCGAAGGGTAGAATCTTGAGGTTGATAATCTTGTGCCCAAGAGGAGGAGAATCATAAAACTATCAAGGAAGGCTAGCTCCAAGATTGGGGAGGAAGAAGTTGCCCCACCAATGATAAATGTTGAAAGCTCAGAGGAGAAGGCCAAGGTGTATGCAAGGAATTCTAGGACTCCTTCTCCAAGGGACAATGTGCCTGAGGCAAATCTCCCTCCAGTGGTTTCTCATGAGGAACAACATGATGATGTTCCTTCCTCTCATGAAGCTCAAAGAAAGCCTAGTGAGTCAGAGGAAAATGTTGAGGATCATCCAGATACTAAAGGAGAGGAGTTTCATGAAGGTGATCTTCATAGTGTAGAGGCAGAAATTGAAAAGATAATGTAGTCCCCCATGGTTTCATATGCAGATCCTCCTGTTAGAACTGAAGAAGTTGCATCTCCTCCAAGGGAAGTTGAGGTAGTGAAAGATCCATCACCTGAACGAGAGGAGGAGCATGTTGAAGAGGAAGAAAGTAAGATAGATAAAACTCTTGATGAATGGAATTCAAGTAAGGAGGCACCTAGGGATCAACAGGAGGAAAAACAGGCTGAGGTGCAATTGGATTCCACTATTCCGGAGTGGTTGGACAAGGAGATAAAGAGAAAACAAGTCATTCTGGAAGATAGTCCACCAAATTGGGATGCACTACTAGCCAAAATTGGAAAAGATAAAGGTAAGAAGAAGGCTAGGGTGATCTAGAGGATTGAAAAAGACGAAGCTCATGATAGGGTTGTCCACATTGCTACCCCTACTCCAGATAAAAATAGAGATGATGTGGTTGGGAAGGATTACATTATTCAGACCTTCAATCTAGGACCGACATCAGTCGAGTAGGACATTGAGGATTATGAGGGATCTAGTGTAGTTATTGTGGGTAGATTGAGGAAGGAGATGAAGACCAAGCAGGAGCTGAAGAGAGAAAATGAAAATCTCAAGAAATTCTTGGAAGACTTAATGAATCCACTACAGTCCATTAACCCTTCTTCCTCTATTGCAAATCTTCTACCACAGGAGACCATAACCGAGCTAGAAAAAATGAAAGCTTCCACCCTTGCCACTATGAATTGGTTGAAAGGGGTACAAGTAAAGGGTGATGAAGCTATTAAGGAAATATTGTCAATAGGAAAGGATGTTGTCATGGTGACTAAGTGGTTGAAGGTTATGTTGGCACAAGATAAAGAAGACACAGATCTTCTGTAGAAAACTAGAATTATTATGGAGTGCACCAAGGACGGTTGGTGAGTGATGGGATCCTTCCTTCTTCTAGAGCTTCTGAACCATGGGAGTGGTATGAAATGTTGCAAATTAGGCAGAAGGTGTTGAAGAGGATTTATAAGCAAAGAAAGCAAATTGATGATACCCTAGTTGGTGTCTACAATGGATCGATTGCCTTCTTTGAAATTATGACAGGAAGAAGGAAGATCACGCCCAAGTACTTGAGCTTGGAACAGATGAGGAAGTGGTGGCATGATGTTTATGCACCAAGTAATGATGATTTTGTGTCTGAGCACCAGTTGGATGATGCATCCACCTACCTTACAGTTATTAATATGTACCTAACGTATAAGGTGGATTGTGATAAGTCAGTCAAACAATCAAGGGACGAGATTGCATCTGTTGAAAGATGACTTAGGATTCTACCAGTACCACCTGTGGCTGACTTGGATGGGATGTTTTTGAGGGTTCATGAAGGGCCAGATCAAAACAAAGACAAAGGGGAAGGCAGTTAATGTCCAACTACTCCAAGATTTGTGCTTCCCCATTATCGCGCCCTGCATTGGTCTGAGCTGCATTGGGAATATCGGGCTGACCTAGGTGTTGTTCACACATTTAATGTGTTCCTTTGTTCCATTTTTACCTTCTCTTGGCTAGCTGGTGGTGCCTAGTTAATGCTGCAAAACCCTTGCCTGGCTGACGGGTTTCTAGGAATTCTATATATTGGGCATTTTGCCTCATTTGTAAGGGTTGTTAGAAATGGTTAGAATATGTAATTAGGATATAGAGCAGAAATAGTTAGAAGTAGAGAAAATTAGCAAGTAGTTTCTCTCAAGCAAATGTTGTAACAGAAAGTTGGAATTGTTGCTACAGTGGACAATTTGAATACAAGAAATGACATTTTGATTTGGTGCCATACTTTTTTTCTTTTGGTTTTGCATGGTTCTTGTTATTCTATCTTTAAAATTTATTTGAGGAAGTTAATATTTAGATTAGATTTGATTCAACAATGTTTGTGATTTGATACTTGAATGTTGTAACAATCTCTCAGTCCATACTTTTCGCAACCAACTGATTGTTAGTTTCTTTTCAAAGTTAGCCTAGACTTCATATTCACTGTGCTTAGTTCGATTGTGAGGATTTTTTCATTTCAACTGAAATAGGGTTGTTGAATAAATGTTCATGATTTTAAAATCTTAACACCTCAGAAGATTGCACTATTTTCTGTAAGATTACAGATTTATCTGGGTCAAGTAGAGATCGGTTTTGAGGGATTGGTCCATTTCGAGTGTTGGTTAATTTCATTGTTAATCTTAGGAGTAGTATTAGATTTAGAAATCTCTTTAAAACCCTTATCTTTTTCTATTTCTTTGATTATTGGGTTAGATCTAGGATCAAAGTATCATCAAATTGTTAGATCTGATAGAATTGATTCAGTATTTTGCTTGTAGTAAGGTCCCATTGTGATTACCAACATGTTCACATTTGTCACTGAGTTTTTTATGCATTGTTAAGACCTGACATTAGAGACCTTGGGGTTATCTCTTGAGGCTTGCTGATAGAGATTTACCTTTTGAGAGAGATAGGATATTATATTCTGTCTGAGTTGTTGGCAGAAAACACTATCAACAGGAGGGAGAGAGATAGAGAGAGAGAGACCTAAGAGGGAGATGGAGTGTGTGTGTGTGTGATAGAGAGAGATTTTGTGTGAGAGAGAGAGAGAAATACATAAGAGGAATATGCTGAGAGAAAGAGAGTTATCTAATAGGGTTCCCAAGGGAGAAATCTGTTGCAAGTATGAATGAGTATGGTGGTGTTATCATTAATGTTTTCATTGATGTCAACACAGTATAGGTTGTTGTAGAGAAAGGAAACAAGTCATTACCAATGGTGCATGTATAGTTGAGATATTGTTGAGATGTTGTGAGTACATGGAGCTATGTTTATGGTGTTGCAAGTGTGTTGATATGATGAGTTACTAGGTGCTTTTGAGAAAATTAATAAATAGTGAAGAAAAAATTGTGTGTGTTAAGAATGTGCTCCACATTTCTTCTATGTTGATCCTATGCTTGTGTAGATCTAAAGTGTTGTTTAATGGAATCCTTAGGTGATTAGCTTTGATGAAGAATGAAATTTGAGTTCACTAGTTTGTGAACTGGTCTAGTAGAGTTTTTTGTCTGTGGACTGGGAGAAATGTATCTACTGCACAATCCTTTGTTAGTTTGTTTCAGGTCTTGCAAATCTAAAAGAAGGCTTGTAATGGTGTTATCTATGTTCTATCAAGGGTGTTCATGGTTTGGTGCTCCAAAAGATTAGTTTTAGAGTTACTATGTGTGTTTGTACATTTTGAATGGACTGATGGAAAGTATTATGTGTATGAAGGTTGTTGCATTAGTTGCGGATGAATCTGAAGACATCTAAGATGTGTTCTTGTGCATGTTGAAGCATGTTATGTGATCTACATGCCATCTTCTTATTGCAGAAGTGTTTACTTCAAATTTCATTGGTGTTTTCATTAGGTTTTGCCAGCCTGGTGTTTACACATCATACAAAGGATAAGTATCAATTAAGGAAGTGTGTGATTGATTTGAGATGTTGTTTTGGGTCCTAGTTAAGTGTTGGTTGGGTCCACTCTCAATCTCATCCACTGCGAGAATGTTGAGTTGTTGACCTAATTTGAATTTGTAAAATGAAGCATGTGTAGTCAACCTTGGAGAAAGTTTCTAAGGTTAAATATGGTATAAATACAAGACAGGATGTTAAGGTTTGTGGACCACAAGTGTGAGAAGCAAGGAAGTTGCAAAAGAGTGTGCGAAAGTGAATTGAGGTAGTGTGAACTTCAATGTGTTAGACTCCTGAAATCAATGAGTTGATGGTGCCTATAATTCTCTGATCAAGGCTGGGGATGTGTGCAAGTTGTTGTGGTGGACCTTTTGTTGCATTGAGATAATTGTATTTGTGTAACATTCTTCTTTCTATATTTTTGTATCTATAGGCAATGAGCCTCCCATTTGGACAGTGAGTCCTATCTTGGGAAGTGAGTCTTAGCTTAGGCAGTGAGCCTCTTTGTAAATGGTTTTTCAATTACTCTTATATTGTGAGTTAACCCTCACCATGGTTTTTACCTTATTGGGTTTTCCATGTAAATCTAGTGTTTCTTGTGTTGATATTGTGTTTTGTTATTTGCACTTCATGCTTACACTTAATAATAGATTAAAGTGAACGTAGAGCTAATAATTTTTTGAGATTTGTGATTGGTGACAACTTATTCAACCCCCTTCTCATTTTTCTTGCACATTTCAACAATTGGTATCATAGCTTTGGTTCCTCTGAGAAGAGCTTAACTTCTTGAGGTAGATCAGATGGTGCACAAATTTACAATCCATTTGTTTGATGGATCTGACTACAATTTTTGGAAAGTGTGGATGAGAGGTTACTTGATCTCTCTTGGATACAGGACTTTGAAATCTATTGAGACAAAATATGTGTGAGCCAACAAGTGGTCCTTCTTCTGTAGATGAGATTTCTACCTATGAAGAAAATGAAAAATCAAGGTATGTAATCTATAATTCTTTATCTAAGACTGAGCTGACAAAGTTATTTCATTGGGAACTACTTACGAAGTTTGGGAAAAGTTGAAAGATATCTATGAAAGAAATGATAGAGTCAAATTATCAAAGAAGTTAATAGCTAAGCATGGATATGATAACTTAAAATGGAAGAAGGTGAATACATTGTAGTAAATAAATTCAAAAATCAAGGTGGTACTCTAACAGATGAAGATGTAATAGAGAAGATTCTAATGACCCTACCAAAGAGTTACAATGATAAGGTCTCAGCCATTGAGGAAGTTTATGATCCAAAGAAATTTACTAAAGAATAGCTATTTGGAACCTTGACCACATTTTAAATGAAGAAATTTGGAAAAGAAAAGGAGAAAATAGAAACAACCTTCAAAGCTACAAAGACAAAAGATGATCCGGATGGTGATAGTTCTGAGGAGATGGAAGTAAATTTTACAAGGAAATTGAAGAAAGGTACCAAAAAGTACAAAGGTAGGTTACCTTTTAAATGTTTTAGTTGTGGAAATATTGGTCACTATGCTTCAAGATGTCCAAATAGAGCCATACACAAGAAGATAAAAGACAATGAAGACAAAAAGGACAAAAAATCAAGAAATCGTATTATGTTAGAGAAGATGCCGGAATTTCTGATGATGAATTTGATATTGAGGGTGATAATGATGAATTCTTGTTTCTAGCCTTAGAGAATAAATTAGTGTCTAGTAACCATGGAATATGTGCAAAGGAATGTGGTTTGGAAAACAAGAAGGAAGACATGGAAGGTACTTTAGTTACTTCCTTTCATGCTAGACAAGACGAAGATTATTGGGTAATTGATAGTGGCTACTCAAATCACATGACCAACTATAAAAGTAAGTTTACTAAATTTGAAAAGTATGATGGAGTATTAGTCATGTTTAGAGATGATTCTAGTGCAAAGATTATTGGTAATGGAACAATTAGTTTTGATGGAAAACATAATATTATGCTAAGGGTTTAAGGTATAATCTCTTGAGTGTTGGAAAAATGTGTAGCAAAGGATTTAAGCTTGTGTTTTAGGATAATACTTGTGAGATTAGAAAAGGGTTCAAAACTATCATAGCTATAGGAAAAATAACATATGGAAACATTTATAAGCTTAAGGGTTGTTGATGGTGTTTTCTGCACAACAACGTAGACAAGATACAAGTATCCTATCTCTCT
The DNA here is from genome assembly GCA_007258455.2 of Sequoia sempervirens. Lineage (NCBI taxonomy): Eukaryota > Viridiplantae > Streptophyta > Pinopsida > Cupressales > Cupressaceae > Sequoia > Sequoia sempervirens. Next base: position 146,028,775 of record VDFB02271358.1, on the reverse strand, counting down.
TGAAAGGTAAATCTCTATCAACAAGCCTCAAGAGATAACCCCAAGGTCTCTAATGTCAGGTCTTGACAATGCAAAAACAACTTAGATAATATTTGAAAATGTTGGTAATCACAAGGAGCCTTACTATCAAATATTGGATCTTCAAACTTATCAGATTTTGCAATATGGTGATACTTCAAATCCTAAATCTAACACAGATAATAAAAGAAAAAACAAAAAATGAGGGTTTAAGAGATAAATTCCTAAGATAAGACAATTTCTAGGACCAACAATGCAAATGATGAAATACTTGAAATGGACCAATCCTTTAGAAATTATTTCCTGCTTAACCTAGATTTTATCTACAATCTCACAAAAATAGTGCAATCTTCTAAGGTATTAAATATTTTCAGATCATGAACATTCATTCAAACCAACCCTATTGCAATTGAAATGAAAAAAACATTCACAATTGAACTAAGCATAATGAATATAAAGACTAGGCTAACTTTACAAAGCAACTCACAATCAGCCAAATGCAAAAAGTATAGACCAAGGATCACTACAACACCTCAAGCATTAAACAATAAACACCATCAAATCATATCTAATTCTAAATCTAACATATATCCAGTATTTCTCAAGAAATTTCAAAAGATAGAACAACAAGAACCATGCAAGATAAGTCAACACAAGAGAGATCACCAAAAGCACAATGTCTTCAATTGTATTGAATCATCCAATAGCAGCAATAATTCCATTTTTTTTGTGATAGCACTTGCTTCAAAATAAAACTACCTCCTAACACTAGCTTCTTCTCTATAACTTATCTCACTTCAAAGTCTAATCATTTAGCCCTTACAAATGAGGTAGAATGCCATATTTATAGAAATTACATGCTATGTCGGCCCAAATAGGGTTACAAGAATAATTGGCCCCAAAACAAGGTTGGCCAAGAAAGTTATAGAATAAAAAAAATTGCATTAAATGCTTGAACTTATCTAGGTTGGCTTGGGTTCTCCAATGCAGCTCGGTCCAATGCATGTGAAGGATGAAGAAGGAATAATGGGGAAGCACAAATTTTGATGAAGCCTTGCATTACATGCTTTCCCCCATGTCTTTATCTCATCCCACTTTGTCTTGCACCATCAAGAAAATCCTCTCCAAGTTGGCCAAAGGTGGAATAATTAATATCTTAAACTTTCTCTCAAGAGATTTCATATTTCCCTTGCTTGTTTGATAATTTTATCCCATTCCACCTTGAGGGTTTGATGTTTTTCAATGACCACAATATATATTGCCACATCATCTAAGTGGTGAACTGTGATTGTTCCATCATCAATTGGGGCATAAACTTCATGCCACCACTTTCTTAACTACTCTAGCTTGAGATGCCTTGGTGTAAACTTCTTTCTACCGATCATGACTTCAAAAAATGAAATGCATTTGTTATATATATCTGCTAGGGTGCCCTCTATTTTTTTCCCTTCCTATGGATCTTCCTCAACACCCTCTACCTAATCTATAAGGTCTCATACCATTCCCAATGTTCTACAACCTTTGAAGAGGGAAGGATCCCATCACTTACCAGCTTCTCTTCAATGTACTCCCTGATGGCTTTGGTTTTCTACAATAGGAGATCAACATCTTCCTTGTCCTAGGCTAACACATTCTTCAACCATTCCACTGACCTATGGGCATCTCCACTAGTTGACAAGATTTCTTTGGTTACATCATCTCCTTTGGTTCCCACTCCATGCAACCAATCAAGTGTGACTTGTGTGGAGGTCTTCATTCTTTCCAATTCATTAATCATTTCCTCAGGTAGGAAACTTCCTGCAAATGAAGAAGACCTAACCTGACTAATAGTCTAAAAAGGAGTCCTAAGATCCTATAAATACCTTCTCATCCTTTCATTTTCCTTCTTCAATTCTTGTTTAGTTTCCACTTCTTTGTTCAACCTTCCTAGGATTGCAACACTGGATCCTTGAAATTATTCAACTTCTTGCATAAAGGAGGTGTGCCCCAAGTTAATTGTCTGAACACTGTAATCCTAGTGAGTCACCTCATCTTTTCTTTTATTTGGTATAGGGGTAGCAATGCATATCACCCTATTATTGGCCTCATCTCTACCAATCCTAGAAATAATCTTGGCCTTCTTCTTTGATTTTCCCTTTCCAATATTGGCCAGCAAATCATCCCAATTCAGAGGAGTATCATCTATAACTATTTGCTTACTCCTTAATTCCTCATCAAGCTAGCTATAAGTGGTAGAGTCTGATTGTTTCTCACCTTGATTGATGACCTCCTATTTTTTGGAAAAGGAATTAACACCTGAACTTTGAACCACATGTACTTTAGTTTTGTCTTCCTTCCCATTCTCTCCCTTATCCTCCCCTGGATTTTTATCCTTTTCTCTGTCATCTTCTTCTTCTTCAAGCTTTGGGGAAGGGGTCTTTGTGGGCACTTCTTCTTTCTCTGAGGACATATCTCCTACATTCTAAATAGGTGAGTCTTTGTATGTGACGAAATGGTACTACAAGATTCTCTTAGTCTCTACCTAAGCATTGTGGAGCTCACCCTCCTTGAATCCTTCTACATCTTCATTTTGGTGACCACCAATATTTGCCTCCTTGGACTCATGCTCTGTATTACATGACTCAAGAAGGGGAGATGTATCCTTTTGTTGTTCCATAATAGTGGAGGTTATGGGAACATTCTCTTTTAGCGCACTCTCCTTAGGAGAAGGGGTCTTGGATCTCCTGGTATATACATGTGTCTTCTCTCAAGAGCTCTCCACATTCACCACTTTGGGGTCTATTTCACCTTCTTCCTTGGAAGGATCCTTTTGTTTATTGGAGGCTCTTGTTACTTTTCTCCTCTTGGTCACAGGATTATCTTCCTTCTCTTCTTCATCAAGTTCCTCCTCTACAACAATTTTTTTTCTTTAGAAATATTTTTCCTCCTTTGGCTATTGGATTTCTTTTCTTTTCTACTTCTGCCTCGGCTTGAGCACCCTTGCTTTTAAATTTGAGGGGGGAGTCCACCTTTCCCTTTCCTTTTGGATCTTGTTCATTTTCTTTAGAGGTAGAGTGGGATTACAAATCTCCCATAAAATCATAACTGTATTGCATTCCCTTACTATCCAATTCCCAAATCTTATTCTTCATCCACAGTTTAGTATATTTGAGAATAGGAGTAGTGGTTTGTTCCAACTCTATTTTCTCTTCTTCTAACCAGTCAATCTCACCTACTAGCTTGTCCTTGATTAGCTTATGGTCATGGTTTTGTATGGCATCCCCATCATCATCAATTTGATCAGGGATAGCCTTAATGTTATATTGTATGATCAAGTTGACGGGTAGCCTTGAGAACCTTTTCTTCTTGACCTCAAATTCATCTTTACAATTGGCCCAATAGTCTTCAATATCATCCTTGTGTCCAAATTCCTTGCTAGCCCCCCTTTGTGCTTCGCCTGTCCTATCAAATCTAGGCCTCTTTGAGTGGAATGATAAACCCAAGGAACTCATTTCTTCCTTAGAGGAATGAGTAGAGATGATAGAGGGAAAAGCATCAATGCTCCCCACTCTCAAAGGGAATTCATTGCAAAATCTAGTCCTATCCTTATCCTTCTTCATAATGGAATCAAAGTCACAAATTTTCTTGGTGACCTCCAAGAGTATAATGTGATCAATTGGGTATCTTGGTAGTCTGTAGGGAGCTCTCTAACAACCATCTATCCTTATGTAGGAAAAGGTAGGAAATTGTATGAATCATGCTCCAAACTTCCTTATCAAATCCTTACATGCTCTGCACCATGGAGCAATCTAGTGATGTACATGGTGAATGCATCATTCACCCTTCTATAGATGGAACTTCCCAAATGAAACTATTGATAAACCTCATATATCACATCCTATCCAAATACACCTCTAGTGCTCAGTCCCTTGTAAGGATGAAATCTTTCCAAAGCATAGACCAAGTAGGATGTCATTGTGAAGCTCTTGGTCTATAGTACATTGCACAATTTTTTGTGAATCATGTCACTTATTATACCTGCCCAATGGTAATCCATGTCTTGTTCCATTCTCACTATTATATAAAACATCTAGCTTTCAAATACCCCTACACTCTACAGGCCCACCACTCTGCTAAGAAGAGTGATTGCATCATAGTACTCTACCTTAAACCTTTCCCTGAATAATTTTTTTCGTAGTTTTGAAATACGGGGCTTAGGTTTCTCTAACCAAGAATTGATAACCTTCATATACTTTTTGGTGTCTTCCACATAATACTTCTTGGCAATGTCAAGGTCAAAACTCACTACATGGGATATGGAAGGCATGTCAAAATTTTGTGCCACTAAAATAGGAGAGAAACTAGCCAATACTTTTCCTTGTGGAAATATCACCCTCTGTGTGCCCAGTCATAGTGTTTGGCACACTCTAAAACCAATTAATAGCATTGCGTAGTGGGAGGAAATCTAGCCACATGAGCCAATCCAAAACTCTGTATCTTCTTTTAAACAAAGGAGGGTCCTCCACTACCATTCTGGCCTTGAATTTCTCATAGTCCCATTTTCCTACATTTGTATCAATGATCTTTGACCAGATGGAAGTCAAATTGCTCTTAGGAACCTTTCTCTTTATTTCCAACTTAATTCTCTCTGCTTCTAAGATTGAATATCCTTTAGCACCAGGATCCATCTATTTTCTCTTGATCTTGCTAACAACTGCCTTGCTTGATTCGCCCTGCATTCAAAAAGGAAACCACAATAAAGACACATTACAAGACAAGAATCCATGTTAGCTCATCATGAATTTAATATTCATCCTTCAATTAAGTGCTATGATAAATTAAATCCGCTAAAACATTGCAAAGATCACCCCTTTCAAATTTTGGGTTTTTGGCCTTCTCGTGGATTTTGAGCCAAAGAGGAATTCTGGGAAAATCTGATCAAGGTGGATTCCAATGAAGGATACATAATAGGCACTCAAAAGACATTCAATTATCTTCCAAAACTCAAGGAATGGTATCATATTTTCTTAAATCATTCAAATCAATCATTGTGACACCAAATCATTAATAATTGGCTCAGGTATTCCCTTAATTTTTCACTTTTAAGAGGTTTTCGGGGAACTCCATTGGGGACAGAAATCTAAAAAATTGGAAAGTCTTAGCACATTTTGGGAAAATGAAAGAATAATGGATTTTCGGGAAAATCCAAAGGAAGCATAATTCCACGAAGTCAATTTAGTTTTTATGTTTTAGGCACATTTTCAGGAAAACGGTGAAGTGATGAAAATTGGGGAATTCCAAAACTAATGTAAATCCGCAAGATATTCGAAAACCTAAAATCTTTGACTTCGTCAAGATTTCACCTAGATCAATCAAATGATTAGGAACTCAATTCATTTTGATTACAAAATGAAGAGTCTAGATTTTCAATCCATTTGAGTGTGATCCAATCAATGTGAGCAATGATTTCCACAAGGGAAACCCTAAGATATTATGATGAAAACATATTTTGGATCCCAATTCACCCTTTCATTCCACTAATTCTCCTAAAAACTCCCTTAAAACCTTACTAAGACAAGGTCATTATCATATTTGGATGATGAATGAACGGTTTCAATTCGCCCAAGATGTGATTTCATCGAAGTTCAGGGATTGCTAGGTCAAACCATAGCTCGGTATGTTGGAGCATGAAATCTAAACTAATGATCAATTCAAGAAAAATGGCTAATTGTATTAAGTCACAATTGATTAGAAGGAAAGGAAATGTGAAGTATAGGGAAGGGCATCAAACCAAAACGAGTAACCCAAGCTCTGCTATCGAATTTTGTCATATCAAAATCCTGACTCAAGGCACTCACAAAAACCATGAAGCAATTCACACTTGTCAACTAAAATAGAATGCTACATGACCATACCATGAGTGATGAGTAATCAAAATAGCAACAAATGGCATGAAATCCTGAAGTCCAAACAAACACAAGCAATCACCGAAAATCCAACCGAAGCAAACAATCACAACTCAAACACAAGATTCAGCAGTGGCAATTCAAAATCAAGTCTCTTTGAATCTTACAGCAAAGCAAATGACTCAATTTCTACCATAAATCCCATTTAAATCCAATAATAGTAGGTTGCAGAATTGTACAAAAAGCTTAAATGCAATGACAAGATAGCCCAAGATACATTTCAGGGATTTGACGAGGCAAAGGAATTTTGGAAAAATTTGGTGTACGTAAAATTTGGCAAAGGACTGAAATCTCCAAAATATGGGGTGGAGTCCTCATCGAATTTTCAAGAAAATCAGGGAATTCCACCTAGGGGGGAATTCTCGAAATCAGAGGAAAACCCGAGAATTGTCCCCAAACTTAGGATTTTTAGTGAATTACTTGGGGGAATCACTTGCATGAGAAAAATAAGCATTCAAGCATGTTCAAGGGCAATCAAATTCCAAAATTAGAGGACCAAAAGGTCACAAAAAATAGAGAAAGAGAGGGTACCTACTTTCAATGGGGTGTGTGTGCAAAACTACACAACAAATGGTGACTCCAGTTGGGGAAATGATCCAAAGCATTTCAATGACAAATAGGAATCAAGAACCAAGAATCTCTGGTTTCAGTCCACACATCAGGTCATTTATCTAATGGAGCCTCAAAGTTCTAAGACAAGCAAACCTTTCTTGTACTAGGGTCAAAGTGTCTGCACATGTATTCATTTCCCTTTCCTCAGTAGCCATAAGAACCAAACTTAGCCTGATTAGGTTACATAAGGATTCTAACTCCAAAAGCATCCTGGATAGAGCCTCGCTGCTAGTCAGGCATCCATAGCCCCAATGAGGTTATCATTGTGGTTCTCCCAAGCATAGCTCTACTACCAGTTAGGCATCCATAGCCCTGATAGAGATACTTGGATACTCCTGATAAGTTTAATTTGTTATCTTGAATTTCAATACTTTCTCTTTTCTTCTTTTTCCTTTTTTCATTTCAACCTATGAACAATGAATTTCATGCTCAGAGCTGAGAACCACAATGGCACTGAAGCAGAGTATAAGGTTTTTCACCTGACCAAACTTCATAAGGACCATGTACAACCTTGGAATTAAAAGATTATGTGTAAAGATATAAGACCCAAATACATTCTGAGTTTATCTTAATATCACGACTCGTCTACTCAAAACATTTAGCACATATCACACTAGATGAAGAAATCTCACCAATTTGATCCTAGAAGGATGATTAAAAATTTTAAAAGAAATACCTAGAAAAACCCCAGATAACATAATAATTTCCATGCAAATGGAACAGGCCCCAGAGAGAGCAGAAAACCGAGAACACAAGCAAAGGAATGCAAAGAGCAACCTACTCTAAACCAAATAGACCTACACTAACCAAAAGAAAAGTGAAATAGAAACAAAGAAAAAAGCAAAGAAAACCCAACCTAACCTAACCAAAGCAAAATCAGTAACAACTCAGGATTGGAAATAATGTTTCAGGTATTGACCATTGAGAGGCAGTGGGATATCCTCTCTAGTGAGAGTTTTCAAATGAAAAGCATTGTCTCCCAAAATATTTGAAATCTAGTAAGGGCCAAGCCAAAGTTTGTCAAATTTACCATGCTTTCCCTTACAGTCATGGGATTTATCCTAGTAAAGAACCAAGTCAAAGATTCTAAAGGCTTTTACCTTGGCTCTTCTGTCAAACCATCTCTCAACTACACCCTAATGTTTGGAAAAGTTTTCTAAGGCTTAATCTCCTCTCTCTTCAAGGTGTAACAGCTTGGCTAGACAGGATTCACGTTTATCCCCATCATCATAGTATTCATGAATGAACTGTAAAGTGGGGATCTTTAGTTAAATGGGGAATATAGGTTCCAGACCATACACAAGGTGGTAAGGAGAGGTCCCTAAGGATGTCTTACACCTAGTATGTTCTTCCCAGAGAGAAAACCTATGTTGGGTGTGCCAATCCTTGGGATTCTTTTCTAAGAGCTTTTGGATGACTGTCAAAGGGTTCTTGTTGGAGGATTCAGCCAATCTATTTCCTTATGGGTATTAATTAGATGCAAACTTAATGATAATTCCATGATCAAAGGCCCAATTAGAAAATTTTAGTGATGAAAATGCAAGACCATTATCACAAATTAAAGCTAATGGACAACCAAAGTGATTAATAATACCTAACTCTATGAAATCGATTACCACTTCAAAAGTACGTTGTTTGCAAGAAAGAGCCTTAGTCCACCTAGTGAAATAATCAGTGATAGTAAGGATATACTTGTGGCCCATAGAAGAAGATGGGTTGATTAGTCCTATGAATTCCAATCCCCACTATGCAAATGGTTTTACCTCTACGACTGGTTGGAGTGGGAGAGTTGCATGCTTCTCCCTACTTGTTGCAATTTGACATACGTGGCAAGTTCTAACATGGTTGTGTGCATCTTTGAACAATGTAGGCCAGTAATATCCAGCCCTCAAAATATGATTTTTCGTGGAAGGTGCAGATCCATGGCATGTACCATATCTATCATGAAATTCTCCCATGACCTTCTCAGCTTCTGCTTTTCCTAAACACCTTAAGTAGATGCCTTCATGATTTTTCTTGTATAGAACAACTCCTTTTGGCATAAAGCTATCACTCTTCAAATGAAAGCTCTCTTTTGCACTGGATTGACATTTTCAAGGCATCATTGATTCAAGAGATAATAGATTATGTCATCATATCAATCCCCTGGAGATACATCTTGAAGGTGGTAATGTTGAGTTTCAAGGTCAGGACCCATTTGAGCCATTGTTTAGGTCAATCCTTGTCCTCTTACTAATTTCATGGGTTGAATCTCAATATCATAGTTCTATAACATGGTTACCCACTTATCCCTACGTTCTCCTAATTCATTTTTCATTAGCAACAACTTGACTGGAAGATCAAGAACTATTGCAAAGACCTTGTTCCTCAAAATATAGTGCCTAATTTTTTTCACAGCTCTAACCAAAGCATAGGCCTTCTTCTCCACACTTGGATATCTCAACTCTATATCTTTCAAAGGAGCACTCATAAATTCTATAGGGTGTTCATTCCTTTGATCAAACTTTTGGGTTAACATGCCAGCACAAGAGTGGTCAAAATCAAATAAGTATATATAAAAAGGTTTGGCATAATTAGGGTTCACCAAGATTGGAGCTTTAGCAATAGCTCTCTTGATTTTGGTAAATGCTTCTTTTGCTTCTACACTCCATTCAACTTTAGCTTCTTGCTTCAACATTACATTCAATGGCTTAACTATCTCAACAAATCTAGTGATGAACTTCCTTACAAAGTTAATCTTGCCAAAGAATGATTTCATTTCCCTCTTACTAGTGGGTGGTTGAATCTTGAGTATGGCTTCCACTCATTCAGGGTTAATAGTAATTCATCTCTCTAAAATAATATGTCCCGTCATTTTTCCTTCAATAACTCCAAAGATACACTTCTTTGGACTAAGAGAGATGCCAAATTCTCTACACCTCTCAAACACCTTGCATAATTCTACGATATGATCACCTTGTGTTTTAGAAAAGACTATTAGATCATCCATATAAATAATTATGAACTTACCAATGATGTCCTTAAAAGCAATGTACATGGCTCTCTGGAATGTAGCTCCGGCGTTGATCAAACCAAAGGAAATTCTCCTATAAGCAAAAGTGCCCCACTTTGTAGTGAAGGTAGTCTTATGCATGTCTTCATATTCTACCATAACCTAGTTATATCCAGAGTAGACATCTAGAAAAGGCATCATTTGAGATGCATTGACTATCTGAAGCACTTCATCCAATGAAGAGACTGGATAATTATCCTTTTATGATGCTTGATTAAGATTCCTAAAATCAACACACAACCTGATCTCTCCATTCTTCTTTCTCACTAGAACCAAATTTGCAACCCAAGTTGAGTATCTTACCAAAAATATTATTCATGTTGAGAGTAAATTTTGCACCTTCTTTTAAATGATCGAATCTACCAAGGCATTAATTGGTCTTTTTCTATGTCTAAAAGGTCTAGATACTGGCTTGAGAGGAATTTTATGTGTGATCATTGAAGTATCATATGTCTTCAAGTCTTCATAACTCCAAGCTATCACATCTTCATATGTATGCAAGGCATCAATAATTCCTTTTCTTTCCTCTAGAGTACACACCTTTCCAATGAAGACATTCTTGGCATTCTCTGTAGTTCCCATATTGTATGCATCACACTGATTATTGATGGACTCCTTCTTGGCTTCTTGTTCCTGATCTTTTATTTTGTCAAGATTAAAGATCCTCTCTAACTGTACCATTCCCATTTGAATAGTGTTGGTCTTCAAATTCATGACCCCTTCTAGGTCCATTTTTTCTTCTTGAGGCTCAACCTCATCAGTGATCTGAGAGGTGAACACATCAATATTTGTAATGAAATCCAAGATATGCTTATCATCTTCAAACACCTAGAATTTAGTCACATTTCTAGGTATTGATGGTACTCGAATTAATTCCACAGTGAATTTCTTCAATCCAGAGAGTGATAAAGGTTGCAAGGTACTAGTTGTCTAAGCCAAGGAATCCACAGTTTGGTTATTATTGTGTGGTATAAACTAAATGTTGAAGGCATCAAATCCCTCAATAAGGTCCCATACTCTATGCCTATAATTGGTCATCCTTTTTTCATGACATGAGTATTGCTTTCTAACTTTTTTTACCACTAACTTAGAATCCCCAAAGACTTGCAAAATCTTAACCTTTTTCCTCAGTGCCATAAGTAACCCATGAACCAAAGCTTCATATTCTACTAAATTATTGGTACAATGAAACTAAAGTCTGTGAGCAGAAAAATAAGTCTTACCTTTGGGGCTAATCAATTCAAATCCTACTCCAGCACCTTGCTTTGATTTGGATCCATCAAACCTTAGGGTCCAACAACCAACAACTCCAAATTTCTTTGTTATATATCTTGTATTATTGCTCCTGGAAGGTTCTTCTAAAAGTATTACCTTCTTTCCTTTGAGGTCATCTTGAGTATTTTGTATATTAATCCTAACTGTTGGAGTGGGATTAATGCATCTCTATATTTGCTCGACGGTTGTTTGGCACAAGAAGCACTCCAATTCTAAGTGAGAAACATTGTGAACTCTACACCAATTTGGAAAAAGTAGCTCTTAAAAGTTCATGCCTCTACCCAAATGGATCTGATCCTCTACACACTTCTAAATGAACTCTTAAAAGTTATCCAATAAGCTGATTTGATTATCTTCAAGATCTCCATTTTCTTTGGCTAGCTCTACTAGAGCTGCAGTGTTGGACTCTACTGTATAGTCAATGGGTGTTGTGTGCAACATAAGAACTTATTCAATATCCACTTCTTCAAAAGCCTCCAACACATAATTTCCCATGCCTACCTCTGACACCAATATTTCCTTTGAAGTATTTTTCTATTCTGTAATAACATACTTCATCTAAGGTTCCCTTTCAATCCTGATTTGGTTTGGCACTCTAGGGGAGCCACATGTGAAATTGGTCAGTTGAAACATACCCATTCAAGTCCTTGGTGAAGCCTCTCCCTAGAATGAGCCCATAAGATTCAAGGATGTTTGCAACTTTAATGTTAATGACTTGTTGTACCTTGGGATCTGAGGTAATCTACATAGGAATCATGTTTAGTTCTCCTACTACATTCACTTTTATTCTGTCCAACTAAGTCACTTTCTTCTGGAGGGAAGCTAGAGTAATTCCTAGGGCTCTACAGATATAGAATGGCATCACATTGGTAGAAGCAACTGAATCTATGAGACAATTATGTAGATTCTTTCCAAAGATTTGAACAAAAATCAGGAAGGGAGGTGTCAGTCTTTCCTTGAAATAGGGTTAACTTTGTATCCACTTGGGAAACTTGGTTTCTATCCTTTTCCTTCCCTTTGTCCCTAGATCATATTTGAGTTTGACTCTGATCTTTCAAAACTTGGGAATTAGATACTTTACTAATAGCCTCACCAACTATTTTATCTTGCACTACCACATTTGCATTACAATCTCCTAAGACTGTATTTCTTATGGAAGGTACTCTTAGTAATTCAAATGTAGATAGACTTACCTTGAGCTTTTTGATTTTCTCAGCCACATACTCACCTAGTTTCTTTGTCCTCATGTCTATAGAGGCTTCCTTGAGGTATTCCACTACTTTTTCCTTGCTCCCCTCTACACTCTTCCCTTTGGATGTCCCAACTTGTAGTTTTCCTTCACCAGACAGGTATTGCTTAGGCACATGGGGATATGTTGGATTATTGTTGGAATTAGGATCAGGGGGTGTTGTGAAGTTTTTTGGAGGAATGGAAGTTGTGAGCGAGCCTCTAGCTTGTGGGCGTCTATTTGGCAGATCTCTCAAATCATACTTCTTGACTAGCCTATGGAACACCTGCAATTATTCAATACCACCTTCTTCTTCCAAGGGGCCATTTTCATTCTCAAAATTTTCATTGAACATATGAGAATCCCTTCTGCATTACATACTTGATTTGCATCTCCTTCAGGCTAACTTGATTCCTCCTCTAGCCCATTCTCTTCTCCTTTAGAAAAGGAGCATGATTTACTACCAAAACCTAAGAATCATAGGGTCCTAATGGCACTAACTCCTGACTACTAGAATTATTCTCTACCTCATACTAGAAAATGGAAGTAGCTATTTGAAATATTGGGCAATCTAGCTCAAAATGTTGACTGGTCTTATGAAGTGTGCACCATCCAAATAAGGTTGCTTCTGCTAAGAACACACCACTTGAGGGCTTATCTTGATTAGGAGGTTGATCTAATGGAGTAGGGATGCCTCCATTATTTGGCCTTGTGTTCCAAGTTCTATTTTGTTGAGGTGGTTGTCTCCTTTCAAACCCTTGTCCACCAGCTTGTCCTCCATCAAAATTATGACCAGAAGCCTGCCCTCTTTCAAAATGTTTCCCTCAATCAAAATTCTTCCCTTATTGAGGTTCTTGATTCTCTCTGTGGTAATTTTACTACATACTCTTTTGGGTAGCTTGGAGTTGACTATTCTAATTTCTCATATAAGTGACCTCCATGTTCAACTTCTTCACTTCTTCAGTCAACTCATCTAGTCTTTCTTTGTCAAGATTGTTGTATGGAATCTAGTTCACATTACTTTGAGAAAATCTTGTTGTTGCACCAGGGTTCAAGGACTGGTTCAAAACTTCAAAAATTTGCAAATAAGTGGGAAAACCAGTCTATAGTTGTGAATGAACAGGATGACTAATATCTTGCTGAGGATAATTGGGCATCAGTGGGACTTGATTCATAGGAGGTCCTAGATGAAGGACTAAGGAAAATTGAGGTATCGGGTTCATAATAGGGGTGTGATTGGTTAGAGCCTAGTTGATGGCTTGGACCTACCCTGGATAAGTAGTAGGTCCTAGCGATGGTAATGGGCCAAATAAGTTTTTCCTTAAATCAATACTAACCTTAACAACCTCAATGTATACATCAAGCAGATTAGCTGGGGAATTAGGCCTCCACTTCATAAAGGTGGTTGTAAGGCTATCCAAGGCTTCATAATAGACCTCCAAGGTAGTAGTGTCATCAACAGCATAAGGGGGCTGCAATTGAGTATATGCACAATGAAACCTATTGTTAAAGGGTCATATGGGCTCATTTACTTCCCTCTTGACCTTGGTGAACTGAAGGTAAAGCTCATTAGAACTAATGGGAATCCTGAACTTTTGCAAGAATGCACTCTCCAACTCATTCCAATTATGAATTGACCCAACAAGCAAGTGGGTATACAAGTAAAAGGAATCTTCTCCTAGAGAATAAGGAAAGAGCCTACATGCAACATCTTCATGATTGATTCCCCTATCCCTGAGACAAGTTCAGAAAATCCTAATATGTTCCTTTGTAGTTCTATTAGGATCATTAATGTGGAACTTTGAATAGAATTTTCTAGGGTTCTTGGGCATGACATTATAGTTATTGAAGGTCAAATGGGAAGGGTTGTTAGCAAGTAAATCCATTGGCAGAGGTGGAGGTGGTAATGGTTGATTTATGACTAGTTGAGGTTGTTTGATAGGGACAACTTCAGACTCAGATGAAGATGGGCTTGAGGAAGATGGTGATGAAGGATATGATGGACGTGGTTAGGTAGATGATGATTCTCCTTTTCTTCTAGTCCTTCTTGACCTAGTAGGAGCTTGCAACTCTTGAAATTATTCTTCCCCTAGTGCAGATATGGTTCTTCTTCAAAATATTTTAGGAGAAATGGCAGATAGAAAATGATCTAGCTTTCTTATCCAACCCCTCTTTTAGCGCCAATCTGTTGATGGTTTTTTCTACACAGCAACAACTCATACAAGATACAAGTATCCTAGTGCAGGAGCACCTAAGGAACAACAGGCAATTCAATAGGTAAATAGGAAATCTAGAAGGGTAATTTTGTTTTGTTTTCATAAAGTTCATGTTGAAAATTGTTTAGTTAGCTTAGAGGTGTTTTTGATCTTTAGGAAAGAAGTTGTCAAGAGATAAATAATTTTAGAAGCTCATCTTGCTGAGTTTTCAAAAGTTGGCAAGGGTTGAAAACCACAGTGGGTTTTATAATTTTGATCATTGGGTATTCAATAGGTTTGATAAAAAGAGCTTAACTATTTTTGGAGCCTATTTATGGTGTGCTTCGACCATGGAGCTAGGTTGGAAGCACTGATATTGTAGTGACATTTTGTGAAATTGAAAGAAATAGCGTTCTATGAGGCAATTTCAGATTTTTGCATCTAAATAGTGCTTTGATGGAATAAACCTGCTATTATTTTTTATTGTAGAATGTAGTGTGGATAGAGTACAAGCTTTGTGTGCCATCCATTTTCCTTTGTGATTCGTTTCCATCCTTTGTTTGTAAATAGTTTGATTTCTTTCTTTTTCTGGCCTATACCAGGCAGTCTTGAGAAAATGGAGTGCTAGAGCACTTTCCCTCTGTACAAATTGTATGGCCCTTTGGGAATAGTGACTAGGCTCCATGAGTGTAAATATGGTAGGTTTTAGGGCTTGTGTGTGTGCAGGAGAAGCTAGCAATGTCTTGCCCTAGTCGAGCCAAGTAGAGTCCGGCTAAGGGAGACAAGGAGTGCAAGGCACATAACTTGCAGGGGTGCTAATATTTTGGAAGAATTCCTTTTGGATAATTTAGTTGAGGGTCTTGGAAAGACCTGGTGGTTAGGAGGAGGCTCCATCAACCCATTTGGTGTCAGAAGAATCTGACATTTTGAAATCAGCCTGGAAAAGGCTCATAAACCCTAGTTTTTGGCCATTTTTGAGTAAGGGAAGTGTACGGACTATACAGGCTCAAAACCCCAAAAATATTCAAGGTGTGGGCATGGGAAACACAAACACGAAGTGAAGAACCTTTGTTTTTTGGAGGGTTTTGAAGTAAATTTCATTTTTCTTGGGTTAAGAGGCCTAATTGGGGCTCTAGGCTTGTATCCTTTTCTAACCCTAGGAGAGGGTTTGGTGGCAGCGATGGAGAATTGGAGTTTTTTAATTGAACAAGAACCCTAATAGGCTGCTATGAAGATTTTTACTTCATCTTTACACCCCTACAAAATCCTAACTGAATGTTGAGGGTAATTGGCCTTTAGGGAAGAGTATGGGTCAAGGGTGAGATAGTGGCAAGGCATCAAGATTGGCTTGGTGGAATGAAAGAAGGTTGATAGTAGGGTTGGCCAGGAGAACTAAGGGTGCCTAACAAGCATTAGGTCCTATAGGTTAAGAAGGTGGAGAGTGACACCAAAGGGTTTTCCAAGGTGAGACCCAAAGCATGGGACAGTGAGTGTTCCATCCAACCCTACCCTATCAAATTGGTATCAAAGGGAGTAAAATATTTGGGAAGCATCTTATATGTTAGAGGTTGAGTCTAGTGATTCTTCCATCATGGTGACAAATGAAGAATTGGCTAAGATGGTTGAAGAGCAGGAGGAAGATAATAAACTATTGAGGGAAAGAATAGCCCAACTAGAACAAGCAGTGAGGAGCATGCAATTTGAGGGAAGGATACTAAAGGAAGAAGAGGTTGTAGAGGAAGACAAGACCCCTGAACCTGACCCTGTTCTGAAAGAAGAACCTTTCTTGAAAGCATTGAAGGCATTGAGTGGAAGAGCACTTGAAGGCATACCACTATTTAGTGGAAAAATGGAAGCTGATCTAGTAATGGACTGGATAGAGGGAATGGAAAATCATTTTGAATGTGATGGAGTCACTGAAGCATAGAAGGTAAAGGTGTCCAAATCAATACTAAGAGGTTCTACCTTGACATGGTGGATATTCATTCAGACAGAGAGGGAAAAGGAAGCAAAGCAGCCTATAACTACTTGGAAGGGTATGGTTGCCAAAGTGAGGGAAGCATACATGCCAGATGATTATGAGATTCAGTTGCACAAGAAGAGACAAAGCTTAAGGCAGAAAGACCAAGATGTGAATACCTACACAGAGGAGTTCCAAAAACTTTGTATGAGGTCTAATGTTTTAGAAGATGAAAGTCTCAAGGTGGCTAGGTACCTTAATGGCTTGAAATGGAACATTCAAGAGGAGATGGCTCTTCTAAGTCCCAAGACAGTACACCAATGCTATTAGCTGGCTATTAATATTGAGGAAAGAAACAAGAGGAAGCAAGACCAGGCTTCTAAAGGTAGAGGAAAAGGAAGAGATCAAAGAGATCAAAGAGGGCAGTGAGGTGGCTACCAAGGTAGAGGCAATGACCAAAGAAGCCAAGGAGAGTTTAAATCCACATATAATGGCAATGAAACACCTTCTAGAGGAGGGTATAATAGAGGTAGAGGACCTCAAGGTGGTTCGAACAGGGAAGAGGAGCAGGCAAGAGTAATTCATATTTTGCAAACATGAAATGCTACCATTGTAGTCAAGTAGGTCATCCTGCTCATAGGTGCCCAGAGAAAGCATCTTCATCAAGAAATGAGAAGAGAGTGTCTTATACACAAGAGGACACAATGATTCCTAAGTCATCTAAGATCAGTCATATTGAATCCAAGGTAGGAGAGAATCTAATGTTTAGTAGAGTTTTGATCAGACAACCAGTCAAGGAAGAACCAAAACAAAGGAGAGCTCTATTTAGAGTAAGGTGCAAGATACTTGGTAAAGTATGCAAGGTCATAGTAGATTTAGGTTCAATAGACAATATAATCTTAGAGGAGGTAGTAATGAAACTAAAATTGGAGAAGGTACCCCACACTAACCCCTACAAGGTCACATGGCTAAACAAAGGGCAAAGTGTTTTAGTGAATGAGAAAGTAACGGTGGAATTTTCCATTGGAGGGTACAAGGACAAGTTATTTTGTGATGTGTTACCCATGGATGCATGCCATCTACTATTGGGAAGACCATGGAAATATGATAGAGGTGCCATATATGATGGGAAAGAGAACACCATCTCATTCAAGAAGGATGGAAAGACTTTCAAGTTGCAGTCACTATCAGAAGAAGAAGGATAGTCAAAGACACCAAACATCATGTTGAGTAGTGGGAAGGAGTTCCTTAACAACCTGCATCAAGGGGGTGAAGGATATGTGGTTATGTTACAACATAAAGAAGAAGACAAGGCTGAAAAGACAGTCTTACCGGAAGCAGTCCAAAAGTTACTTGAGCAGTACAAAAGCATAGTTAGTGATGGTGCACCTGCAACCCTACCACCAAAGAGGGCCATAAGTCATCAAATTGACTTCATAACTGGAGCCTCATTTCCTAACAAAGCAACATACAAACTTACACCAGAATAGAATCTAGAGGTAGCTAGACAAGTACAAGAGTTGTTGGATCAAGGAGAGCATCAGCCCATGTGTAGTACCAGTTGTCTTAGCAACAAAGAAAGGAGGTAAGTGGAAATTATGCAGTGATTCTAGAGAAATAAATAGAATCACAATTAGATATAGATTCCCTATCCCTAGGATTGAAGACTTGATGGATTTTCTTGGAGGAGCTTAGTACTTCACCAAGTTGGATCTCAAGAATGGATACCATCAAATCAAAATCAAGGATGGAGATGAGTGGAAGATAGCTTTTAAGAAAAATGATGGGTTGTATGAGTGGAGAGTTATGCCATTTGGCCTCTCTAATTCCCCTAGCACATTCATGAGGCTCATGAAAGAAGTGCTTAAAGACTTTATAGGGATATTTGTGGTAGTGTATCTTGATGACATCCTCTTATACAGCAAGACAATAGGAGAGCATCTAGGACATGTGGAGTTGGTTCTTAGAAGGTTGCAAGAGGAGAAGTTGGAAATCAATCTAGAGAAGTCTAAGTTCTTTAAGCAAGAGATTGTATATTTGGGTTTTGTAGTGTCCAAAGGATCATTGAAGATGGATCCAAGCAAGGTGGAAGCCATCCTAAACTAGTGTACTCCAACCACAAGGAAAAAGGTAACAAGTTTTCATGGATTGGCCCAATTTTATAGAAAATTCATAAGGAACTTTAGTGGCATATGTGCACAAGTCCTAGATACAATCAAAGGAGGTTTAAAAACTAGGTTTGTGTGGACTCAAGAAGCTGAGAAAGGGTTTGAGAAATTGAAACAAGAAGAGGCAACTCAACCTATTCTTTTGTTACCTAGTTTTGACAAATTGTTCATTGTTGAGTGTGATGCAAGTGAAGTGGCAGTAGGAGGAGTGCTAAGTCAAGAGGGAAGGCCTATAGCCTTCTTTAGTGAGAAGCTCAATGAAGCAAAGAAGAAGTATTCAACCTATGACTTAGAACTTTATGCTTTGGTTCAGTCATTTAGGAAATGGAGGCATTACCTTCTACCCAAGGACTTTGTAGTCTTTACTAACAATCAGGCACTTAGTTTTATCAACACTCAAGAGAAGTTGAGTAACAAGCATTTTAAATGGATGGAATACATCCAAGCTTTTACCTTCACCATCAAGCACAAGAAGGGACATCTAAACAAAGTAGTAGATGCATTAAGTAGGAGATTGTTGACAGTGCAAGAGGTGTTTTTTATCTTTAGGAAAGAATTTGTCAAGAGATAAATAATTTTAGAAGCTCATCTTGTTGAGTTTTCAAAAGTTGGCAAGGGTTGAAAAACACAGTGGGTTTTATAATTTTGATCATTGGGTCTTCAATAGTGTTGTGCAGTTTTGCACACACACCCCATTGAAAGTAGGGACCCTCTTTTTGCTCTGGATTTTGGTGTCTTTTGGCCTCTTAATTTTATTGATTTCATTGTCTTTGGAGGTCCTTAGATGTTCATCTTGCTTTCCCAAGTGATTTCCCCAGGTTGCACTTTGAAAAAACTAAGCTCTGTGCAAAATATGGGTTTTTACCCCAATTCGAGATTTTTCGGTCCGTCTGGATTTTCCCAGATTCTATTCAAAGTCCAACTCTATGCAAAATCTAGGTTTTTACCCCAATCTGGGATTCTCCGGTCCATCCGGATTTTCCTGGATTCTACTCAAATTCTGGATCCGAGTGAAGTCTGGGTTTTTGCCTACGTTTGGGATTTTCTGCCTGACCCAGATTTTCCTGGATTCCATTGGTTTTCTGGAATGTGCCAAAGTTCGAAGTTTTATGTCATCCGCAGAAATCTGGTCTGGCTGAATTTTTCCAGATTTTTTTGGAAACTTTGATTTTTTTTCGGAAAATATTTTTTCAAAAGGGAATTTTTTAAAAAAATGTTCCTGAAAATGAAAATTTCTTAAAAAGATTTTGAAAATAAAATTTCCAAAAGTGGAAAAAATTCTGAAAGTGGAAAGTTTCCTTATAAAAATGTAAGATTTTTTTAGAAAAAGGTCAAAATTTTATTCAAATTTAATTTGGACATGTGGGCTATTAATGATGATATCTATTTTTTAGGACTAAACAAATATTAAAAGGGGGACTTGCATATGGATTCGTGCCAAAGTGGGAAATATGGAAGTGTTCAATTTAAATAGATATTAAAAGTGGGACCTACCTAAGAATCTATGCCAAAACTGTCTATAGCTCGAGGACTTTCTGGAAGACACGTGAATCTGATCTTGCTGGTGATCGTAGGTCGACATGGATAATATTCATGCATTTAATGCAAATCTTGTCCTATTTTGAAATTCTCCTGGCCGACCTATTTTGGGGCCTGTTATTATTGTAAAAACTAATTAGGCTAACCTATTTTGAGGCTAGTTATTGTTGTAAAATCTGATTGGGCCGACATGTTTGGGGTTTTCTATAAATGACATTTGTGCCTCATTTGTAAGGGGGGAGAGATTAGGAGAAGATTAGATACAAGCGAGTTTAGCAGTAGTTAGAGTTAGGAATTAGCTTCTTTTAAGCAAATGTTGTAACAAAACATTGGAATTGTTATTGGAGTTTGGTGATTCAATACAATTGAAGGCATTGTGATTTTCTGGTGATCTCTTTTGTGTTGACTTGTCTTGCATGGTTCTTATGATTCAATCTTTCAGAATGCTCAAGGTTGTTAGATTTAGATTTAAATCTGATTCAATGATGTTTATGATTTAATGTTTGAAGTGTTTGCAGCAATCCCTGGTCCATACTTTTTGTAGCTAGCTGATTGTTAGTTGCTTTGCAAAGTTAGCCTAGACCTTTGTATTCATTGTGTTTGGTTCAATTGTGGAGATTTATTCATTTCAACTGCAATTGGGTTGTCTTGGGTGAATGTTCATGATCTAAAAATCTCTAAAACCTTAGAAGATTGCACTATTTTTGTAAGATTGTAGATTTATCTTGATCAAGTAGAGATTGGTTTTGTGGGGATTGGTCCACCTCAAGTGTTTTATCATTTGCATTGTTAATCTTAGGAGTTAGAATAGAATAGAATCTCTCTAAACCCTTATCTCTTTTTCTGTTTATTTTGAATCTGGGTTAGTTTTAGGATTGAAAGCATCACCATATTGTTGCATCTAATGAAAATTCACTTCCAGCATTGTTCATTTGTAAGGCCTCTTGTGATTACCGGCATTTTCACATATTATCTGAGTTGTTTATGCATTGTCAAGACCTGACACCCGAGAGACCTTGGGGTGATTTTCAGCAATTTATTGTTGAAGATTATCTTTCAAGAGAGATAGAATATTGCATTTTGTCTGAGTTGTTGCTGTGCAGAAAACACCATCAACAAATAGGTTTGACAAAAAGAGTTTAACTATTTTTGGAGCCTATTTATGGTGTGCTTCGACCATGGAGCTGGGTTGGAAGCACTAATATTGTAGTGACATTTTGTGAAATTGAAAGAAACAGCGTTCTATGAGGAAATTTTTGATTTTTGCATCTAAATAGTGCTTTGATGGAATAAACCTGCTATTATTTCTAATTGTAGAATGTAGTGTGAATAGAGTATAAGATTTTTGTGCCATCCATTTTCCTTTGTGATTCGTTTCCATCCCTTTTTTGTAAATAGTTTGATTTCTTTCTTTTTCTGGCCTGTACCAGGCAATCTTGAGAAAATGGAATGCTAGAGCACTTTCCCACCGTACAAATTGTACGGCCCTTTGGGAATAGTGACTAGGATCCATGAGTGTAAATATGGTAGGTTTTAGGGCTTGTGTGTGTGCAGGAGCAGCTAGCAATGTCTTGCCCTAGGCAAGCCAGGCAGAGTCCGGCTAGGGGAGACAAGGAGTGCAAGGCACATAACTTGCAGGGGTGCTAATATTTTGGAATAATTCCTTTTGGAGAATTTATTTGAGGGTCTTAGTAAGGCCTGGTGGTCAGGAGGAGGCTCCATCAACCCATTTGGTGTGAGAAGACTCTAATAGTTTGAAATCAGCCTGGAAAAGGCTTATAAACCCTAGTTTTTGGCCATTTTTGAGTAAGGGTAGTGTATGGACTGTATAGGCTCAAAACTCCAAATATCTTCAAGGTGTGGGCATGGGAAACACAAACCCCAAGTGAAGAAACTTGGTTGTTTGGAGGGTTTTGAAGTAAATTTCATTTTTCTCGGGTTAAGAGGCCTAATTGGGGCTCTAGGCTTGTAGCCTTTTCTAACCCTAGGAGAAGGTTTGGTGGCAGCGATGGAGAATTAGAGTTTTGTAATTGAACAAGAACCCTAATAGGCTGCTATGAAGCTTTTTACTTCATCTTTACACCCCTACAAAAGCCTAACTGAATGTTGAGGGTAATTGGCCTTTAGGGAAGAGTAAGGGTCAAGGGTGAGATAGTGGCAAGGCATCAAGATTGGCTTGTTGGAATGAAAGAAGGTTGATAGTAGGGTTGACCAGGAGAACCAGGGGTGCCTAACAAGCATTAGGGCGTATAGGTTAAGAAGGTGGAGAGTGACGCCAAAGGGTTTTCCAAGGTGAGATCCAGAGTATGGGACAGTGAGTGTTCCATCCAACCCTACCCTATCATATCCTATCTCTCTTGAAAGGTAAATCTCTATCAGCAAGCCTCAAGAGATAACCCTAAGGCCTCTAATGTTAGGTCTTGACAATGCAAAAATAGCTCAGACAATGTGTGAAAATGCTTGTAATCACAAGGGGCCTTACTAACAAATACTGTATTTTCAAACTTATCAAATTTTCCAATATAGTGATACTTCAAATCCTAAATCTAACACACATAATAAAAGAAACAACAAAAGATGAGGGTTTAAGAGAGATTCCTAGGATAAGACTATTTCTAAGACCAACATTGCAAATGATGAAATACTTGAAATGGACCAATCCCTTAGAACTAAGTCTTGCTTAACCCAAATTTTATCTGCAATCTCATAGAAATAGTGCAATCTTCTAAGGTATTAAATATTTTTAGATCATGAACATTCATTCAAACCAACCCTATTACAATTGAAATGAACAAACATCCACAAATGAACTAAGCACAATGAATATAAAGTTCAAGCTAACTTTATAAAGCAACTCACAAATAGCCAGTTGCAAAAATTATGGACTAGGGATCACTACAAAACTTCAAGCATTAAACCATAAACACCATTGAAACATATCTAATTTTAAATCTAACATATATCCAATATTTCTTAAGAAATTTCAAAAGATAGAAAAACAAGAACCACGCAAGATAAGTCAACACAAGAGAGATCACCAAAAGCACAATGGCTTCAATTGTATTAAATCATCCAATAGCAACAACAACTCCAATGTTCTGTGACAAAACTTGCTTCAAAATAAAACTACCTCCTAACACTAGCTTTTGCTCTATCACTTAGCTCACTTCAAAGTTTAATCATCTAGCCCTTACAAATGAGGAAAAATGCCATATTTATAGAAATTACATGCTATGTCAGGCCAAATAGCGTTACAAGAATAATTGGCCCCAAAACAAGGTCGTCCAAGAAAATTTCTAGAATAAAACAATATTTGCATTAAATGCTTGAACTTATCTAGGTCGGCCTAGGTTGTCCAATGCAACTCAGTCCAATGCATGTGAAGGATGAAGAAGGAATAATGGGGAAGCACAAATTTTGATGAAACCTTGCATTAAATTCTTTCCCCCATGTCTTTATCTCATCCCACTTTATCTTGCACCATCAAGAAAATTCTCTCCAAGTCAGCCAAAGGTGGAATAATTAATATTTTAAACTTTATCTCAAAAAATTTAATATCTTCCCTTGCTTGCTTCATAATTTTATCCTATTCCACCTTGATGGTTTGATGTTTTTTGATGACCGCAATATATGTGGCAGCATCATCTAAGTGGTGAACTACGATTTTCCCATCATTAATTGGGGCATAAAATTCATGCCATCACTTTCTTAACTGCTCTAGGTTGAAATGCCTTGGTGCAAACTTATTTTTACCAGTCATGACTTCAAAACATGAAATGAATTTGTTATATATATATGCCAGGGTGGCCTCTATTTTTTTTCCCTGCTTGTGGATATTCTTCAACACCTCCTACCTAATCTACAAGGTCTCATACCATTCCCAAGGTTCACTAACCTTTGAAGAGGGAAGGATTCCATCACTTACCAGCTTCTCTTCAGTGTACTCCATGATGGCTTTGGTTTTCTGCAATAGGAGATCAACATCTTCCTTGTCCTAGGCTAACACATTCTTCAACCATTCCACTAACCTATGGGAATCTCCATCAGTTCAAAAGATTTATTTGATTACATCATCTCCTCTAGTTTCCACTCCATCCAACCAATCAAGTGTGGCCTGTGTGGAGGTCTTCATTCTTTCCAATTCATTAATTGTTTCCTTGGGTAGGAAACTTCTTGTAGATGAAGAAGAGCGAACCTAACTAATAGTCTGCAAAGGCTTGATAAGATCCTGCAAATACCTTTTCAGCCTTTTATTTTCCTTCTTCAATTCTTGTTTAGTTTGCACTTCTTTGTTCAAGCTTCCTAGGATTGCAGCACTAGATCCTTGAAATTCTTTAGCTTCTTGCATCAAGGAGGTGGACCCCAAGTTAATTGTCTGAACACTGTAATCCTAGCGAGTCACCTCATCTTTGATTCTATCTGGTACAGGTTAGCAATGTGGATCACCCTATTATTGGACTCATCTCTACCAATCCTAGAAATAATCTTGGCCTTCTTCTTTGTTTTTCCCTTTCCAATATTGGCCAATAGATAATCCCAATTCAGAGTAGTATCATCTATAACTATTTTCTTACTCCTGAACTCCTCATCAAACTAGCTATGAGTGGTAGATTCTGACTATTTCTCACCTTGAGTGATTCCCTCCTATTGTTTGGCAGAGGAATCAACACCTAAACTTTGGACCATGTGTACTTCTTGAGTTTTGTCTTCCTTCCCATGATATCCCTTATCCTCCCCTAGATTTTTATCCTTTTCTCTATCATCTTCTTCTTCTTCGGGCTTTGGGAAAGGGGTCTTTATGGATACTTCTTCTTTCTTTGAGGGCTTATCTCCTACATTCTCAATAGGTGAGTCTTCGTATGTGACCAAAGTAGATTGTAGGATTCTCTCAATCTCTACCTCAGCACTGTGGAGCTCACCCTCCTTCAATCCTTCTACATCTTCATCCTAGTGATCACCGATATCTACCTCCTTGGACTCATGCTCTATATTACGTGACTCAGGAAGGGGAGAGGCATTTTTTTGTTGTTCCATAATAGTGGAGGTTACGGAAACATTCTCTTTTAGTCCACTCTACTTAGGAGAAGGGGTCTTGGATCTCCTGGTATATACATGTATCTTCTCTCCAGAGCTCTCCACATTCACCACTTTGGGGTTTGTTTCACCCTCCTCCTTGGAAAGCTCCTTCTATTTCTTGGAGGATCTTATTATTTTTCTGCTCTTGGTCATAGGATTATCTTCCTTCTCTTCCTCATCAAGTTCCTCCTCTACAGAAAAATTCTTTTCTTTGGAAATATTTTTCCTCTTTTTGGCTATCGGCTTTCTTTTCTTTTCTACCTCTGCCTGGGCTTGAGAACCCTTGATTTTTATTTTGAGAGGGGATTCAACCTTTCTCTTTCCTTTTGGATCTTGTTCATTTTCTTCAGAGGTGGAGTGGGATTCCAAATCTACAATCAAGTCATAAGTGTATTGCATGCCCTTACTATCCAATTCCAAAATTTTATGCTTGTTCCACAATTTAGTATATTTGAGATTAGGAGTAGTGATATGTTCCAACTCTATTTTCTCTTCTTCTAACTAGTCAATCTCACCTAATAGCTTGTCCTTGATTGGCTTATATTCATGGTTTTGTATCATATCCCCATTATCATCAATTTGATCAGGGATAGACTTGATGTTATACAGTCTGATCAAGTTGATGGGTAGCCTTGAGATCCTTTTCTTCTCAACCTCAAATTCATCTTTACAATTGACCCAATAGTCTTCAATATCATCCTTGTGTCCAAATTCTTTGCTAGCTCTCCTTTTTGCTTTGCCTGTCCTATTGAATCTAGGCCTCTTTGAGTGGAATGACAAACCCAAGGAACTCATTTATTTCTCAGAGGAATGTGCTAATATGATAGAGGGATAAGCCTCATTGCTCCCCACTCTCAAAGGGAATTCATTTCCA
The DNA here is from genome assembly GCA_007258455.2 of Sequoia sempervirens. NCBI lineage: Eukaryota > Viridiplantae > Streptophyta > Pinopsida > Cupressales > Cupressaceae > Sequoia > Sequoia sempervirens. Next base: position 146,002,833 of record VDFB02271358.1, on the reverse strand, counting down.
AATCCAGTCGTATGCCTATCCTTCTTCACAATGGCATCAAAGTCACAAATTTTCCAGTGACCTCTAAGAGTATAATGTGATCAGTTGGGTATCTTGGCAGTATGTAGGGAGCTCTTTGATAACCATCTATCCTTATGTAGGAAAAGATAGGAAATTGTATGAACCATGCTCCAAACTTCCTTATCAACTCCTTAGCAACATCTAAAATCCTTACATGCTCTGCACCTTGGAGCAATTTGGTGATGTACATGGTGAATGCATCATTCACACTTTTGTAGTTGGAACTGCCCAAATGTAACTGGGGATAAACCTCATATATCACATCCTCTCCAAATTCACCTCTAGTGCTTAGTCCCTTGTAAGGATGGAATCTTGCCAAATCATAAACCAAGTAGGATGTAATTTTGAAGCTCTTGGTCTATAGTACATTGCACAATTGTTTGTGAATCATGTCACTTATTATACCCACCCAATGGTAATCTATGTCTTGTTCCTTTCTCACTATTATATAAAACATCCAACTTTCAAATACCCCTACACTCTTCAGGCCCACCACTCTACTAAGAAGAGTGATTGCTTTATAGTACTTTGACTTAAACATTTCCCTAAATAATTGTTTTGACAATTTTGAAATATGGGGCTTAGGTTTCTCTAACCAAGAATTAATAACCTACAAAGACTTGTTGGTGTATTATGCATAATACTTCTTGGAAATGTCAAGGTCAAAACTCACTACATGGGATCTAGCAAGCATGTCAAAAGTTTGTACCACTGAAATAGGAGAGAAATTAGCCAATAATATGCCTTGTGGACTACTCACTCTCTATGTGCCTTGCCCATAGTGTCTAGCACACTCTATAACCAATTCATAGCATTGCATAGTTAGAGGAAATCCAGCCACATGATCCAATCCGAAACTCACTAATCTTCTTGCCAACAGAGGAGGATCCTCCACTACCATTTTGGCCTTGAATTCCTCATAATCCCATTTTCCTACATTTGTATCAGTGATCTCTGACCAGATGGAAGTCAACTTGCTCTTCGGAACCTTGCTCTTTATGTCCAACTTAATTCTCTTTGCTTCTGAGATTGAAGATCTTTTAGCACCAGGATCCATCTATTTTCTCTTGATCTTGCTAGCAATTTCCTTGCTTGATTTAGCCTGCATTCAGAAAGGAAACCATGATAAAGGCACATTACAGGACAAGAATCCACATTATCTCATCATGAATTGCATATTCATCCTTCAAGTAAGTCCTATGATAAATTAAATCCCCTAAAACATTACAAAGATCACCCCTTTCAAAATTTGGGTTTTTGGCCTTCTCACAGATTTTGAGCCAAAGAGGAATTTTGGGAAAATCCGATCAAGGCAAATTCTAGCGAAGGATACACAATAGGCACTCAATAGAAATTCAATTATCATCCAAAACTCAAGGAATAGTATCATATGTCCTTAAATCATTCAAATCAATCATTTTGACACCAAATCATTAATAATTGGCTCAAGTATTCCCTTAATTCTTCACTTTCAAGAGGTTTTAAGGAACTCCGTCGGGGATGAAAAATCTATGAAACTGGCAAGTCTTAGCACATTTCTAGAAAATGAAGGAATAATGGATTTTTGGGAAAATCCAAAGGAATTGGAATTCCACGAGGTCAATGTAGTTTTCATGTTTTAGGCACATTTTTGAGAAAATGATGAAGCGATGAAAAATCAAGGAATTCCAAAAGTAATGGAAATCCCTGAGATATTCAAAAACCTGAAAGCTTTAACTTCGTCAAGATTTCGCCCAAATCGATCAAATGATTAGGAACTTGGGGACTCGACCTTGGATTCAATTTGTTTTGATTGCAAAATGAAGAGTCTAGATTTCCAATCCTTCTAAGTGTGATCTAATCAATGTGAGCAACAGTTTACACAAGGGAAACCCTAATATATTGTTATCAAAGCATAGTTTGGATCCCAACTTGCCCTTTCATTCTGCTAATCCTCCTACAAACTCCCTTAAAACCTTACTAAGACAAGGTGATTATCATATTTGGATGATGAATGAATGGTTTCAATTCACCCAAGATGTGATTTCATCGAAGGTCAGGGATTGCTAGGTCAAACCATAGCTCAGTACATTGGAGCATGAAATATAAACTAATGATCAATTCGAGCAATGGCTAACTGTATTAAGTCACAATCGAGTAGAAGGAAAGGAAACATGAAGTATAGGGAAGGGAATCAAACCAAAATGGGTAACCCAAGCTCTACTATCAAACTTTATCATATCAAAATCCTGATTCAAGGAACTCACACAAACCATGAAGCAATTCAAACTTTCCAACTAAAAGAGAAGACTGCATGAACATACCATGGGTGATGAGTAATTGAAATAGTAGCAATTTTCACGAAATCATGAAGTTCAAGCAAATGCAAGCAATCACCAAAAATTTGGCCGAAGCAAACAATCACAACTCGAACACAAGATTCAGCAATGGAAACTTGGAATCAAATCTCTTCAAATCTTACAATGAAGCAAATGACTCAATTTCTACCATAAATCCCATTTAAATCCAATAAAAGTAGGCTGCAGGTTCATATAATAAGCTTAAATGCAATGACAAGACAACCCAAGATACATTTCGGGGATTCAACGAGGCAAAGGAATTTCAGAAAAATCTAGTGAATGCAGAATTCTGAGATGGACCGAAATCTCCAAAATACAATGTGGAGTCCTCCTAATTGGATTTTCAAGAAAAATGGGGAATTCCGTCTGAGGGAATTCTCAAAATCAAAGGAAAACCCAAGAATTGTCCCCAGACTTAGGATTTTCAATGAATTACTTGGGGGAATCACTTGTATGAGAAAAATAAGCATTCAAGAACGTTCAAGGGCAATCAAATTCTAAAATCAAAGGACCAAAAGGTCACAAAAAATAGAGCAAGAGAGGGTCCCTACTTTCAGTGGGGCATGTGTGCAAAACTGCACAACAAGGGTGTTGATGGTCAGTGTTTTGTATCCCGAGTTAATTAAAGTTGGCTATGGCACCAAAGTATGGGACATGTAAACTTTGAAAATTTGATTAGGATTAGTTCAAGAGAAGTTGTTAGGGATCTACCTAAAATCACAAAGCCTACCAATACTGTTTGCAAAATTTTTCAGTTGGGAAAACAAACAAGATGCAACTTTAAAGGGAAAGAAGAATCAACTACTGAAATATTGGAATTCATTCATACAGACCTCTGTGGTCCCACAAGAACATGAAGTCTTAATGGTGACAAGTATTTTATGCTTTTAATTGATTATTATTCTAGAATGACATTGGTTACTTTTCTTAGGGAGAAATCTCAAGCTCTAGATAGATTCAAGGTGTTCAAGTCTATGGTAGAGAAAGAAGTGAACCTGAAAATCAAATGTTTAAGGTCTGACAGAGGTGGAGAATTCACCTACAATGAGTTTAATATGTTTTGTTAAGATCATGGTATAAAGAGGCATCTTTCTGCTCCTAGAACTCCTCAGCAGAATAGAATTTCAAAGAGAAAGAACCAGACAGTTCAAGAAGCTGCAAGGACTATGATGAAAGAGGAAAATGTACGTGAAGTATACTAGAGAGAAGCAATTGACATTGTTTTTTATATTCTTAACAGATTTTATATCAAAGGTAACAACACAAAGACCCCTTATGAATTGTGGCATGGAAAAATTCCTATTGTTAAGTACTTTAAGGTGTTTGGAAGAAAATGTTATATTAAAAAGTGAACCTAGGAAATTTTGATGCTAGATGTGATGAAGGTATTTTCCTTGGATATTCAACCAATAGCAAAGGTTATAGATGCTTCAATAAAAGATTGAGAAAGATTGTTGAAAGTGCAAATTTAAAACTTGATGAAGATATGCATAGATCAGTTGAAATAAGTGAGGTTGAACCAGATGAACCTATCTACGGACAAGTACAAGAAGAGAATAAGGAAGAAGAACATATTGAAGAAGAATATGCTCTAGAACTTGCTCCTAAGACTCCAAAATATGTACAGAAAAATAATTCGGAACAATAGATAATTGGAGACAAAAGAAAAGGTGTAAATACAAGAAGCAAAGTGGTAGCAGTTGAGGTAAATTTGTGTTTACTTTCCAAGATAGAACCTAAAACAATGTGTGAAGCATGCAAAGATGAAATTTGGGTTAGAGTAATGAAAGAGGAATTACAGTTGATAGATAAAAATTAGACATGGGAATTGGTTCCTAGATCGGTAAACAAGAACATAATTGGTACAAAGTGGGTATTCAGGAATAAGTTGAATGAGAATGGTGAAATAGTAAGAAACAAAGCAAGGCTTCCATGAAAATTTTATTCATAGGTTGAAGGAATAGACTTTGAGGAGACATTTTCCCTAGTGGCAAGAATGGAGGCTATTCAAATGTTTTTGGAATTTTTTGCTCACAAAGATTTCAAGGTATACCAAATGAATGCTAAGTCTGCATTACTAAATGGAGAATTGGAAGAAGAGGTATACATGGAACAACCAGAGGTATTTCAATTATCAAATCAACCGAACATGGTATGTAAGTTGAAAAATGCATTATATGGACTTAAACAGGCTCCAAGAGCATGGTATGCAAGGTTGGATAGGTATTTGACACAGAAAAGGTTCAGCAAACGCTCTACAGATAGTAATCTCTATTTCAAGGTTGAAGGAAATAAAATGTTGATAGTGGTTGTGTATGTTGATGATATTATCTTTGGAGGAAATGAGGGTATGTGCAAGAGATTTACAGAGGAGATACAAAAAGAGTTTGAAATGTTTGTGATTGGTGAGTTGAATTTATTTATTTGACTTCAAGTGAATCAAATTGATAAGGGAATATTCATTTCACAATAAAAGTATTTTAAAGAGTTGTTGAAAAAGTTTGGAATGGATGAATCTAAACCGGTCTATACCCCTATGGTGACTAGATGTAAACTAAGGATGATGAATTTCCTAAAGTTGATCAGAGCATATACAGATCTATGATTGGTGGAATATTATATATTACTGCTACTAGACTAGATATCATGCATGCAATATTTTTGGTTACCATATTTCAATTAGAACCCAAAGAAACACATGTTACAACTTTGAAAAGGATATTCAGATATCTAAAAGGAACTCTGAATTATGGCTTGTGGTATCCTAGGGATACTAATTTCACTTTGAGTGCTTACAATGATGCAGATTGGGCTGGTTTTGTAGATGACCGAAAGAGTACAAGTGGTGGTGCATTATTTCTTGGATGTAGGTTGGTTTCATGGCTAAACAAGAAACAGGATTCAATTTCTTTATCCACTATAGAGGTTGAGTACATTGTAGTAGCATCTTGTTGCACACAAGTACTATGGCTGAAGCAAACATTGAAGGATATAGGAGTGATGTGTGATGATCCTATCCCTATCTTCTATGATAATACAAGTGTAATAAATATTTCAAAGAATTTGATAATGCATTCAAGGAAAAATCATATATCTATCAGATATCATTTCTTAAGAGAGAATGTATTGGAGAATGAAGTCAGGTTGGAATATGTGCCTACAAAGGATCATATTACTAATATATTTACTAAGGATCTTCCTAAGGATACTTTTGAGTATCTTAGGGGGAAGTTGTGGGTTACTGCCCCTCCTTTGAACTAGGTACACATAGAGGTGCATCATTCTAGTGAATCTACAAATTCATCATTTGTCTGGACTGATGACTAGGGTCTACTCCTTAGAGGGATTAGGCAGTATCATTGTTGCAGTATGAGATGTGTGTTGTCATGGGTGCACTCCTAAGGGGGAGTGATCAAAATTCTATAAAAACTTTTTTGTTATTTTCTATTGATTTCAAAGGGGGGGAGAGTTGTGTATTGCCATCAATGACAAAGGGGGAGATTGTTGCAAGTATGAATGAGTATGGTGGTGTTTTCATTAATGTTGTCATTAATGTCAACATAGTATAGGTTGTTGCAGAGAAAGGAAACAAGTGATTGTAAGTGATGCATGTATAGTTGATATACTATTGAGATGTTGTGAGTACATGGAGCTATCTTTATGGGGTTGCAGGTGTGTTAATATGATGAGTTGCCAAGTGCTTTTCAAAAAATTAATAAATAGTGAAGACAAAAGTGTGTGTGTGTGTTTTTCGAGTGTGCTTCGGTATGTGCTCCACATTTCTTCTATGTTGATACCATACTTGGGTGGATCTAAAGTGTTTTATAAGGGTATCCTTGGGTGATATATCTTGGATTATAGCTTTTGGTTTGATGAAGAATGAAAGTTGAGTTCGCCAGTTTGTGAACTGGTATGGCAGAGTTATTTGTCTGCGGACTAGGAGAAATGTATCTACTCCACATTCCTTTGCTGGTCTGTTTCAGGTCTTGCAAATCTGAAAGAATGATTTTAATAGTGTTACTTGTGTTCTATCAAAGGTTTTCATGGTTTGGTGCTCTGAAAGATTAGTTTCAGAGTTACTGTGTGTGTCTTTAAATTCTGGATGGACTGATAGAAAGTATTTTGAGTATGAAGGTTGTTGCATTAGTTGTAGATGAATCTAAAAACATCTAAGATGTGTTCCTATGCATGGTGAAGCATGTTATGTGGTCCACATGTTATATTCTTGTTGTAGAAGTGTGTACTTCAAATTTCATTGGTGTTTTCATTAGGTTTGGCCGACCTAGTGTTTACATTTCATACAAAGGATAAGTATCAATTAAAGAAGTTTGTGATTGATCCAAGATGTTGTTTTGGGTCCTAGTTAAGTGTTAGTTTGGTCCACTCTCATTCTTATCCATGACGAGAATGTTGAGTTACCGGCCTAATTTAATTGGTAAAATGAAGCATGTGCAGCTGACCTTGGAGAAAGTTTCTAAGGTTGAAGATGGTATAAATACAAGACAAGATGTTAAGTATTGTATGCCACAAGTGTGAGAAGCAAGGTAGTTGTGAAATATTGTATGAAAATGAATTGAGGTAGCGAGAACTTCAATGTGTTAGACTCCTAAGAGAAGTGAGTTGATGGTGTCTACAATTCTCTAATCAAGGTTGTAGATGTGTGCAAGTTGGTTTGATGGACCTTTTGTTGCATTGAGATAATTTTCTTTGTGTAACATTCTTATTTTATCTTTTTGTATCTATAGGAAGTGAGCCTCCCATTTGGATAATGAGTCCTATTTGGACAGTGAGTCCTATCTTGGGTAGTGAGCCCTCTGGCGGTGAGCCTCTTTGTAAATGGTATTACAATTACTCTTATATTGTGAGTTAATACTCACCATGGTTTTTCCCTTATTGGGTTTTCCACATAAATCTAGTGTTTCTTGTGCTGATATTGCTTTCTATTATTTTTACTTCATGCTCATACTTAATAACAGACTAAAGTGAATGTGGAGCTAATAATTCTTTGAGATTTGTGATTGGTGACAACTGATTCACTCCCCCTCTAAGTTATCTTGTGAATTTCAACAAAACCTAAAGAGAGAGGGGTTGGGAGGGATAAAGGGAGGGAGAGACTTGAGAGGGAAAGAGAAGGACTAAGAGAAATTTGTTTAGGTAGGGTGGTAGGGATAGAGGGAGTGAGAGACCCAAGAGAGAAATATGGTGGGAGAGATAGAGGGAGACCTGAGAGGGAGATTTAGAGTGAGAGAGACCAAAGAGAGAGAGCATCAGAGGGAGGGAGGGAGAGTTGAGAGGGAGAGAGAGAGATAGAGAGAGACCTAGGAGGGTGATGGAGAGTGTGTGTGTGTGTGTGAGAGAGAGAGGGAGAGAGAAATACATAAGAGGAAGATGGAGAGAGAGAGGGAAAGAGGGATAGATAGAGAGAGAGAGAGAGAGACTTGAGAGAGATATGGAGAGTGAGAGAGAGAGACCTAAGAGGGAGAGAAAAAGAGACCTGAGAGGGGGAGAGAGATACCTGAGAGGGAGAGGGAGAGAGATAAGGACCTAAGAGGGAGATGGAGAGTGAGAGAGACCTAAGAGAGAAAGAGAGAGATACAAAGATATAAAGACAAACAAAGAGATGGAGACTTGTGAGAGAGGGAGATACTTGAGAGGGTGGAGAGGGAATGAGAAAGAGTTATCCAGGTAGGGTGGGAGGGATAGAGGGAGCAAGATATTTAAGAGAGAGAGTGATTGAGAGGGATAAATAGAGGGAAAGAGGGAGAGATAGAGACCTAAGAGGGAGAGAGGGAGAGAGAGAGAGAGGGAGGAAGGGAGAGAGACTTGAGAGGGAGACAAGGAGAGAGAGAGAGACCTGAGAGGGAGATGAAGAGTGAGAGAGACCTAAGAGAAAGATAGAGGGAGTGGGAGAGGCCTAAGAGAGAGAGAGATAGGGAGAGAGATTTATCTAGTTAGGGTGGGATGTAGAGATCTGGGAGAGAGACAAGGAGTGGGAGATACTTAAGAGAGAGATGGAGTGAGATAGACTTAGAGAGAGAGAGAAAGAGACTTGAGAGGGAGAGTTTCTTGAGAGAAAGAGAGAGGGAGTGGGAGATACCTTACAGAGAGGGGGGAGAGACCTCAGAGAGATAGAGAGGGAGTGGGAGAGACATGAGAGAGAGGGATGGAGTGGGAAGGACCTAAGAGAGAGAGGGAGTGGGAGAGGCCTCAAAGAGAGAGGGAGTTGGAGATACTTGAGAAAGAGAAAGGAGTGGGAGAGACCTAAGAGAGAGATAGAGGCCTAAGAGGGAGATGTAGAATGAGAGAGACTTGAGAGAGGGAGTGAGACCCAAAAGAGAGAGGGTGGGAGGGATAGATGGAGGTAGAGAGGGAGAGAGAGAGTTGAGAGGGAAAGGGAGAGAGAGATAGAGGGATAGAGAGAGAGAGAGACTTGAGAGGGAGACAGGGAAAGTGAGAGAGAGAGAGAGATGAAGACCTGAGAGGGAGATGGAGAGTGAGAGAGACATAAGAGAAAGTGAGAGGGAGGGAGTAGGAGAGACCTGAGAGAGAGGGGGCAGAGATATAGTCATCTAATTAGGGTGAGAGGGAGAGACCTGAGAGAGAAAGAGAGAGATAGGGAGTTGGAGAGACCTGAGAGAGAGAGAGAGAGAGAGAGGAAGTTGGAGGGACATAAGAGAGAGAGAGAGGGAGTGGGAGGGACCTGAGAGAGAGATGAAGTGGGAGAGACCTAGGAGAGAGGGAGTGGGAGATACCTAAGAGAGAGGAGTGGGAGAGACCTGAGAGAGAGAGGGGGGCCTAAGAGGGATATGGAGAGTGAGAGAGATGGAGTTGAATGGACTTGAGAGAGAGAGAGAGAGGGAGTGGGAGAGACTTGAGAGAGAGAGGGAGTGGGAGATACTTGAGAGAGATACAAGAGTGGGAGAGACCTGAGAGAGAGAGAGAGAGATAGGCCTAAGAGAGAGATAGAGAGTGAGAGAGACCTAAGAGAGGGAGTGAGAGACTTAAGAGGGAGAGAGGGTGGGAGGGATATCATAAGGGAGAGAGGGGGAGAAAGAGAGAGAGGGGGGGAGAGAGAGACTTGAGAGGGAGATAGGGAGAGAGAGAGAGGCTTGAGAAGCATATGGAGAGTGACAGATACCTGAAATAAAGAGAGAGGGAGTGGGAGAGACTAGAGAGAGAGGGAGTGAGAGAGGCGGGAGAGAGAGTTAACTAGTTAGGGTGGGAGGGATAGATCTAGAGAGAGAGATTGGATGTTGGAGAGACCTAAGAGAGAGAGGGAGTGGGAGGGACCTGAGAGAGAGAGAGAGGGAGTGGTAGAGACTTGAGAGAGAGAGAGAGAGAGATGGAGTGGGAGAGACCTGAGAGAGAGATGCCTAAGAGGGAGATGGAGAGAGAGAGGGAGTGGGAGTGGGAGGGACCAGAGAGGGAGAGAGGGAGAGAGGGAGTGAGAAACCTAAGAGAGAGAGAGTGTGTGTGAGGAATGGAGGGAGGTAGAGAGAGAGAGAAATAGACTTGAGAGGGAGACATGGGGAGAGAGAGATAAAAACTTGAGAGGGAGATGGAGAGTGAGAGAGAACTAAGAGAAATATAGAGGGAGTGAGAGAGAATTGAGAGAGAGAGAATGGGAGAGACCTAAGAGAGAGAGAGGGGGAAGAGATATTTATCTAGTTAGGGTGGGAGGGAGAGACTTGAGACATAGATAAGGAGTGGGAGAGACCTGAGAGAGAGAGAGAGAGAGAGAGAGAGAGGGAGTGGGAGGGACCTGAGAAAGGGAGTGGGAGGGACTTGATAGAGAGAGAGGGAGGGAGTGGGAGAGACCTGAGAGAGTGAGAGGGTGGGAGATACTTGAGAGGGAGAGAGGGAAGTGGGATAGAACTAAAAGAAATGGAGAGAGACCTAAGAGAGAGTGACCTAAGAGGGAGAGAGAGAGACCTAAGAGTGAGATAGACACAAAGAGAGAGACCTAAGAGTGAGATAGAAACAGAGAGAGAGAGAGAGACTTGAGAGGGAGATGGAGAGTGAGAGAGACCTTAGATAAAGAGAGGAGTGGGAGAGACTTGAGAGAGAGAGAGAGGTGTTGTAAAGTTTTTGCACACATGCCCCACTATAAGTAGGGACCCTCTTTTGCTCGGGTTTTTTATGCTTTAGCCCCTGGATTTTATGGATTTAAAATGCCTTGGTATGTGCTTAATATGTTTATCTTGCTTGCCCAAGTTTTTTCCCCAAGTTGCATATTGAAAAACTTAACTTTTCGGCGAAATCCAGGTTTTTGCACTGGTTCGGGATTTTCCCGGATTTCATCCAAACGCTGGAAAGTTGGTTTTAACACTGTTGTTCGGGAATTTTTGGCCTTTGTAGAATTTTTCCTAGGCCGGATTTTTCTAGATTTCCATCCTGCTATCGAGTTTTTGGATTTTGTTGTATGAATTGCATTTGGTCGATCTTTGGAGATTTTCTTGTTGTTGTGCTTTCTCATTTGCATTCTCCTGGGTTGGGATGTTCAATCCTATTGTGCTTTGATGAGATTTCTTGCTTGGAGTCTGAATTCCTATGTGTTTGGGCATTTCGTGGCTTTCTCTATGCATGCATGGTTAAAATTTAGGGTTTTGACTTTGGAGCCATCACCGATATCGATTGAGTTTCCCTTAGGAATTCTGAGTCTGGATCCATCAATGAGTGATTTTACATTTGAGCCTAGGTCCTCAAATTTTTATCTTCAATCAATTTGAGCAAGATCATGTGAGAACATCGAAATCCAGGTTTCCCCTCAGTTTCGGGATTTTCCTGTTCCTCTAGATTTTCCCAATTTTCTTGACTGTTGTATTTTCCCAAAAATCCAGAGTTTTGCCTACTTCGTGGATTTTCGTTCCCTCTGGATTTTCCCAAAATCCCATTGCCCCTTCATTTTCCGTATTTTTTTCGACTGTTGTTTGTTTTCGCCAGAATTCGTCTAGTCCATATTTTCCCAAAAATCCCTTCTAGCCTAGATTCTGCAGAGGGGTGAAAATCCCAAACTGTGTAGAAATTTTGCATTAATGATTTTTTGCGGGATTTTAATTTTTTTTTGGATTTATTTGAATACATTATTGATGATGGATATTATTGATGCTGGGTTTTTCTAAGTACAGGCTGCATTTAATTTGATTGAAGGTGGATTTAAAGTGATTATTAATTCACATATGGCCGACCTGGAGAGTATTTTCCTCAAGATACCAAATAAATTAAGACTTGCATTGGGAATTGTGCTTCACATGCATTGGATCAAGTTACATTTTAAATCCCAGCTGACCTGGATGAGTCCCATGCATTTAATACATATCTTATCTTATTTCAAATTTCTCTTGGCCGGCCTGTCTGGGCTTTTTTATTATTGTAAAATCTACATTGGGTCGACATGTTCTGGGGTTTTCTATAAATATGGCATTTTGCCTCATTTGTAAAGGGAGATTACTAGTAGAAGTCATTGGAGATAGTTATTAGAAGAAATTAGGGTAGTAAAGTAAGAATTAGAAGTATAAGTTAGTCAATTTTTGGAGCAAGGGTTGTCTAAACATTAGAATTGTTGCTGAAATTGGATGATTCAATACAATTGAAGGGCATTGTGATTTTTCTGGTGATCTCTTTTGTGTTGAATTATCTTGCATGCTTCTTATGATTCTATATTTCAAATTGCTCAAGTTTATTAGATGTATGTTAGATATGATACAATGGTGTTCATGATTGATGCTTGAAGTGTTTGCAGCAATCCCAAGTCCATACTTTTTGCAACTAGCTGACTGTTAGTTGCTTTGCAAAGTTAGCATGGACTATATATTCATTATACCTAGTTTGATTGTGGAATTTTATTCATTTCAATTGCCTTAGGGTTGTCTTGTATTAATGTTCATTATCTGAAAATATTTATTACCTTAGAAGATTGCACTATTTCTATGAGATTGTAGATTTATCTTGGTTAAGCAGGAATTAGTTTATGAGGGATTGGTCCATTTAAAGTATTTCATCATTTGCATTGTTAATCTTAGGAGTAGTAAAATTTAGATATCTCCTTGAAACCATAACCTTTTTTAATTTCTTTATTATTTGGATTAGATTTAGGATTGAAGTATCATTACATTATCAGATCTGATAGATTCGAGATTCAGTATTTGCTTGTAGTAAGGTCCCTTTGTGATTACCATCATTTTCACATTTATCACTGAGTTTTTTATGCATTGTCAAGACCTAAAATTGGAGATTTTGGGGTTATCTCTTGAGGCTTGCTAATAGATATTTACCTTTCAAGAGAGGCAGGATACTTGTATCTTGTCTGAGTTGTTGTTGTGCAGAAAACATCATCAACAAGAGGGAGTGGGAGAGACCTTAGAGAGATAGGGGAGAGAGATTTATCTACTTAGGATGGGAGGGAGAAACCTAACACAGAGAGAGAGGGATTGGGAGGGACTTGAGAGAGAGAGAGAGGTAGTGGGAGGGACTTGAGAGAGAGAGAGAGACTTGTTGATGCCTAAAATTTCTAGGCACACAACCTTATGGGAAATTTAATTAATGGGAAACCAATTAAACTAAACTAAGTAACCTTTGGGTTTTAAAGAATCAAGCTCTTCATACATTGGGGGTGAAAATGGAAAAGGAAACAAACATACAGAAATAAAATCTAATGCTAAGGAAATATGTCAATATTCCAAGTAAATAGGCACAAGAAATCTTCCTTTCAGGTGAGATTTGAAGGCTTGTTCAACAATCTAAATACCCAAAAATAACAAAAAGCAGAGATGAAATTCTAAAGAAGTTAGTGAAATAGCATAATAAAACTTCCATATGCATTCACTGAACATGAAGAGTACAAAACATGATTTGAATAGAAAAATTATTTTGAAATTATACAAGCTTTGTAGATAAACTAGTCATTACAACAAACTAGCATAGTATAATGTTTTATCAAATAACTAAGAAATAGATAGGCCAAATAGATTGGCACAATCTAGAAGTCTTAATACAAAAAATAAAGACACTACAAAGACCAAGAATCTTTTAGTGTTTTCTCTGTGTATTTCCAAACCCTTTTTCAAAGAGACTAAGTCGTATATATAGATCTTTCCCACTGCCTGAATGCTAGATAATAGAAAAGATTCCTTGGCATGAGTCATGCCACTCCTTGCAATGATTTCTCCTAAACCAATGCAATAGAAAGGTTTTGAAATGGTGTTATGTTGCCTCAAACAAATTGTTCCTTCCTTCAAATGATGGTAGTGGTCCTAGAGTGGAATTGGAAAAATTCTCTTGAAGACATGTGTCAAACCACCTGAGGAGTTGGTTAGGACACATGGCATAGAGGTAGAGCTTCTCATTCTAATATCCTTCCTTTGCAACTGTCATCCCTATAGAGATGACACGTGGCATGGTCTTTGCTCTAAGCTTTGATTGTGGGGTCTACCAAAAAGGTTCCTAAGGAAGATGCAATGTGGCGCCTAGGTGGAGCTCAAAGATGAATCAAGGGTAAAGAACTCCCAAAAGCGCACCTTGCTGACATGTGGTACAAGCGAAGGAAAGTGCCACCAAAAAGTAGTTTGAAGAAGTACAAACATATAATACGCAGGATGAGGCTTATACAAAACCAAACAATCCCAAAGGGAGTTTTAAGGATTATTTAAATCCACAACTTTTGGTGACTAACAAGGGGAATTTCACTTGCAGAATGAGAACCCAAAAATCCCAGTTCTAAGACTAGAGCCATATCCACCAGACAACACCTAGAGCTTCAAAAGGGAAGTCTGCAGAGGTAGCCAATCAACCTCATATGGCATCGATAAGGGGTGCAGATTATCCTACACCTCATGTAGATTGATAATTTCCTTAAATGGCAGCTCCACAGAGATCTTGGTCCCTAACTCTAGCTAGAAAAGTTGTGTTATCAGATGGATGGTGCATTCAATTTCTATTGTCGCAGGAGGTTGATTGAATAACTAGAAAGAAGATAGATTTTGCTACTTTTCTTTGATTTTTGCTACAATATACTCCACTGTGGCCACTGAATTTTCAAAGAGAAAAGGAGAGGGCAAGCCCATTTGAGTAAAATGAGAAAATTGCATTCGCATATGATTTGTAGTCAGACTCAGTGTGACCAAGAAATTGTCAGCTTGGAGGATCGTTGCATGATAATTGATGAATTTCTTCACCTTTTTGGTAACCAACCTCTGGTCATCTATTCTTGCCTTCACCAAGTCCACATTTGTCATCATGTGAAATATTCTCAACAATTGCTTGGCCTCGGGGTCCTTTTCAGCAATAAATTGTGGGACCTTCTCAATTGTACCATGCACCTCCCCACTTAATTTCACTGCATCCGCCCTGAATTGTAGTGTTAATTTCAGGGATAGATAGAAAGACTTAACTTTCTCCCAGTAGAAGACATATAATTGTTACACCATCGAGTGAAGATCTGATTGAGAAACAAAGGGCTAGGAAGGAATTTTTAAAAGATTTTTCTCAACCTCCTTTGACTAGATTTCTTCCATCAACTCCTCAATCTTCTTGTCGAATGCGATGAGTTGTTCCTGTAGAATTTTCAACTCTACATCTTTTCTTTTCAACATCTTCTCAGCTTGATTTCGGGTTCCATATTATTTTTCTAGAGAGACATTCATCTCTCGAATCTCCTTTTCAAATTGAGCATTTTGGTCCTAAAGTTTTTTATACTTTTTCTACATTTCTTTCTCCAATTGAGCTTGTTGATCCCAAAGCTCTTTTTTTTTCTCTTGGGCTTCTCTCTTCATTCAATCCAACCAATCTTGAAGTTCCTTGTTTTTCTACTACAAATTAGCAACCAGGTTTGGATCCAAGGACTGGATCCAAGGACTTGAACTTTGCAAGTTCCTCCTAGAGCTTGGCATTTTCTATTTGCACTTATTGAGACAAGCATGCAATTTTAGCATCTTTAGCCTTTTCTCTCTTTTGTAGGACCTTTACTCTTTCTTTGAAATTATTGAGCTCTTCTTCCCTTTTGGTCAATTAACGACTACACTTCAAAAAGTCTGTAGTCACAACTTGTTATGTTTCCTCCATTACTTCAACCTTGTCCTGTGGTTGGGCCTGGTGTAGATTGATCCCTATGGCATAGACTATGTAATATTTGGGTTGCTTTTTCCCTTGAGGTTTGATGGTGTTGGGAATCATGGATGAAAACATTATCAACCCTTGATCCTCATTAAACAAGATTTGTATGAATGGCTTGGTGGGTCTCGCAACATCCTTTTCTTTTCTTTTCTGGGTTGTCCTAGCCTGCACCATCTTAGACATGCTATTTTTCCCAAATAATTCTAATGGAGACTCAATCTCTTTGTTGGAAAAGGGTGCATTGGGAGGAAGAGAAAAAGGGAAAGAAATCATCATAGATTTAGATGATGCTCACTTTGGTCAAGTGACCATTAATGGAGAGAAAGGGGAAATGTTATGAGAGGCTCTAGTGAAAGGAGAAGTGATGGAAGAACACACAAATGGTAGTGGCATGGGTTGTAGAGATGCAGAGGACATCATTTGTTGGGTGGGTTGGGCTAAAGCCGATGCGATGAATGCAAAAGGGTTTGCAATAAAGGGCTCAGATGGGGCCCTAAAAAAAATGGGAAAACCTATGGGGGGAGAAAAAACTACCCATATGATGGGGGGAAAGGAAGACTGAGAGGAACCTTTCACGGTTGCAGAAGCAGAAAATAATAGGCCAACACTTGAGGTAGTCAAAGATGCGAACACAACTGGGTTAACTAAAGACTAAGATGTGAGAAGAGGAGAGAAAAGTACCTATGTCACTAAGGACTTTGACCCTTGGCTCATTGTCATAGGTACTTGTGAGCTTTCTCCTGGTGTGATATTGGTGTGCAGCCTCTTCTCAGGTAGATAATTTTCCATGTCCATGACTTCTTGAGATTGTTGAGTTGATTTGGGTCTCTTAGTGGCCGATGTACATGGTCATGTGATTACCACATGGGATATAGTTACTTGTGCACTCAACAAATTTTTGATGGGCCCTTCCACTACTTTTCCACCTCCATGTATTTGACCCTTCTTTGCCTCTTTGGCTCTTATTATTGAAGCTTCTTCCTTTTCTTCCATCTCTTCATCTCCCTTGATATCAGTGTCGTCATTCTCTCTATTCTAGATATCATCAAATTTTTCCTCCATATCTAGATCCTAGTACTTGGCCTTAAGACATTTGGTCTCCTACCAATAAACCCAAAAGTTGGAAATCTTCTCCTCACTCCAATGGTTCCTGACCAATTCATTATAGAGGGTGGTTCTAATTTTGTAACTTTCACTAGCTTTGGCCAAAGCATAATACAAAATATAGCTATGATAGGCTAAGTCTACAAAGAGATTACGATTTCCTAATGACGAATTTTTCCAAGTCTCCCAGTAGGGTCGAGGGCTATGAGTCACCTTGATGTTGAGATTTGCAAAGTCATCTTCAAGATTGTATTCCCATTTGTCACAGATCAACACTAGCCCCAAATGAGCAAGCTTCATAAATAGCAGACCTTTTGTCTACTTCTCCATTATTACTGTACCATTAAAGCTTAAGGGGCATTGAAAAAATATTTTTTGATGTTTTCTCGAACAATGCCTATAGTTTATAATGGCCAGTTTCCTAAATACTTCAACGGCTAGCACCCTATTTTTAACACAGATCGGGAGCCAAAATGGTTCCATAGTAAAACCATGCATCCTAACAAATAAAAAGTCCTCTCTGAGGAACTAGTCACATGGAGGGACAAAAAATCTCATCCATCTCACTTGCTCAACAGAGCACTAGAAATAACCAACCTGACACTCTTTATCAAAATCTTGCAATATTGGAGTCAGAAATGACTCAAAAAATGCATAATATTCATGAGTCAGAAAGGAGATAGGTCCATGTAAAAACCAGCTTCCTCTCCCCATTTTCATCAAAAATTGACAAATCCATATGCTCTTTAAAGAAATAAGGGTTTTGATGTAAAAACATATGAGAAAGAATAGAGGAAAACCTAAATTTATATTGTGTGCGATACTTCTTAAATTGGTGCAACATCTCCCAAACAATGGCCTCTGTGAAGTCATACCAGAACAGGGTATGTTGTTTTCTTAATTGGAACCCATACCCATTTGAAACTCCTACACCATATTATCGCTATCTAGGCCACAAACAAAATCCATCATTGAGAAGATGTCTTGTATGTCTAAATTGAAACCGTTGTTCCCAATCAAAAAATGAGGTACATGTTTATCTCCCTTGGGCCTTTTAGCTTCATAATTGTAAAAACTTTGGGCTTGGGTTCTGGTCTTCCAAAAACTATCCAATTTGTTTATGGAGAATCTCTCAGGCGCTTCATAAAGATTCCTCATCAAGATACATAACATATCTTGAATAGCATCAACCCTAATTATTACTCTCAAGTTCTGGCCTTCTATGATTCATGTGTCTGATTTGAAATTTTGTGCACATTCGTGAACCAGCTTTGGGTAGTGATGTACTAAGGAAACCATATACTATAGAAGACCATAGAACCACAGCTTGTATCCCAAATACTCTTTGTCTTTAGTCTCATCATGTTTCATTCTTTCACAGGCTGCTTCCCTAAGAGTCTTAAAGTTGATTTTGAGCTTAGGGTCATACACATTGTCCCAATCTTCTACTATCTGGACTTTATTTCTATGAGCAATATTTTGTACAACCTTTGTGTGAGGCCACATTGGATTTTTTGGCATCCCTATCGAGGCATAAGAGATATCACCAAAAACATATAAGCCATTGGCACTACCATGATGGCATCTAATAAGCTTCTAACCATCTCTTCTTGTGTTGCCATCTCAGGACTCTATGAAAAAATTTCTTAATGCTTAACCTCTCTCTGCAACTCATAGTAGGATTCTTTCTCGATGAACTGTATACTCAACCCTCTTCTTAAGGCTCTTCTTTTGCATGTAACATTATCCTTTTATAAAATTGGAGTTGGAAACAATGAATGCTTTCAGCAATAAATTTGGCATGTACTACCAACTCATCCATTCATGCAAAATGAATTCCCACCCTTTGGAAAAGACATTAATTCATAATGATGATTAGCCATCATGTCGTATGGTGCCACCCCTTGGGAATTTGAGATGGAAATTAGAGGCGTACAAATCCTTTCACATGCTTTTACACTTAATAACTTTATGAGAATGATTAAGAAAAAGGTGTAATTATTACACAAAAATATTTTGATTTGATCTTTGCAGATTGAATTGTGTCCACAGCTAGACACTTGGCACTTGACCATGTGGATTACTGCTTGCACATGCTACAAGTTTTAGCTAATTAATTATGCCATATTAATTTGAATGAATGAAATCTTCTCTAGATTCTCTTTTTCTCTATATATATATTCTCAAAATGCTTGGCCTAAGAGCCATTTTATACTATAATACCTCAAAGTAAATATTACCATACAATGAATATATATAGCTCTTTTTGTCCAGTTCTTATCTCCTTTGCTTTTGGCTCCTTTTTGGCTTTAAAGGGCTTTGCTAGATAAATACAACCTAACAAAACACATAAAATAATTACATATTTACATGGTTAAATGGTTAATAAATATAATTAAAATTTTTAAGGTGAATTCCATTGGCACGAATTCCCAGTGCTTATTCTTCCATGTTTTCCAATTCAAATGCATTGTGTTGTTTGCATTGAATGATGCAATAAGAACCCTCCCATAGACTATCAAATTTTCTATGTTGGTCGGGCTTCGTGGCTCTCTCATTGTATTTCAGCACCAAATCTCCACACATAAGACCTTGGTTGGATGTTTTCTTACCAAACCATTTCTTAATGACTTGTTGTTGGTTACACATGGTTGCTAGCACATTTTCCATTTTTTCTAGCACCTCTAGCAATTCAGCTAACTAGACCTCCATGGCTCCATTTTTCTCTACTCCCAGAGATTTAAGCAATTGTAGTGTGATAATTTTCAGGGAGATAAGAAATAGTGCTTCCTTCCCATATACTAGCTCATACGATGAAGTATGTAATACTTGTTTGGGAGTTATGTGGTCCACCCAGAGTGTTACTTTGAGGTTCCTATGCCACTCTCTCTGGTGTTTCAACCCTATTCTTTTGATAAGTCAGACTAAATTCTTGTTAGCCGACTCAGCTAGACCACTTCCTTGTAGGTAATAATTTGAGGATGTCTTTAGGAAAATTCCATGCCTGAGTGAAAATTGACATACCTTCGAACCTAGGAAGGATTTTGCATTATCAGACATGATGGTTTTGGGTAGGCCAAACCTTGTTACCAACTCTTCTAGGAAGTTTACAATCTCCACCTCAGTCACATTCTTCAAAGGCATGGCCTTGGCCCATCTAGTGAAATAATTTGTGGCCATAAGGATCTATTTATGCCCAGCATTGGAGGTGGGATTAATCATCCTAATGAAATCAAGGCCCCATTGTGCAAAGGGCTCTTCAACCACTATCAGATTCAGAGGCATAGTCATGTTCTTCCTCCTTGTAAAGAATTGAAATTCTTTGCAAGATTTGACTAGAGTGTGAATCATTGAATAGTGTATGCTAGAAATATCCCACACACATAATCTTAATGGTGATTTTCTTAATAGAGAAATTTCCACCTATGGGACTGCTATGGAATATGTCCAAAAAAAATTGTGTCTACTCTTGAGTTACGTACCATAGAAGAACACCATTAAAATTTATTTTGAAGAGAACCCCTTCAATGAGCACATACCCATTGTTCTGTAATCTACAAAACATGTTTTTTTCTGAGAAGGGAGGCCCACCAGATATTTCTTAATCTACATAAACCTCATTCTATCTACCAACCAGTAGCCTTTGAACTCAGATTCATTTAACAAAACTTGCTCGAGTTGTTCCTCCTCGGCTACCACTTCATTATCGCATGCCAAATATTCACATAATCATCTTCCTCGCATGGTCTTTGTGAACCTAACCTTGATGCCATACTCAAGGATCTTGGTTATCTAGTTGTCCCTCTTTTTGGTGATCTCTCCTTCGCTAATGTACTTGCACACACTAAATGTGCTACGTATACGAGCACCTTACTGCAAGATATGAGGTGTTAGGACTTTTTAAGCCCCTTTACAATTGTGAACACCTACCTCTTGATGAGGTTGTACTTCATCTCATAGTCCTTTAAAGTTTGAGAGGTGGAAGGCTATAGGATGTTCTCCCTTCCCTTCATCATCTTTTTGAGTTAAAATAGTAGCAATGCTAGATTTTCTACTAAACACATACATTATAAAGTTCTTTGATAAGTCTAGGTTCCCCAGCATAGGAGTTGAAGAAATAGCCTCCTTGACCTTCTCAAAGGCTTATCTTGCCTCTTTTTTCCACTTAAATAACTAATCCTTCATGAGCATTAGGGTGATAGGTCTAATTAGACCTACAAAATCTGAAATGAATTTACTTACAAAATTTACCTTCCCTAGGAAGGACTGAACTCATTTTTTGTTTATTGGTAGGAAAAGTTCTTTTATTTCCTTCACCTAATCTGTATCAATAGCAACTTCATCTTTGGACACTACATGCCCCAATAATTTTCCTTGAGGCACTCCAAAAAATGCATTTTTTTGGGTTCAGGGATACCCCAAACTCCTAGCATTTTTTGAAAACCATTTCAAGATGATCAAAATGATCATATTTTGACTTAGAGAATACAATAAGATCATCCAAGTAGATCAAGATGATCTTATTGATTAGTTCTCTAAAGGTGATATCCATTGCTTGTTGAAAGGTTGCTCCCACATTTGAGAGGCTAAAGGGAATTTTTGCATAGCAAAAAATTCACCATTTAGTAGTGAATTCCATTTTGTGTTGGTCTTCTTCTTTGACCTAGATTAGGTTGTAACCAAATCATTCATCCAACAAAGAAAATATTTCTAATCCAGCAACTATTTGTAAGATTGATTCCATGGAAGGCAATGGGTAGTGGTCCTTCAAGGATGCCCTATTTAGATCCTAGAAATCAAAATAAAGGAAGATGTCCCCATTTTTCTTTCAGACTAGAACCAAGTTGGAAACCCATATACTATGCTTGATTGAGAAGACAATCTGAGATTAAATTAGCTTCCTTAGCTCTTGCACCATTAGTGACTCAATCTTTGGGTTTACTAGCCTTTGCTACTGGTGAACAAGTTTTTCCCCTTCTGTCAGTTCTATGGTATGTTGGATGACTTCAAGATAATATCCTTTGAGGTCATCATATGACCAGACCACTACTCCATATTTTTCACAAAAAAGCATAAGCATGTCTTTATCATGTTGTGGAACATCTTTCCCAACCTTAAGCTTCCTCCCATATCTGACCTGGAGATCTACATAGTCCCCCTTGTCTACTACAAACTTCCTCTTGTCATTTCTTGCATCATCACAATTGAATAGATTTTTTAGAGTAACCAGTCCTTTCAGAAGCTTGTTGGACTTTAGCTAAATAATTTTCACTTCTTAAGCTTTTGCAATTTTTGGTTGGAGCTGATCGGAAAACTCTCTTGAGTGCTAAATGAATGATATTATTTCAGCGTCACTTGCAAACACTTGCAAATTTTGGTCATTGTCTAGAATTGTGGGTCAAACAATCACTCACACAAAGGGTATGTTCTCAATTAAGTTGGAAGCAGGGTCAAATTGAGATCCTATTGTCGCCATGTGATCCACAACTACATTTTGCTCTATGGAAATTGTCTGGATATTGAAAGCTTCAAAACTTTCAATTATGTCCCTGACCCTATGTTTGTAATATTGCACACAGACATGCTTGGTTGTAGAGACACCTCAGACTTGATTGACTATTAGCTCAGAGTCTCCAAACACCATTATTTATTTAACGCCCATCCACTCTGCAAGACTTAGACCTTGCATGAGTACTTCATATTCAGCTTTGTTGTTTGAATAGGGAAATTAAAAGAAAAAATATCTGAGTGTCTTTTCATTGGATGGGGACATCAAACATATCCCAACTCCCACACCAACTTTGCATCTTTCTCCATCAAAATGTGGCCTCCACAGCTCTGAGGCATGACCAATCTCAAGTCCCTTCATCACCTTCAAAATCACTCAATCCTCATCATAGATCACATAAGTTCCCAATCTGGTGGCATGATAATTTCCAAAAGGATCAGTGTCTATAAATTCACTCAAGAGGACCTCTTCTTCATTAGTCTAGTCTCTGGTTACCTTCTCATCCTCAAGTTACTGAGTACAATACATATCATCTTTGGTGATAGAGGTATGAGTAGCCTCAAAAAATTTCATGGCCTCATCTGCTATATGTTCCAAATGCAAAGTTTCAAACAATATCTTCATCTTAGCTCCATGCTTGGTCCTAAGAATTAAGTAAGATACCCACCTATTTTGAAAGTGAAATCTTGAGATAAGCAAAGATCGAACATGGGAGGGACATCAATGATCACAATATCTTGTGTGACTATGATACTGGGGCAGGAGAACAAAGTCAATGGGAGGTTCTTGATGACACCTATAGTTTCAACCTTATTCCCATCAAGCTGCATAACCCCTTTGTTTAAAGATTCATATCTAAGTCCTAAGGATTCAACTATTTTATTGGGCATGATTGTGATGCTAGCACCAGAGTCAATCATAGAATTATGCAATAATTTTTTACCCACAATGAGAGTTAAGAAAAAGGGTTTTGGTTTTGGCTTACCTCTACTTTCGGTTGAGGCTTCCTCTCCATTGTTTGTGAGGACTTTTTCCTGAGAAAATGAATCAATGGTATTTTCCTTGGATGGTTGCTTTGTTGGCTCTATGCTTACATCTTCTGGTAGGGCCTTCCATAGTAACGACTTCTACTCTAGGATAGCTAAGATACCCCAAATGGATACATTAGCAGAGGCTCTCTTCAACTATTCCACCAAATTGAATGGTGGTTGATTCAAATACTTCTACTCCTTATACCTTGTTATAACAATCTCCTTGCATGGCTGAGATTCTTGGATAGTTGTGAAGGCACTAGGAGCTTGTTCATGAACACTTTTGGGTTTTTGAGTGACCAGTTTGCTCGTGAATCTCCTCTTTGAGAGTGTTATAATCTGATTGCACTTGCGGGGCATTTGATGTGGAAACAACATTTGCAAATGTCACCTCTTCTCCTTCCATCCAAGAGAAGAGTGCATGATTGGGAGTTATCTTTATTTCTTGCTCCAAGGACATCCTTGCATTTAGCAATGAGTACTACATTTTCCATTTGTGAAGAGGCATATGCATAACCTCCTAAATATGGCGTGACACCTTGACTACATTGTTCCACCACTCTTTATTGTAAATTACCATGCAAACAATTTTGGGGCATATGTGCTTTGTTCTATGGGAAGCACCAAGAATCGATATCATCAACGAGATTATTTTTTCCCTACTACTAGCTCTCTATTCAAACTTGGGTGAATAGTTCCCAAGCACATGTTTGCCACATCCTGTAGATGGTTGGATGGTTTTTTTGAGCCTTCCCTAATAAATTTCAATTAAGCTTTTAAAGTAGATGTTGGGATATGAGCCCACACGACCGGTACTACTGGTGCTTTGAGAGGGCTTCTAGCTTTTTATGCTACATAATTTATGTTAGTCATTGGTAACAAGTCTTGTGGAGGGTTCAAGGCATTCGTTAGACTGACTCTTGCTAGTATTGTTACCAATGGTGGCACTAGCAGCCTAGGGTTATTCATTATCTAGAATTTAGTAATAGGTCTATGACTCATACACCCACTCTAAACTTAGATACATTCAAACAAGGTCCCACCGGGCATGCTAGAAAAATAATTGTTGATGCCTAAAATTTCTAGGCATACAGCCTAATGGGAAACTCAGTTAATAGGGAATCAAGTAAATAGACATATGGAAATAAAATCTAATTCTAAGGCGATATGCCAATATTCCAAGTAAATAGGCATAAGAAATCTTCCTTTCGGGTGAGATTTGAAGGCTCATTCAACAATCTACATGCTTGAAAATAAAAGAAAGCATAGATGAAATTCTAAAGATGCTAATCAAATAGAATAATACAAATTCCATATGCATTCACTGAACATGAAGAGTACAAAACATGATCTAAACAAAAAATTTATATTGAAATTATAACTTTGTAGATAAACTACTCATTACAACAAACTAGAATAGTATAATGTTTTATCAAATAACTAAGGAAATAGATAGGCCAAATAGATTGGCACAATCTAGAAGTCTTAATACAAAAAATAAAGACAATACAATGGCCAAGAATCTTTTAGTTTTTTCTCTATGTATTTTCAAACTCTATTTTACAGAGACTAAGTCATATATATAGATCTATCCCACCACCTGAATGTTGGATAAAAGAAAAATTCCTAGGCACAAGCCATTCTACTCCTTGCAATGATTTCCCCTAAATCGACGCAACATAAAGGTTTTGAAATGGCATTCTATTGCCTTGAACAAATTGTGCCTTCTTTCAAATGATGGTAGTGGTCCTAGAGTGGAACTAGAAAAATTCTTCTGAAGACATGTTTCAAACTACCCAAGGAGTCAGTTAGGACACATGGCATAGAGGTGGGGCTTCTCATTCTAATATCCTTCCTTTGCAACTATGGTCCCTGCAGAGATGACATGTGGCACAGTCTTCGCTCTAAGCTTTGACTGCAAGGTCCGCCAAAAAGGTGCCTACGGAAGATGCAACATGGTGTGCTGGTGGAACTCAGAGAGAAAGCAAGGGAAAATAAATCCCAAAAGTGTGCACTATCAACACGTGGCACAAGCAAATGAAGGCGCCACCAAAAATATCTCAAAGAGGTGCAAACATATAATGCACAAGCTGAGACTTATGCAAAAACAAACAATCTTGAAGAGAGCTTTAAGGATTATTTAAATCCACAAGACCTAAGAGCAAGAGGGAGAGGGAGAGACCTAAGAGAGAGAGAGAGAGGGAGATGGAGAGGGAGTTATTTGCGCCTAAAGAGATCTCATCCATGTTGCTTATTTTAATGTGAGGTGAATAATATGGTTATTGTTTTTCCTTCTTATTTTAATGATACATAGAAGAGGGCCTCAATTTCATGCAAACAATTATCAAGCCAATGGTCGTAGCTATAACTTATGACTTCCATGATGTATTCACTAGAGAAATAGGAATTCTCATCTTTGATTTGGGTGGAAGTACGTTTGAGGTGTCAATTCTTTTTGTTCAAAAGGGTAATATTTATGTCAAGTCCATTAGAGGGGATATGCATTTGGGAGGTCAGGATTTTGATAATAGAATGCCTAATTACTATGTTCAAAAGTAAAATGCAAAATACAAGTTGGATATTAGTAATAGTGCCAGAGCTAGAGAGGGAGAGAGTATAAGATATATAACATATAGTATATATAATATATAATATATTATTTATATATACTATATTGTATAAAATATATTAAATAATATATAATATATAGTATATATATTAAATATACTATATATAATATATATCATAATATAAAATATAATATATTATGATATATTAATATATAATACATTTATTATATATTAATAATACATAATATTGGTGTTATATATTATTTGGTTTATAAAAATTGAAAGAAAATAGATATCTGTTATTTATTTTATAAGATTTGAAGCTTCCCCTATGCATACATATTAATATATAATATAATTTATATACTATATATAACATATAATATATACCTTAATAATAATAATATTAATATATATTATATATTATACAAATATATATAATATTTTAATTTAATATATTAACATATAATAAATATATTATAGAGGGGTTTGGAAAGGATAAAGGGGTCTGGGAGGGATAGAGGGAAGTAGGGGAGGCAAAGGAGAAGGAGAGAGAGAGAGGGGGGAGGGAGAGAGGGGGGGAGATGGATAGTGAGGGAGAGAGGGAGTGGGAGAGACCTAAGAGAGAGAGAGAGTGGGAGGGACTTGAGAGAGGGGGAGTGGGAGAGAGACCTAAGAGGGAGGAAAAAGATAAAAGAGTTGCTCGTAGAGTGATCATAACCTCACTAGTAAGTCATCATTTGAGAAAGAATCACTTAATGAGAAAGTTTTATTGGTCTAAATTTAAATTGTCAAACATTGAATAGAGCACTCTCAAGAAGAGGAAGACACGATATTCCTCTTCAAAATGATACGTGTGCTTTTAGTGGGAGTCTTCCACATGTTGATAAGAAGCTAACTAATAATGTAAAGATGCAAATTGAACAATTTTGGAACTCTCACTCTAGAGTATCACCAGATGTACAGGATGTTTTAAAGTTAAGAATTGGTAATCGAGATCCCACACTGCACCCTAAACATTTCTTGGAATGTATCCAAAAAATATTTTACAAACATTTTTGTGAAGCACATCCAAATTTTCAAATCTCACAAATGGCTTTTGATTCGTGCAAGCCATTTTATTGTGTACCTATTAGTATTTGTAATACATGTAAATACCACATTGAGTTTTCAATGTATCATGAATTATTATGTTATATTCATTCTACTATGCATACTAATGAAATGTTGCAGGAGTGTCATGCAATGCAACTTCCCAAGTCATCCAGGCACTTATTAGATTCATTTTTATGCATTAGAGGTGATGATTGCTTATTTTATAGAAATGGTTGTTTAAATGAAACGTGTTTACAATGTGGTGGTTTATAAAATTTTGTAACATGTTATCATGAGGGAAGTGAACATGATTATGCTAACAAGATTGTTGAGAAAAAAAGGTTTTAGAAAATCAAATACACATTGAAGAGTGGAGGTGAAGATTCTAGATGCAAGTTGGTTACAAGAGAGGTAAGTATTGCTGATTTTATTTCTAATTTTAAGAAAAATATTTTCTACAAGTATTGAAGGCATATCCATAGGTCTTGGTGGTTGGATCAACAATTCAAGATGTGTAAGGACTCTTTCCCAATTGGAACTATTATATCTGTGGTTTATTTTTTTGAAAATTATACATTGTAAACACAAAATGAGGTGCAATCACATTATTACAATTCTATTCAATTTGCTATTTTTATCCACATAACATATAGACATTCCCTTGATATTATAGAAGAGGATAGGAATATAATCAAGGAGTTCCATTTTTACATGAGTTGTGATAGATCTCATTCATCTAAGTTTGTGTAACATTTTTTTGAAAACTTTTTTGAGTTCTTGCAGGTAAAAGGTATTTCAATGGGTCAACATCTCATTTGATCAGATAACTACACAGGGAAATTCAAGAATGCTCATATGTTTTATTGGTTGAGTAGGATGCATGTAGAGAGGGGTGTGATGGAATTGACTGATTCATTCCACAACTCCCATGAAACACTTGCATGCAATTACCTATCAAAAATAGAGAAGATCGAAGGTAATATTGTGCTCAATAAGCTCACAATTTTATTGATGTAAATAACCTGGATTAGTTTACAAATGAATGTGCGTGCTTATATAAGCAAAGTGTAATGCCCCATCTTGTAACCTAAGGAATGTAGCAATTTTCTACGAAAGTGAAATAATTTTTTTTTTAAAGTGTTATTATTAACTTTATTACTTGCATACATTCTCTAAGTTACACGACGTCACACTACTTGAGATTCCATAGACGACTTTAGTATTTAGCATTGCATGTATTTAATTAACATAAACTTAAAAAGTAAACATTGCATAACATTTGAATTCCATTCGTGATAGTATAAAGTACAAATAAGATTCTTACATTGCATTTGAAATAACATTACAATACTCATTCTTCATATGAGGTAGATCAAATAATAGATTATAATTACATATTTCAAATATTCACCTCATAAACAATTGAGGGATGTTTCAAATACAAGATTTCCAATGATACAATAGAGGAAGTACATATATATCCCAATATGAGCCCTCCATCCACGAAGCTCTTGTTTCCATGATCATAAACTAGGGACCCAACGGAGTAAGGTGCACGTTCCACCCAACCATGTGATACCTGTAGGTCCACCCCCCGTGCTAGGAGATAGTAATAAGGTTACCTAGATATAACCTACAAACCCTAGACACAAGTACATACTTAACTGACGGTTACATTGCTTCCAGATTTAGGATAATCAAATATACTAAGCTCACAAGGTAAATTGTTATTTTAGGTGGAGTGTCATCACAATGTTGTAAAGGTTACCCTGGTGTTTCTTCCTAGGTTTCGGCCCCCAAACTTGGGTTACCCTGGTAACCTCTTACGAAACCCAGCCCCACATGCAAACTATTGCGGAATCGAATATCTTTTAAAGTAACAAGATATCAATTTTCCATTCCAGACCTTCTCAACTTAATCTCAAGACTGAACTAGCTCTTGAGTCTATAAACAAGGCATATTAATCTAATTAAAGATTTTAAGCTAACTAATGTTTTGTTTTAGTTTCCACTGACTTACTAACTCTTTGTAAGTTACCCTGGCACCACTTTGTGTGTCGGCCCTCACACAGAGCCACTCCCCTAAAGATAACATAAGGAATTCTCAGTTTCCCTGACTAAGGTAAACAAGGTGCACAAAATTCAATCATATAATACCAAACGACACACAATAGTCATTAAATCTTTGTTCATAAATCCAGGTGTCAAAACACCATACTATAATGTGTGCACTACCCTAGTCAACTCAATGATTTCATTTCAACAATAACAACACCCTTACTATACAAACTAATCTGGAACACTTGTTCATCTAAAACATTCCCAATTTTCCTAATTAAAAGAAACACAATTTAAAACAATCAGGAAAAAAAATAAACATCTACTATTCGGATTTAATAAATCCAATCAATCAAAATATGATGTACAAAATTAATCATTTAGAATTTAATTTATCTTCCATTCAATATGAAAATAAAATCTATAATTTGCTCAATATCATAACCACATATTACGACATGATCAATATAAACTCAAGAATATCAGATTAATTTAAGCATAAATAACTTGTCATAATAAATTAATTGTGACCAGAGGGATGGCGTTTCTAAAGCTCGATGGTCAAGCTAGGGCACGTGTGCCCTAGCTTGCTTCTGGTTCTTTCTGATTGTGCGTCATGGGGAGGAGGTTTCTGCCTTTGGAGCGTGGTCTCCTATGTTTTCCTGCCTTCTTTCCTATTCCTTTTTTGGTGTGCGGGGGTTCTGTTTTGGCTGGCGCTGTCTGGTTTTCTCCTGCCCTTTCTCTCTGCGTTTTGTGGCCAGGTGTTGGTCTGGGTACTGCTGGTGGGGGAGGGTATCTTATCTTGTCTGGCCCATGTGGGGCTGTGAGTGTTGGGCGTGGGGTGTGTCTTATGTGCAGCCAGCCCTCGGTGGCTGCGTTTCTTTCTTTTTGGGTGTCGGGTTTCTTCTTTTGTTGCTTGTTCTTTTGAGCGTGCCTATGCGCCTACCCTTTTTGGTGGAGGTTTGTGGTTGGAAATCCTTGGTGTGGGGCCTTGGGCTCTTGTGGGCTCGAGGGTTGTTTGGCTTGCTTAGGTTTTCTTCTTCTACCTATGGCTCAAGGGGAATCGTCTAGGGCAGGAAATAAGTTGGATTTCTGTTCTGCTGTTGGCTCGAAACCTTTGCTTCAGGGATCTCAAATTTACGACAATAATTTATTTGCTTAGAACTTGGAGAAGACTGAGTTGGGATCTTCTGGGGGGTTTTCGCTGCCAAAGATTAATGGATGCTTGGAGAGGTGCAAAGAGAGGCCAAATGTGGTGATCCCAATGGAGATGCTTGCAGAAGACATTGAGTATTACTCTCGACACTCCCTATACTGCAAGTTTTTGGGGTTAAAAATCTCGTTGCAATTTTTGGAAGCTTGGGCTCAATGAACATGGTTTCCGGAAGGTGAGATGGAGATTAGGCTCCTTGCAAACAACTATTTTATGGTTACCTTCGATTGCATGTCAGACAGGATCAAGGTTTTTGAAGGAGGCCCTTATTTTTACAATCAAGTGGGCTTGTTTATCAAGCCATGGCATGCAGGCTTCGATCCAGTGGAGGAGATTCCTAGTAGATTTCCAGTTTGGGTTAGATTACCAAGGCTTCTTGTCGAATGTTGGCGTGATGATGTGTTACATTTGCTTGCATCAATGCTCGGCAAGCTAGTGGGCTCTTCACAATAGACACAGTTCAGAAAGGTAATGACTTTTGCTCAGTTCTGTGTGGAAATTGATTTAAGTAAACCTTTTCCAGACTCTCTACAAGTTTGTGCAGGATCTTATACTTGGATTCAACAACTAGACTATGAAACTTTACCATTTAGATGTCGTTTGTGTCATGAATATGGCCACTTACTGCGTAGATGTCCAAGGGCCAAGCCTTTGGAGACCAATTCTTCTTAACCCTCCAGTAGCCTACCAAGGGTGGACAAGGGCAAAGGCCCTATTCAGAGTAGTGGTATTGGGGAGGAAGGATTTATTCTTGTTAGATCTCGGAACAAGAATAAGGGGCATAAAAGAAGTATGAAAGAGAGGCAGGCTGAGGATACTCTTAATAGATTCGAGGTCTTGGAGGATCTTAGCCAACAGGAAGTAAATCCAGGTTTGGTTGATTTGGATCAAGGAGTTTTGGGTTCTGATCAGCCGGGGCAATTGGTTGAGCTAGGGCAGGAAAACCCTCAGGTGGAGGGTTTGGCCTTTCAAGAGGCGGAGTTAGCTGGTGGAGGCTCTAGTCAGGGAGGGATTGATCCCAGGGTCTCTCCTGATCCAAGGGTGGATGGGATCGTGCACTTAGATTCTAATCTTAAGATGGAAGCTCAGAAAGATTTAGGTAGTGTTGTGGTGAAGGATAGTGAGGTTCTGTCTCATTTCGCATGACGGTCTAGCTCAGAAGGGGGAAAAAATAGTAAGCCCTCTCCTCATTTAGGTATACTGCAAAAGGATCTTAAGAAAGGAGGGGCAGAGAAAGTTGCTAAATTGGGTAGGAAAAAGGACTTGGAGAAGATTAAATTGATAGGGGAGAATCTGGTGGACTCAGGGTCAGTCAAGACTCTGGATTCTCATTTCGCAAACCCTTTGAAATGATTGTTTTATCATGGAATGTTAGGGGCTTGAACAGTGGCCCTAGACAAAAAGCTGTTCGGAATTTAATTAGGTGTCAGTCTCCTGATATTCTCTTTTTGTAGGAGACCAAGCTTTATGTGGAATGTATGATGGGTCTTCTACCCAAACTTTGGATGAGCAGGGATTGCCAGTGTATTGGTGCATAGGGTTCGTCTGGAGGGGTGGCCTACTTTTGGAACCCTCAGAAGATTTTCCCTCAGTGGTGGATGTCCTTCAAATCCTCTATTTCTATGGTGGCCTCTTGCTATGAGTCTAGGGAGTTGGTTCTTTTTTCCAATATTTACGCGCCTATGGATATGCAGGCCAAGCAACTTTTGTGGTCAAATATTCGTTATATTCGAAGTATGGTTCCTTACCTCCCGTGGGTTATTGGGGGTGATTTCAATGCTATCACTGAGATTGCTGAGAAATGTGGTGGTACCAGGAGATTGGAGGCATCAACTCTTTTGTTCCAGGATAATATTTTAGCTTTGAATCTTGTTGATATCAAGCCCGGCAATGGTCAGTTCACCTGGAACAATCAGAGGCCCAGGGAGAGTTGCATTGCGGAGCATCTGGATAGATTTTTGGTGTCTTGTTTTTGGGTTGGTGATAGGTGGACATCTAGCTCAAAGATTCTGGACTGGAGAGGTTCAGACCATTGGCCTATAAAACTTATGATCCTTTCGGCTAGGCGACCTCACATGCCCTCCTTCAAGTTCTAGCTTATGTGGTTGCATGATCCTGATCTCCATGAGTATGTTGCTCGGTGGTGGCGTGAGGGTAGACCATCTTTTGGCATGGCAATGTATGTCTTTTCTAAGCTTCTTCAGTTTGTTAAATATAAGCTTAAGCATTGGAACAGGCAATGTTTTGGAAATATTTTTAAGGCCAAGTCTGATGCTCAAGCTAAGCTGGATGGTGTTACGAGGGAGATTAGAGAGAAGGGGGTGATTGAAGGATTGTTGCAGGAGGAAGCTAGGGCCTTGAAAGCATTGGAGGAATGGGAATTAAGGGAGGAGATCTTTTGGAAACAAAAAGCTCGTATTGATTGGCTGCAAGAGGGGGATAATAATTCTGCTTTCTTCTTTAATTCTATTAAGGCACAAAGGCATGGTAATTCTATTCCTGTTCTGGTTACGGATAGGGGCGTGACTTTAACTTCTTTTCAGAGTATTTCAGATGAAGCTACCCATTATTTTCCCTCCTTGTTTAGAGAGGATATGCAAGGGAGTTCAGGTTCTCTCTTGTATCCCTCAGTTGGTGTCTAGGGAGATGATGGCAGATCTTATGGGTGAGGTCACCCTTGAGGAGCTGGAGGGGACAGTTTTTCAGATGAAGAAAGGAAAATCCCCTAGCCCGGATGGTTTCCCAATGGAATTCTTCCAAGAATTTTGGGAGATCATCAAACTTGATTTACTTGAGGTGGTCAGGGAGTCGTAGCGAAATAAGCAAATGTTAAAGGCCCTGAATTCTACTTTTCTGGCACTTATTCCCAAGTGAGAAGGGGCGGATAGGTTGAACTAGTTTCGGCCTATAGCCCTCTGCAATGTGGTGTACAAGATTATTTCAAAGCTTATTGCTAATAGGTTGAAAAGGTGGCTACATTTGCTCATTTCAGAGGAGCAAAGTAGTTTTGTGGAGGGCAGACAGATTCTTGATGGGATTGTTATAGCCACTGAGACTATCCATTCTATGGCCAATTCTCAGGATAAGGCTATGTTTATCAAACTTGATATGGCAAAGGCTTATGATAGAGTTAGATGGTCTTTTCTTCAGAAGATCCTGGCTGCTTTTAGATTTGGGGCGGAGTGGATTCAATGGGTCATGAGTTGTGTCACGTCTGTCTCTTTCTCTGTCTTAACTAATGGGGAGCATTCTGAGTTGTTTGGCGCATCTCGGGGAATTAGGCAAGGTGATCCTCTCTCCCCTTATTTGTTTATTCTGCTTGTGGAATGCTTGGGGCACCTTCTAAGAAGACATGTGGGGCTAGGCCTTATTCAGGGGTGGAGGTGGGGAGGGGATTTACCCCCTCAATCCCATTTGCAGTTTGTTGATGATACTGCCTTGATGGGGATAGCCACTATTCGGGAGGAAATGAATATCTAGAGGGTGTTGGATATGTATCTTGAAGCATCTGGTTAGTCAATTAATGATGGAAAGTCTTCCATCTACTTCTTTAATACTCCTGCTCTTATCCAGAGGAGAATTGCCTAGATTCTTCGTTTTTAGGTCAAGGCTCTTCCACTGTCTTACCTTGGGCTTCCTATCGTAGTTGGAAGATTGGCAAGGGATTCGTGGCAGCCTATATTGGATAAGTTTCGATCGCGAGTTACTCATTGGACCAACCGTTGGTTATCCTTTGTTGGGCAGGTTCAGTTGCTGAAGTTCGTGGTCCAGGCCCTCCCCATTTATCGGGGTATGCTCCAAGTGGCCCCGAAGGGTTTTATTTCTGAGTTGGACTCGTTGGCTAGACAGTTTTTATGGGTGGGCAGTCTGATGTCTTCCAAGTGGAGTCTGGTTAGATGGGATATGGTTTGTTTCCCTAAGCAGTATGGTGGACTAGGATTGAGGCAAGCCACTTTGGCTGGGACGGCTTTGGTGGCAAAACTGTATTGGACATGGTGCACGGAGAAGGACAGGATTTGGGCTAGGATCCTAGCCTACAAGTATTTTCAAGGTGCTCCTGGGGAAGATATCCCCCGTTACTCCTTGGTGGGTAAGGGATCGTCTATTTGGGCTACCCTTAAGAAGG
Source organism: Sequoia sempervirens (assembly GCA_007258455.2). Classification (NCBI taxonomy): domain Eukaryota; kingdom Viridiplantae; phylum Streptophyta; class Pinopsida; order Cupressales; family Cupressaceae; genus Sequoia; species Sequoia sempervirens. The sequence continues at coordinate 145,968,618 of VDFB02271358.1, read as the reverse complement.
GAGCGGCTCTCATCAAGGATAGTTTATTTTGGATCTATAGGTAGGGGACAGAGGTTCAGTTTTGGTATGATTCTTGGGATGGCCATCCTCCCATTCTCTTTCAGTTTCCTGATTTGGCAGCCCTGAGTAGGTGTTTTGGTGAAGCTGGTTGGACGAGGGTTAGTGATTTTAAGGTGCTTTCTTTTCAGGGTCAGCTTGTGAGTGCTTGGTGGAAAACTCCCGAGGAGTGGCCGATAATTGGTATGGAAGAAGATTGTAGGACTTTGCATAATATTATTTTGAGCAGACTATGCAATCCCCTTAGGGACAGGGATATTCTTGCATGGTCTCCTAATCCGAAAGGGTATTACACAGTTGCTTCAGGATATCAGAGGTTGCTTGCTCAAAGGATTAAGGGGGCGGAGGTTCCTTGGTGGAAGCAGGTTTGGAATAAGTTTTCTTGGCCGAAGTGTAACTGCTTTGCCTGGATCCTTGCTTGGAACAGGTGTTTAACCTGGGATAATATCCAGAAGCGTGGGTTTCAGGGACCATCTAAGTGTGTGCTATGTGGGAATGGTATTGAGGACTCCTCTCATCTTTTCTTTCGGTGTCCCTTCTCCTTTCAGCTCTTGCACTCTTAGTGGAGTGTGTGGCAGGGCCCCTGTGTTCATGCCTCCTCCCTTGTGGATTTTTGGAATAGCTTGGGCAGACCTCCCTCGATGGCCTCTTTCTTGCAGGATGCCTGGTACACTGGGCCTATCTTCTTGTTGTGGCAGGTTTGGCTGGAAAGGAATAGGAGTATTTTCAAAGGGGAACTTCTGCAGGTTCAGCAAGTTTGGTCCAGAGTTCTTGGGATGATTTAGGAGACTATTCAAGCCAAAGGGGTGATGGAGTTTCCGCTTGAGAAGAAGGATGCAGAGTTGGTGGCCAGGTTGGGTATCCAGGAGTTATCCCCTGTTGCATCATGTTGCCAAAAAGGTAGGCGGGTTGGGCAGCGTGTCCAGCCGCAGGGGAGATGGCAGCCTTCCCCTACAGGTGCTTTGAAGGTTAATACTGATGGCTCCTCTAGGGGTAATCCTGGTCCTGCTGGAGTTGGTGGGGTGGGCAGGGATTCTTCTGGTTATGTGGTTTTCCTCTTTTCCATTCATAAGGGGACTCAGACTATCAACCTTATGGAAGGATGGGAAATTCTCCATTCCTTGGAGAGGGCCTATGAGAGGGGGTGGCGTAGCGTTATCTATGAATCTGACTCTCAGGTTCTGATTAATTTGCTCAATAAAGGGAGGACGTCGGATGTGAACTGGCAGCTAGCTGTGATGGTGGAACAAATTTTGTAGATCGGTAATCTCATGGAAAGAGTGTCTTTTGTCCATATTCTGCGTGAATGGAATAGGACTACTGATTGTCTGGCCAAGTGGGCCTCAGAGCATATGGAGGATTGGAGGATTGACAATGGGGTGCAGATTCCACAAGAGCTTAGTCTGGAGTTGGAGAGGGTTCTTGCTGAGGACAGTGGGGGTGTTGACAGACTTGGCTTCTAGGCCTCTTGGTGTTTGTTGTACTTTTGGGGCTTGTGCCCTTTGCTTGGATGTAATGCTAGTTTCTAAATTTCAATAAAAATTTTACCCCTCTTTTTTTAAAAAAAATAATAAATTAATTGTTAAATATATCATTAATGACACAAATATATTTCCAAATTTTCTTAACATTAAATAAATATATAATTATAAGTATTATATGTATATTTTATATATATAATATATATTATATTATTAGTATATATTACATAAAATATATATATATACTTAATTATGCAAAATATAATTATTAATGCTAAAGGTTTTAAAATAAAACAAATATTTAAAATTTAAATCATACAAATTAAAATCTGCATTGCATTCAAGTTAAAAGTTAGGGCTTTAAGCCCTAACCTCGCGTAGGTCACGCCGTGGGTAGGGCTGCCTTCGCAGCGTGCCCCACAAGGCTCGGCCGCGGGCGGTTGAGCCGAGCGCTGCCCGTAAGGGCGACGCTGGGCTCGGCCCTCGCTGCCGTCCCCCCGCGGGGTCAGCCGCGGGAAGCCCCACCTGAGCGCTTCGGCTCTCACAAAATAATATGCATTTTCAAAAAATAAATTTATAATAAATAAAGAATAACAGACGGTGATTCATAAATTCCATTTTTTTTTCAATACCCTTATCACGCATGTATGGCGATTTCGAAAATTCCCTAATAAAAATAAATAAATATAGTTCACAATCCAATTTGTATATGAAGATAAATATATATATATTCAAATATATATATATATATATATTCAAATATATATATATATATATTCAAATATATATATATTCAAATATATATATATTCAAATATATATATATATATATATATTAAATTCCAACAGGGTTTTTTAGTGGGGAAATTAAGAAAATTCTACAGGGTTTATAATGGGGAAATTGAGAAATTTTCTACAATACGCACAAAATATTTTCCCCAACAAGTTATAGTTTATTCCCTGAGGTTTCAATGTCATTTCCCAAACAAATGATTCCCTTCACAAATTTAATTCAAACAGTTTCCTACAGGAAGCTTTTAACAAAGAAATAACAATTTTCTCTACAAATCATTTGCCGAGAAGAACAGAGATTTCTTACACAAACATTTTCTTCAAGTAGACATGATTTTTAAACAATTTTAATAGACAAACATTTCAAAAGGATTAATCAAATAAATAACAGTGAAAAACCTATTCTTGTAGCTTGAAATTTGTCTATAGGGAAGAATCTTTGCTACTTGTTGTGTGCAATCCTCCAAAGCTTCTCTAGAACACAATAACTAGAAAAATGCTAAAACCAACCAAAGAGATCTTCCAGAAATATACAGCAATTCCCAAAGAAAAATTCACAAATAACTCAAACCAAAAAATATTTTTTAACAACACTCTATTCTTTTATTTCCCGTGAAGAAAAGGTAATCTTCTATTTTTTCACAAATCTCAGATAACATCTGAGAGAATTCTCAATAAGAAGCAATAAATTCCACTAGCACACATGTTGAGAAGAAAAAAATATCTTTCAACAACCTCACGGCAATCTTTTATTTCTTCCTTATCAAAAATTGAATACATTTTTAGATTTAAAGAATTCAAACTTTTAAAAATACAATTTCCCTTTTCTTTATTTATTTTATTTATTTAACAATTAAAATGTCATTTCCCACATAACAACTAATTTTAAATTTAAATCTATTCACACAATTAAAGAAACTTTAATTTAATTAATTAATTAATTTAATTAAAATCAACAGTAAATTAAAGAATAATAAACTATCATGAAATTAACAAAATTTTCCTTTCAAAATAATTAATCCAACCAGAGACAAACAAGACTACCAAAGACTCCAAACTAAAACTAACAATATACTGTGACTAGGTTTAAGACTAGACTAGGATAAACCATGTTACTACCTCCCAATCAACATTTCCGTTGAGTCTTGACACGCTTAGACCTGAGTAACCAGGTGGAGTCGGTGTCATGTACCTGCAATCCTGCAATCACACAAATGACATACATATATATAATCCATTGTAAAGACACACCGTGCGGAGAAAATCATAGAAATCACAGGGCACTTGCAAGCGAGTGATGCAACTCCGTTCTCCACACCAATACACATCACATCAAACTGACAAGTTAAATAACAACTAATCTACCATAAACATATATATAGTAATAACATCTGAAGGAAATATCTACACTATTACAAGACATGTCAGAAATTAATTATCACCATACAATGTATCATCATATCACAAAACGAATCCACTGTCGCTCAAAAGTCAGCGATCAAAATATACAAAACAAGGTACCAAATTCTATCATATGAGAAAGCATGCTAATAGAAAACATAAGCATAAATGGAAGGGTACTACGTCCTCCCCCCCTAGGATCAGGCTTGCTCCTGAAAGCCTGCGAATAGATAGGGATAAAGTTCCCTCATGCGTGTCGCATCCTCCCAAGTAGCAGAAGCCTCATTGCTAGGATCCCATTGGACCCTCACTTGATCAACATCTAGACCCCTGAGACCGAGCGTCTGGCGCTATAGAATGGCCATGGGCTCCAAAGTCAGCTGCCCATCCTCTACCTGTAACGCATTCCAATCAAGTACATGAGAAATGTCGGGATGATATGGTCTAAGAATTGATACATGGAAAACATCATGAATACATGACAAACTGGGTGGTAAGGTGAGTCGATATGCTACAGGACCAATCCTCTCTAAGATCTCAAATCACCCAATGAAATGAGGCGCAAGCTTAGAGCCTTTTCCATAATAGATTAGACTCTTTCACGGTCGCACTCGAAGAAACACTCTATCACCAACTGTAAACTATCAATCTATTCTATGGGCATCGGCATACTTCTTTTTCCTATCTTATGTTGCTATCAAATGTTCACTAATACAGTCTACCTATTGCTCCATGTCTCGAAGCGTCTCAGGACCAAGTAATACTCTATCCTCTAGTCGATCCCAACTTAATGGAGTTCGACAAGGACGACCGTATAATGCCTGAAATGGTGGCATACCTATGGAACTCTGATATCCATTATTGTAATAAAATTCTACTAAATACAAATAATCCTCCCAACGTGATTGTTGGTCCATTACGTACATCCTAAGAATATCCTCTAATATTTGATTAACTCTCTATGTTTGTCCATCGGTTTGAGGATGATACACTAAACTAAAGTTCAACTGAGTACCTAGAGCATGTTGTAATGAAGTCCATAGGGCTGATGTAAATACGGGATCTCTATCAGAAATAATCCTATGAGGAATCCCATGTAATCTATGTCCTCCATGAGTATCCTAGCTATGGATGAAGCATTATATGATGATTGTACTGGCAAAAAATGAGCCACCTTAGTCAATCGGTCAACAGTTACCATAATGGCATCACGTTGACATGATGACGTAGGTAACCCAACAATAAAATCAGTAGATATAATATCCCATTTCCATTCAGGAATGAGATGTGGTTGTAACAATCCAGTGAGATGTTGATGCTCAGCTTTAACTCATTGGCATTCAAGACATCTCGATACATAGTTAGCAATATCATGTTTCATACCAGGCCAGAAATACAATTGCCGAAGATCCGCATGCATTTTCTTAACACTTGGATGAGCTGAGTACGGAGCTCAATGTGCTTCAGTCATAATTAATGTATGAAGACCCTCAAAATGTGGTACATAGATACGACCTAAATGTCGTAATATACCATCTGGTTCAAGGATATACCCTACAAATTGACCTTCTAAAGGTCTACCAGATTCAATCTCTGACTTTACTTCCTTATACAATCTATTAGTAGGAAGTGCTGCTAATATTTGACCTCTCAAATCTACTTCAAGAGTAGTAGCAGAAATCTCATGTCGACAACGACTAAGAGTGTCAGCCACTACGTTCTCTTTTCCTTGAACATATTTCACTTCAAAATCGTATTCACACAAGAACTCCTCCACCGTCTTTGTCTATCATTCAAGTTAGGTTGTGTAAAACTATATTGTAGACTACGGTGATCAGTGTGAAGTTCGAAACGGTGACCCAATAAGAAATGCCTCCATCGAACTAATGCATGCACTACTACAGCAAGTTCTAGATCATGAGTGGGATAGTTTAATTCGTGATCCTTGAGTTTGTGAGACTCATAAGCAATCACACACCCATCTTGCATCAGAACTGCTCCCAAACCCTCTAAGGATGCATCCGTGCAAACTACAAAATCCTTAGTAGGATCAGGAACAATCAATATAGGTGCATTAGTCAACTTTTCTTTAAGTGTCTGAAAATCCAACTAACACTACTCTATCCAAACAAACTTCTTCCCTTTCCTCTGAAGAGAAGTAATAGGATGACCAATTCTAGAAAACCCCTGAACAAACCATCTATAGAAACCAACTAGACCCATAAAACTACGAACTTCACCTACATTAGTAGGCACAGGCCAATCAACAATAGCTTGAATCTTTGAAGGATCCACAGCAATACCTTTTCTAGAAATCACATGTCCAAGGTATTTTACTTTGGTTTGAAAGAAGTCACAATTCTTCAGGTTCACATACAATTGATTTTCCCTTAAACATTGCAATACTTATCTCAAGTTCTCTTCATGCTCCTTCATGTTTCTCGAATAGATCAAAATATCATCGAGAAATACAATGACAAAGCAATCAAGGTATGTACGAAAAACACCATTCATTAAACTCATAAATACTGATGGTGCGTTCGTTAACCCAAACGGTACTACTATGAATTCATAGTGCCCATAATGAGTTTAGAATGTAGTTTTATGAATGTCAGCTTCAGCAATTCATAATTGATGATAACCAGATTTCAAATCAATTTTAGAGAACACATTAGCTCCCTTGATTTGATCGAAAAGATCATCGATTCTTGGCAAAGGATAATGATTCTTAATCATAACCTTGTTCAATTGATGATAGTCAATGCACAGTCTAAGTGACCCATCCTTCTTCTTTACGAAGATGACAGGTGCTCCCCAAGGGGAAACACTTGGAAAAATAAAACCTTTTTCTAATAGTTCCTCTAACTGGATATGAAGTTCCTCTAACTCCTGAGTCATCATTCTATATGGAGCTCTAGATATAGGCTCAACTCTAGGAACTAAATCAACTCTAAAGTCAATATCTCTCTTCGGTGGCATTCCAGGTATATCATTAGGAAACACGTCAGTGAATTCCCTAAGAAAAGGATGATCATCAAGAGATATCTCTCGACTCTCACCTTCTTCCAAATCAATAACTGTTGTGGCAAACAGTTGACAACCCTGACAAAGACATCTCTCTAATTACATAGCAGATATCATCCACAAAGAGATAGGTCTTTGTATACCTATGATTTCCACTTTCGCACCTAAATCATTAATGCAACTAACTGTCTTAAGTCGACAGTCAATCACAGCATGATGAAATGCTAACCAATCCATACCTAAAACTATGTCATACGATCCTAAAGGTGTAACATGTAAATCTACTAAGGTAGTTAACATACCAATTTTAAGTTCACAATTATGTACAAGGTTCTCTACTGCTACTTTCACCCCAAAGGTGAATTCTGCCTGCCACTTACTGCCTTGCTTTACCACCACAAGACCACATTGCTCAACAATGGTAGGTGAAATAAAGGAGTCAATAGCTCCAGAATCAAAAAGAATGGAAACACTAACACCATGTAACTTACCTGAAGTCTCGACCACTGTGTTCTGGTGATCATCTTGGTAGTTATCAACCGTAGCATAAACTATATGTGATCATCCTTCATCACCCACTATAGGCTCTGAAACTGTAGGTCGAGGCCCAAAACCTGAAGAACCTCTCATCGGACACTGCCTAGCAATGTGTCTCTGCTGACCACATGAGTAACAACCAGTGCCTCTACCGAATCCTCTATCACCCGAAGGTGCATTGGATTGTTGGAAACTACCTCTACTGATGGTAGACTGTGCACTCTGAGCAGGCTGATCCTATCTATTGTGCTTGTTGCACCACCAGTTGTTGTTCTTTCCTGACTGTGGGCTATTACCTTGCTGCGGTTGTGGGTTATTATTCTTTTGAGGTGTACGTTGTTGCTACTGTTGCCCACCCTTTGAGGGTGTCTGTTGGTTCCTAGAGGAACACCTTGTCTGTGCCTGTCCACCCCATGGACTAAAACTTGTTACAGGAGCACTGCCTATCTGTACTCCTGTGTGACCACCTAATGCCATAACAAGATTCTCTTCCACTATACGAGCCTTCTCCATAGCAACTTCCATAGTCTTTGGCTCAAAGACTCTGACTCCACCACTAATGCAGGTATTTAAGCCCCTGATGAAGTGTTGAACCAACATAGACTCATCATCACCAACACTTGCATACTGCTTGAGTTCATAGAATCTACATTCATATTGCTCAATAGATAGAGCCAACTGACATAAATCATGGAACTCGTCAACCTGTCGTTGCCTCTAGTGTTCCAATAGGAACTATGCTCTAAATCTCTCTAGGAACATCTCCCAAGACACTGACCCAATATCTAAGTGGAGCTTCTGCTCCTCCAAGCGCCACCAAGTAGAGGTGAATCCTCTCAAATGCATGATAGCGCATCTCGCTCGGGTATTGCTACCGTATGGGTGCATAGCGAAACATCTACCCAACTCCAAAAGCCAGGTTTCTACCTCTAAATCACCTCCTATACCATCAAAAGTAGGAGGTTGTGCCCTTAATAAATCATGCATATGTCTTGTAGTAATAGCATCTTGATGCACTATATCATCTACTCTCCTTGGAGATCTATCACGCTCTCTAACAACCTCCTACTCAACATCCTATCTAGGTCCAAGTCGAGCTAGGACCTCCTCTAATAAGGGGCATAACTGTGAACCCTCTACTCCTAACTGTTCAGGAATCTGTCCCTCATTCCTCTGATCCAACTGCTCTGCCTGATCACTCTGATGAGGGCTCAGAGGGGGAGTAACCTGAGGGATTAGCCCTCAGCCTCCACCTCAACCTCTACCATGACCTCTACCACGTCGCCTAGGCATGAACCTACACATAAACAATAACGAGTCTCAGATACTAATCAACCAAGGCTAACAGATAGCGACACTACGTACTAGGTCAACCTAATGGGCTCGCAATTACCCAAAGCATCTAGTGTTAGAACCTTGGCTCTGATACCAATCTGTAATGCCCCGTCTTGTAACCTAAGGAATGTAGCAATTATCTACGAAAGTGAAATAAAAATTTTTTAAAGTGTTAATATTAACTTTATTAGTTGCACACATTTCTAAGTTATGCGACGTCACACTACTTGAGACTCCATAGACAACTTTAGTATTTAGCATTGCATGTATTTAATTAATATAAACTTAAAAAGTAAACATTGCATAACATTTAAATCCCTTTCATGATAGTATAAAGTACAAATAAGATTCTTACATTGCATTTGAAATAACATTACAATACTCATTCTTCAGATGAGGTAGATCAAATAATTGATTACAATTACATATTTCAAATGTTCACCTCATAAACAATTGAGGGATGTTTCAAATACAAGATTTCCAATGATACAGTAGAGGAAGTACATATATATCCTAATACAAGCTCTCCATCCATGAAGTTCTCATTTCCATGATCATAAATTGGGGACCCAATAGAGTAAGGTGCACGTTCCACCCAACCATGTGGTACCCGTAGGTCCATCCCCCGTGCTAGGAGATAGTAATAAGGTTACCTAGATATAACCTACAAACCCTAGACACAAGTACATACTTAACTGACGGTTACATTGTTTCCAGATTTAGGATAATCAAATATACTAAGCTCACAAGGTAAACTATTATTTTAGGTGGAGTGTCATCACAATGTTGCAAAGGTTACCTTGGTGTTTCTTCCTAGATTCTGGCCCCCAAACTTGGGTTACCCTGGTAACCTCTTACGAAACTCGGCCCCACATGCAAACTATTACGGAATCGAATATCTTTTAAAGTAACAAGATATCGATTTTCCATTCCAGGCCTTCTCAACTTAATCTCAAGACTGAACTAGCTCTTGAGTCTATAAGCAAGGCATATTAATCTAATTAAAGATTTTAAGCTAACTAATATTTTGTTTTAGTTTCCACTGACTTACTAACTCTTTGTAAGTTACCCTGGCACCACTTTGTGTGTCGGCCCTCACACAGAGCCACTCCCCTAAAGATAACATAAGGAATTTTAAGTTTCCCTGACTAAGGTAAACAAGGTGCACAAAATTCAATCATATAATACCAAACGACACACAATGGTCATTAAATCTTTGTTCATAAATCCAGGTGTCAAAACACCATACTATAACATGTGCACTACCCTAGTCAACTCAATGATTGCATTTCAACAATAACAAAACCCTTACTATACAGACTAATCTGGAAGACTTGTTCATCTAAAACATTCCCTATTTGCCCAATTAAAAGAAACACAATTTAAAACAATCAGGAAAAAAAATAAACATCTACTATTCGAATTTACTAAATCCAATCAATCAAAATATGATGTACAAAATTAATCATTTAGAATTTAATTTATCTTTCATTTAATACGAAAATCAAATCTATAATTTTCTCAATAGCATAACCACATATTAAGACGTGATCAATATAAAATCAAGAATATCAGTTTAATTTAAGCATAAATAACTTGTCATAATAAATTAATTATTAAATATCTCATTAATGACACAAATATATTTCCAAATTTTTTTAACATTAAATAAATATATAATTATAAGTATTATATGTATATTTTATATATATAATATATATTACATATAAAAATATATATATATATAATAATTGTGCAAAATATAATTATTAATGCTAAAGGTTTTAAAATAAAACAAATATTTAAAATTTAAATCATACAAATTAAAATCCGCATTGCATTTAAGTTAAAAGTTAGGGCTTTAAGCCCTAACCTCGCGTAGGTCGCATCATGGGTAGGGTTGCCTCGTAGCCCACCCCACAGGGCTAGGTTGCGAGCGACTAAGCCGAGCGCTGCCCGTAAGGGCGGCGCTGGGCTCGGCCCTCACTGCCATCCCCCTATGGGGTTGGCCATGGGAAGCCCCGCCTGAGTGCTTTGGCTCTCACAAAATAATATACATTTTCAAAAAATAAATTTATATTAAATAAAGAATAATGGACGGCGATTCATAAATTCTATTTTTTTTTTAATTTCAATACCCTTATCACACCTGTACGGCGATTTCAAAAATTCCCTAATAAAAATAAATAAATACAGTTCACAATCCAATTTGTATATGAAGATAAATATATATATTCAAATATATATATATATATATAATTCCAATAGGGTTTTTCAGTGGGGAAATTAAGAAAATTCTACAGGGTTTATAATGGGGAAATTGAGAAATTTTCTACAGTACGCACAAAATCTTTTCCCCAACAAGTTATAGTTTATTCCCTGAGGTTTCAATGTCATTTCCCAAACAAATGATTCCCTTCACAAATTTAATTCAAATAGTTTCCTATAGGAAGCTTTTAACAAAGAAATAACAATTTTCTCTACAAATCATTTCCCGAGAAGAATAGAGATTTCTTACACAAACATTTTCTTCAAGTAGACATGATTTTTAAATAATTTTAACATACAAACTTTTCAAAAGGATTAATCAAATAAATAACAGTGAAAAACCTATTTCCTGTAGCTTGAAATTTGTTTTTAGGGAAGAATCTTTGATGCCTGTTGTGTGCAATCCTCAAAGCTTCTCCAGAACACAATAACCATAAAAATGCTAAAACCAACCAAAGAGATCTTCCAAAAATATACAACAATTCCCAAAGAAAAATTCACAAATAACTCAAACCAAAAAATATTTTTTAATAGCACTCTATTCTTTTATTTCCAGTGAAGAAAAGATAATCTTCTATTTTTTTCCCAAATCTCATATAACATCTAAGAAAATTCTCAACAAGAAGCAATAAATTCCACCAGCACACATGTCGAGAAGAAAAAAAATATCTTTCAACAACCTCACGGAAATCTTTTATTTCTTCCTTATCAAAAATTGAATGCATTTTTAGATTTAAAGAATTCAAACTTTTAAAAATGCAATTTCCCTTTTCTTTATTTATTTTATTTATTTAACAATTAAAATGCCATTTCCCACATAACAACTAATTTTAAATTTAAATCTATTCACACAATTAAAGCAACTTTAATTTAATTTATTTATTTATTTAATTAAAATCAACAGTAAATTAAAGAATAATAAACTATCATGAAATTAACAAAATTTTCCTTTCAAAACAATTAATCCAATCAGAGACAAACAAGACTACCAAAGACTCCAAACTAAAACTAACAATATATTGTGACTGGGTTTAAGACTAGACTAGGATAAACCATGTTACCACCTCCCAATCAACATTTCTGTTGAGTCTTGACAGGCTCAGACCTGAGTAACCAGGTGGAGTTAGTGTCATGTACCTACAATCCTGCAATCACACAAATGACATACATATATAATATCCATTGTACAAACACACTATGCGGAGAAAATCATGGAAATCACAGGGCACTCACAAGCGAGTGATGCAACTCCATTCTCCACACCAATACATGTCACATCAGACTGACAAGTTAAATAACAGCTAATCTACCATAAACATATATATAGCAATAACATCTGAAGGAAATATCTACACTATTACAAGGCATGTCAATAATTAATTATCACCATACAATGTATCATCATATCACAAAATGAATCCACTGTTGCTCAAAACTCAGCGATCAAAATATACAAAACAAGGTACCAAAGTCTATCATATGAGAAAGCATGCTAACAGAAAACATAATTATAAATGGAGGGGTACTACACAAAGCATAAGAAAACCCTACATGTGGATTAATAATATAGAGACAAGTGTGATACTCTTATACAATGAGACAACTTGTCCTAAATTTAGTCCAATCTAATAATAAGAATCAAACTAAAGATAAATAATCAAATCCTAAGTTTAGCTTAAGTGAACTAAAGTAAAAAAGCCTCTAATAATTAATTGATGATAAATTAATTATTAGATAATGACTTGTTTACTCCAACACCCCCCCTTAAGATCAACTTAGGGAGAAACTAAAAAACCAATAAATGAAGCTAAAAATGAATGCATAATGGGTCCTAGCTACAAGGCCTAATGAGGTACCCATGAACAAGCAACTGAAATCTCTCATAATTGGAGAAAAGGAGGACATCACATGGAAAAAATCCTCTCCAAAAGAAAGAAAAGGAAATGATTGTACTAGAGAAAGAAGGATAGAAGGAGGACTCATTATGACCCCCCAAGGACTACTTCAATCATGTAAGTACAATAGATGTTTCTCTGATAGGAGAGAGAAAATGAGGATATGAATTCCCCACATAAAGAAAAATCTCTCGTGCCAATGATGAACATATGAAGAAAAAATATGATCCACTACCTGCAAACTACATTTCTCCCCTTAGGAAGAAAAGGATCCACTGGTGATTTGAGAAGCCAATCTAAAGAGATGGGTGATGTTGGAATCCAAATCCAAATTATGTGTTCCTCTGGAAAGTGCTCACATATCCACATGTCATAAAGTTATGATGGTGATCAAATATCCTATGAAGATTGATATAGAACAAACTACAAAGGAGATGAAGATGGTGGGCCAACAATGTTGATGGGGCTATCAGAAAAAAGGAGATGAATGTCCTCAAAGTAATCCTCTAGATTTGTAATATAGGACTCTACAAACAAGGATGATATATTTGCAAGATACAAATCCCAAGTAGCTATGTCTGGAAGATGTATGATTTCCTATTGCATTGAATCAATAGGGGCCAATGATGTGGCAATGTATTGAGTTGATCAAGAACAACAGGTCATGATGATGTAGTCTCTATGTGAAGAGTGGTAGCATGAAGATAATTCTTTGAACCATCAAAACATGCAAGACCTGTGATATACTCAATCTCCTCTAAAGTATCATCATCAAAGAGTATGAGATCTGCATCTATAAGACGGATGAGATAGTCTATAGTAGGATCATCTAGGTATGGAGAGATATGAGGGTCTCCACAGATCTCCAAAGATGTGTCCAAAGTATGTGGGGACATTCAATTTCTGATACAACATACATAGTTTCAAGATTGACACTAGAAAATATAACCCCTACAATACAATCTATGATGATGCCCCATATTGGTAAACTCCCTAGTGTGTCTGGTGTTGGTATGAGTCCATACAAATAAGGATAAATATCAAGCCACCTAAGATGTGTAAGGATGTCATTTTGCTAAGACTCATAGTTATCCATTTCCAAGCTGATCATAGAAGGATGAACATAAAAACCCTTGATACTCACTCAAATGAAAAAATCAGAGACTAAAACCCTTAGTACTAATAAAGTAGATCAAATGATGTCATCTCAAGCAAACATATCCTTTCCAGGTGCCAAGATGTCCAAGTAATTAAGAAAAGGAGAATCAACTCCTAAGTTTAGCTTAAGTGAACTAAAGTAAACAAGCCTCTAATAATTAATTGATGATAAATTAATTATCAAATAATGAACTTGTTTACTCCAACAGGGTGTACCACATATTTATATTTTTTTGAAGCTAGGCATGGAAAAAGCAAGCATGACAGCATAGGTGCATGTGTGAAGAGATCTCTAGTTAAGGAAAAAATGAAGATCATAGGTGGTGCAACATTTAGTGATGCACGTTCTATTGTAGATTTGTGTACTTATGCATTATCATGAGGAGGAACACTTGATTCACAAGTGTGTAGGTTATTTTGGTTGGTTGAGGAGGGAATAGTGGGAGACAAATTGTAATTTCAAACTATTAGAGAATCTTCAAAGATGCATTCAGTTTGAAGCTCATATGTGGGTGCATGAACCATATTGGCATGACAGTTGACTTGTTTTTGTTAGAATTGTATTCAGTGTGATTGGGATCAATGTGATTCAAATGAGTGGGTAGATACATAGATTTCATAGTACCTAATCCCTTTATCTATAGCACAATCCTTTTTAGATGATGAAATGGAAACTTCACTTGACTACAACCATCTTTCAGATCTTGTATAGCTAGGACATGTCTATGCAGTTGTAGCACCATAGGGGAATGAAGAGGGATTAGACTATTGGTTGAAATGATGTGTATAGGGAAAGAAGAAGCTAACACAATTGATGACAAATGATGATGTGTTCATGTATTCTAAAGGTTCAGTTGTTGTTGGTGTTGGAAACACAAGGGCAGAAAATGAGAGTGGGGGTGAATCAGTTGTCACAAAAATTATACAAATTAAACTTATTCTCAAATCTGATAAATAAACATGAAAGCATAAACCATCACCACATCAAAACACACATAACACCAAGATTTTTTTACATGGAAATCTTGTTAGGGCAAAATCCACGGTGGAGGTTAGTCCACAATATTATACTCTATTAAAAGTATAAAATAATTATAAATGGGGAATTCACATGCATTCAAGAACACTGCCTAGAGCTCACTGTTCAAATACAAAAGGCTTACTACCCAAAGGAAGACTCACTACCTTATAGACACATTCAGACTACATCCAGAATATTTTGGACTGAGAAAATAGCATCTTCTAATGCCTAATTATAGTTCTAGTTAAGCACATAAACACTTTCTTCTACTCTCTCTTATTCACATTTCACTTCTACCTTCGAAATATTAGAACATTATTTGTGCAAAACACTCAATATACATCACATACCACTCCTTCAAATGGTATAAACAATCAGTCATATATATATGTAACTAAAGATAACATCAACTACATGTCAGCCCAACAAAATATAAAATGTGTATGACCTTTCATCCCAAATCAATAAACAATTATCAATGTGCACCAAACAATGTTAGAAAAAACATAGTAATGACCCAAAATAACATCATCAAATATGAAACACCTTCAAAAATTATGCCTCAAAGATCTGTAACATACAACAATCACCCTGTCAGACATGATCATGAAAAACATGAACTCACAAAAGAAAATCACCAATTGCGAACACAACGATCAATGCAGACCAAAAACATAGATAGAGCATGATCTAGAAACATCCACAAGAATCAAGAATCACCATAGAAGCATCCACAACAAATCAAATTACTAGAATCACATCATCTTCTTTCAATAACACCAACTAAAGCAACAGAACATAGATACTCATAACTCAATAAAATCTTCATGCGAACCTCTAAACTTTCATGTGGATAAACTAGATATACTTGTCAACAAACCTTTTAATCCACAACCTCTTATCATCAATATACTGAGCTAGCCACCATGTTGAACTTCACTGCACCACTGACAACCTGCAACTTATTTTATTACAATTTTCTCAATATCCTCGACATACACAGCCTTAAAGACATTAATGCCAATAGTGTTGACATAAATGACAACCACAAATCAGCAATATCCAACAATCTCCCCCTTTGGAATTTACGGCAACACATGATGTGAAAAACACCATCAATGCAACTTTCTCTTAGCACTTTCTTCCCCTTAGGTTTTGACTCTTTTCTCCTTAACTCTTTCAAAGTTTTTCACATGACTCTTCTCCCCCTTTGACATCAATGACAAAGATACACATTATATTTCTCCACACAAGCTTTGAACCACATTATTGAACATCTGACTACTCCCCTTGAGTAGTAACCACCACAACATCAATATGAATCACAAGATATGACTATGAAATGCATGGACTGATGCAAGTCAATGCATCTTAATTCTGACTAGGAGAGGTAATCACCCCTGGCTTCCCTCTAAGTTACTCAAAATTATCCTTAGGAAAGATCTTAGTAAAGATATCTGCAATCTATTTCTCAGTGGGCACATACTCTAATCTGACTTCCTTTTCACTCACCTTCTCTCTCAAAAAGTGAAACTTGATAGGCATATGCTTGGTTTTTGAATGTAGAACTGGATTCTTAAAAATGTTAATTGCACTTAAATTATCACAAAATATAGCAATAGGTTCATCATACACAGCTTTGATATCTTTCAACATCTGCTTCATCCATAATACTTGAGTACAATTGTTAGCAATAGCAATGTATTCTACCTCTATAGTAGATAAAGAAATGGCATTCTACTTCTTACTTAACCATGAAATCAACTTCTTTCCCAAGAAAAATGCACCACCACTAGTACTCTTTTTGTCATTCACATCTCCTTCCCAATCAGCATCAGTAAAATCACTCAAAGTAAGGTCATCTTCTCTAGGATACCATAGGCCAAAATCAACTATCCCCTTCAAGTACCTAAGAATCCTCTTCATAGATGTCACACGAGATTCCTTAGGATCAGCTTGAAATCGTGCAACAATGCATACGATATTCATGATATTAGGTCTAGAGTTTGAGTCAAATAGGGAAATCCACCAATCATGGATCTATATCTAGTCTGATTTGTTTTAGGAGAATCATTATCTTGTGTTAACTTACATCTGGTCACCATAGGTGTACCAACTGGCTTTGAATCTTCCATACCAAACTTCTTTAGCAATTCTTTCACATACTTGGACTGAGATATAAAGATCCCTCTATCTAGCTGAGTAATTTGCAATCCTAGAAATAATTTCATTTCTCCAATCATAGACATCTCAAACTCACTCTGCATCTCATCAAAAAAAACTTCATGCACAAACTATCATCTCCTCGAAAAATGATATCATCAACAAAGACTTCAACAATCAAATCTTTATCATGATCAATCTTGAAATACAAATTACTATCAATAGTACCTTTATTAAATCCAAGTTTCAAAAAATACTTGTACAATCTAGCATACCATGCTCTTGGGGCTTGCTTAAGCCCATACAATGCTTTCTTCAACTAGAAAACCATATCTCCCTTATCAATCAATTGAAATCCATCGATTTTCTCAATATACACTTCTTCTTCCAATTCACCATTTAGAACTACTGACTTGACATCCATCTAATAAACCTTGAAGTTTTTGTAAGCAGCATAAGCAAGAAATACTCTCATAGCTTCAATCCTAGCAACAGGAGCAAAATTTTCTTCAAATTCAATTCCTTCCATCTAATAATATCCTTTACACACAAGTCTTTCTTTGTTTCTAACAACTTCACCTTGCTCATTCAATTTGTTCCAAAATGCCCATTTAGTTCCAATTACATTTTGTCCTTAGGTCTAGGACAAGAATCCATTTATCATTCTTCTCAATTTTCAATAGTTCTTCTTTCATTTCTTCCACCCAATGTTCATCTTTGCATGCTTCATTGACACTATTAGTATCAGTCTTTGAGATCAAACAGTATTCTTTTGCAATTCTTCTCCTAGTTTGAACACCCTTGTTCTTATCACCAATAATCTGATCTTTTGAATGATTTAGTCTTACATACCTTGGATTCTTAGGGTATTCTTGAACTAAGCTCTTGTGATCTCAATTCTCCATTTTCACTAGTTCCTTCCTCTTGATTTTCCTGATTCACCGAAATGATCTGAACTTGATTTGGAGTCTGAACTTTCTTTCCTTTCTCTGAACTATCATTTTGATCATCTAAATCATATCCACATGTTTTGGATGGTCTAACTATGTCTTCATCAACCTTGACATTATCACTTTCAATTACTTTCCTCAATCTCTTATTGTAGCACCTGTAGGCTTTACTTTTAGTAGAATAACCAAGAAAGATTCCTTCATCACTTCTAGCATCAAAATTTCTTATATCTTCATCTCTTTTGATATAGCATTTACTCCCAAATATTTTGAAGTATCTAACAGTAGGCTTATGACCATACCATAGCTCATAAGGAGTATTCCTGGTATCACCTTTGACATATACCTGATTGAGAGTGTAAATGGTAGTACTCACAACTTCTCTCTAGTAGATATGTGAAACATTTCCTTCTAGCATCATAGTCCTACCAACTTCTTGAATTGTCTTGTTCTTCCTTTCCACAACTCCATTTTACTGAGGGGTCCATGGGGTAGATAATTGTCTCTTTATCCCATGTTCTTCACAAAAATAATTAAACTCACCAAAAGTGAATTCAATCTAATCTTAAACATGTCCCTGTCTCAACCATAGCCTTAAAAATCTTGAATTTCTCTAGAGATTTAGATTTTTCCTTAAGAAAGTAACCCAGATCAATCTAGAATAATCATCAATAAGTAACATGAAATACATGTCTCCTTGTAAACTTCTGACTCTAGAAGTACCACACAATTCAATATGCACAAGCTCCAACACTTCATTTGAAGAATGTTTTTTTCTCTGAAATGAAACTCTAGTTTGCTTCTCTAACTAACATTCCTTGCATATAGTATTAGTAGGTTTTATCAACTTAGGAAGATCTCTCACTGCCTAAGTAGAACTTATCTTGATAATATTATCAAATTTTATATGACACATTCTTCTATGCCACAACCAACTTTCATCAACTTGAGCAATCAGACAACTTTTACCAGTAGCACTTAGGTGAAAGATATTACCTTTTGTTTTTGTACCAGATGCAATCACATTTTTGGAACTCCCCAATACTCTACACTTTCCATTCTTGAATTGAAGATTGTATCCCTTGTCAACCATTTGTCCAACACTTAAGAGATTATACTTCAAACCTTCCACATATAGAACATCATCAGTATTATTCTTACCATCAAGATAAATGGATCCTCTGCCATAAATTACACTAGCTTTTTCATCACCAAATCTTACAACACCACCATCGTAATTTTCCAAGCTCACAAATTTATTTTTATCACCTTTCATGTGATGAGAGCATCCACTATCAATCACCCATTCATATTTTTCTTCAACTCTAGCAGCTAGAGCTTTCTCCACATTTGTGCAACTAGCAGATTCAGTAGGTAATAGATTATTTTCCTTGATAGCAATAAATACCCATTCATCCTCACTTAAATTCCATTTATCAGATTCATCACCTGTCACACCTTCATCAACATCATAATAACACTTTCTTTAGAATCTAGGCTTGTTAGGTCTTGTCTTAGGAACTCTTTCTAGACACCTTGAGGAAAAATGACCTATCTTATTACAAGAAAAAAATTTAAGAGGAAATTTCCCTTTATATTTACCTTCTCCTCTGGCTACCCTCTTGACAATAAGTGCTTCAAGCTCGTCTAGTTTTCTCTCTTATTCTTCAATCTCTCTCATTTCTTACTCATACTTGGACATTTTTCTAGAAGAAATTTCTCCCGGATCATATATTTGCTTATCTTTTCTAGAGATAGTAGCTTTGAATATAGATTATGTCTTAGGAAGAGATTCACCAAACTCACTTAACTCAAAATTAGTAAACTTTCTAATCAACATGTCTCTGGTTACATTTGTCACAGTCTAAATCTCCTCAATAGCAATAGCTTTGTGTTTGTATGCAGTAGGAAAGGATCTGAGCACTTTCTCTGATTCTTCCAATGTTCCACCAACACATCTGATACTACATAGAAGTTCATTCACTCTCTGCATACAAGAAGTGATGTTCTCATCCTCACCCATTCTCAACATTTCATATTTCCCTTTCAAGCTTTGTAGCTTAGCAATCTTCACATGGGTATCACCTTCATACAAAGTTTCCAACTTTTTCCAGATCTCATAAGTAGTCTTCAGCTCCATTACATTTTTCGTCTTGGAATCAGTCAAATCACTAAACAATGCTTCCTTAGCCCTGATATTCTTCTCGGCTTCCTTAATCTCACTTGTAGTAGAAGGACCATTATGTGGGATGATATACCTCTTCTTTGTAATTGTCTACTAAGGTTCACCAATGCATCTTAGATGACACTCCATTCACATCTTCCACAGAGAATAATTAGTTCCATCAAATCTAAAACTATCCTTCTTATATGTCACCATCCCGGATCACCTCAAGCTATTAAAATTCTTCCTAGGAACCTACTCTAATACCAATTGTTGGAAACACAAGGGCAGATAACTGAGAGGGGGGGTGAATCAGTTGTCACATAAATTATGCAAATTAAACTTATTCCCAGATCTAATAAATAAACATGAAAGCATAAACCATCACCACATCAAAATACACATAACACCAAGATTTTTTTATGTGGAAACTCTATTAGGGGAAAAACTATAGTGGAGGTTAGTCCACAAGATTATACCCTGTTAAAAGTATAAAATAATTATAAATGGGGAATACACATGCATTCAGGAACACTGCCTAGAGCTCACTACTCAAATACAAAAGGCTTACTTCCCAAAGGAAGACTCACTATCTTACAGACACATTCGGATTACATCCAGAAGATTTTGAACTGAGAAAATAGCATCTTCTAATGCCTAATTATAGTTCTGGTTAAGCACTTAAACACTTTCTTGTACTCACTCTTCTTCACACTTCACTTTTGCCTCTAACAGATTAGAACATTATTCGCACACAAAACTCAGCATACATCACACACCACTCCTTCAAATGGTATAAACAATCGATCATATATATTTGCAACGAAGGATAGCATCAACTACATGTTGACCCAACAAAATATAAAACGTGTACAAACTGTTGGGCCAAATCAACAAACAATCATCAATGCACATCAAACAATGTCATCCAAAACATAGTAAGGACTCAAAACAACTTCCTCAAATACAAAAAACCTTCAAAAATTATGCCTCAAAGATCCGCAACATACAACAATCACCTTATTGGCCATGATCATGAAAAACATGAACTCACAAAATAAAATCACCAATTGCAAACACAACAATCAATACAAACCAACAACATAGATAGAGCATGACCTAGAAGCATCCACAAGCATCATGAATCACCACAGAAGCATCTACAACAAATTAAATTACTAGAATCACATCATCTTCTTTCAGGAACACCAACTAAAGCAACAAAACAACTAATATAACACATATACTCATAACTCAATCAAATCTTCATATGAACCTATGAAATTTCATGTGGATAAACTAGATATACTTGTCAACAAACCCTTTAATCTGCAACCTCGTATCATCAATATACTGAGCTAGCCACCATGTTTAACTTCACTACACCACCAACAACCTGCAACTTATTTTATTACAATTTTCTCAATATCCTCTACATATACAGCCTTAAAGACATTAATTCCAATAGTGTTAACATCAATGAGAACCACAAATCAACAATATCCAATAGCCAAAAATTGGTTGTGAATGTATATGATTAGAAAGAATGGCATACCTACATTTGAAGACTATGAGAAACACAAAACCATTCTCGTGTATTTGCACCTTATTATAGCAACAAATGTTACTTTATTGAGACATCATGCTAAACCAAGAAAAAAGGAACTATGGACAATCAGTAGTGTTGATCATGAAGTATTACTCAATACCTCTAAAGGTAAGAGATGACCCTTCAGGCACACTTGAGTAGAAATAGTTTGTTGTATGGGACAAGTATAATATTGTTCATCTTATTTTGATTAATATTCATAATAATTAAATTTCTTGATCTACTAAGTTTCATCATTTAGGTTGTTTAGAATAATATAGATTTATTATTCTAAGAATCTTTTCTAGTTTGCATTACCATTTCATCTTCATTTAGGTTGTTTAGAATAATATAGATTTGTTATTCTAGGCATCTTTTCTAGTCTCCATTACCATTTCATTATCATTTAGGATGTTTAGAATAATATATATTTTTTATTCTAAGTATATTTAGTTAAACAAAGAGACTAATGAAAGTGATAAAAAAATAGTGATCATATAGATTTGTTAGTTTAAGTATATTGTGATGTTTGTTGCATGATGAACCATGGATTTTCTACAACAATAGCTAGTTCTGATCCTTTGGAAGAGGTGTGCGACAGATTAGTAAATTTGACATTATATTTTCTCTTCTATGGTCTATTTTTGAAAATTTTCATGATAGTTGTATGTAGTTTAATTGCTATCTTGATGGTTGCTACAAGTGATTGTCACTCTAGATCATCAATGTGCTATTGTTGTGGAAGAGAGTGATGATTATTTGTTTGTGATTATTTTTTTATATGCCATTCCTCAATTCAATTTATATATATTAACATATATACTTCTTATTGTATCAGTTGCATCTCCAAATGAGTGAAGAGAGGACTAGTGGGAACACTCTAAAGATAAAAGAATCAGCAGGAACTTCATCCAACTGACTATGAAGGAAACACATGATTTATTTTCTTCCCCTAGTGGGAAATGACTATGTATTAGGGTCGTTTGTTGCATGCCTACATGGCATTTTTTAAATCTTATATTTGATGGTGATTCTTGAATGATGATATCATGTGTATTGTGTAAATTGTATCTTGAATGTTGTAGGAATGGGTGTTGAACATGACTTGCAACTTATGACTTACATGTATTCAAGTGTATAGTTTACAACTTACGTGTATACTTTGTGACTTATATGTATTCCAATATATACTTTGCAACTTACATGTTTTCATGTTTATACTTTGTATTCATGTGTGTACTTCATGAATTACGTGTATGTGAGTATATGCTTCACTTATTCACTAATTCCTAGTGTAAACCTACCCATTTGAACATGTTGGAACTGTTGGTTTACTTGTGTGATGAACATAACAAAAGTTACACCACCTTGCAACTTTACACTGCATGCATCTGACCCTTTTTCTATCAATTGAAAACTTGACACCACAAACAAATGCCTTAGGGATATCAAAAACTAAGAAAGGTTATTGTAGAGGGGCCCTAGGTGATCCCATATCCTTAGAAAAAATGTTTGTAATTTCCATGTTTTTCAAGTAATAGATTTCAAATTTTTCTTCCTTTTTGCACTTTGGTCTCTTAAAAGGCTTTGTTGGTACAATGTAGCTTGGACTATTTTAGCATGTTTAGGTGCAAAACAAGACCTTTCCTAGCATAAACCCACCTATTCAGATGTGTTGGAACTATCATTTTTGTCACATGGCAAATATAATGAATGTTACACCACCTTGCAACTTTACACTACATGCATCTGACACTTTTTCCATCAACTAAAAAATTGACACCATGGGAAAATGCCTTAGAGATATCAAAAATTGAGAGAGGTTATTGTAGAGGGGCCCTAGGTGATCCCATAGCCTTAGAAATAATGTTTGTAAGTGTGATGGTTTTCAAGTAATAGCTCTTCAAAGTTTTCTACCTTTTTGCATTTTGGTCTCTTAAGAGACTTCGTCAATATAATGCAGCTCAGACTATTTTAGTGTATTTGAGTGAAAAATAGGACCTTGACTAGCATAAACCCATCCATATTGATTTTTTGGAACCATCGGTTTGGTCACACAATGAAAAAAACAAAATTTACACCACCTTGTAACTTTACATTGCATGTATCTAACACTTTTTCCATCAACTGAAAACTTGAAGCCACGAGTGTATGACTTAGAGATATCAAAAACTAAGAGAGTTTATTATAGAGGGGCCCTAGGTGATCTCATAGTCTCAAAATTTTAAGTTCCATGGTATCTGAGTAATAGGTCATCAAAGTTTGCTTCCTTTTTTGCACTTTGGTCTCTTAAGAGACTTTGTTGGTACAATGTAGCTCAAACTATTTTTGTGTGTTTGGGTGCAAAACAAGACTTTTCCTAGAATAAACCCAACCATTTGGACATTTTGGAACTTTAATTTTGGTTTCATGATGAATATAATGAAAGTTACACCACCTTGCAACTTTACACTGCATGCATCTAATGCTTTTTCCATCAATTGAAAAATTGACACCACAGGAAAACGCCTTAGAGATCTCAAAAACTGAGAGAGGTTATTTTAGAGGGGCCATATTTGATCCTATATCCTTAAATTGAATGTTTGTAAGTTCCATTATTTCTAATTAATAGGTTGTCAAATTTTTCCACCTTTTTGCACTTTGGTCTCTTAAGAGACTTCTCCGATACAAGGTAGCTTGAACTATTTTGGCATCTTTGGTTGTGAAAGAGGACCTTTCCTAGCATAAACCCACCCATCCAAACATGTTGGAACTATCATTTTGGTTGCATGATAAACAAAATTAAAGTTACACCACCTTGTAACTTTACACTACATGCATCTGATGCTTTATCCATCAACTGAAAACTTGACACCACTGAAAAAGGCCTTAGAGATATCAAAAACTAAGAGATGTTATTGTATAGGGGCCTTAGGTGATCCCATAGCCTCAGCTGAAATATTTATAAGTGCCATGGTTTTTTAGTAATATGTCATCAAATTTTTCTACCTTTTTTCACTTTGGTCTCTTAAGATACTTTTTCCAGTACAATGTAGCTCAGACTATTTTGACATATTTGGGTGTGAAACAAGACCTTTCCTAGCATAAACCTACCCATCTAGGCGTGTTGGAACTATCGTTTTGGTCACATGATGAATAGAATGAAAGTTACACCAACTTGCAACTTTACACTACATGCATGTCAGTTTGGTCTAATGGCATGTATGCCATTGAGTTTCAAGTGCACTTATGTAATAGGTTTAAATGATGTAGATTATATTTCCATCATACATCAAACTTGTATGCCATGTCTAAAGCATTTGTTTATGCATCATAATTGAATGACATTGACTCTTGTCTTTGATTGTTCAAATAGAGTATGACAATTGTGTTAGGTTGAATGAAATATATGACAACATCCTACTAATTTTGGATTTTGTGTTATGCATACATCATAACTAGTTTTCATTATGGTGTGCTTAGTGTTTTTATTGATGCATGTTGATTATGAATTTTTGAGTGAAATTTCTAATAACATATATGCCACTAACTTATATGGATTTCAGTTGATGGTTACAAATTATTATGTATGGAAGTTTTTTGAAAGTTTCTTGTTCATGAATTATGGTTTAGTGACATTGATGATTCTACATGACTATATGAAATTTGCATTAAGGAATTGATGATATATATCATTTTGTTGTATGTTGGGTTTTGTTGAAAGGTTGCATTTCATTTGTATTACATGTATATATTCTTATTTGAAGATTGCATCAAACTCATATAGCAAGTTTGGTGTGGGTCAAGGTTTATTGACATATATGACAATATCATATGAGTGTTATTGATTTTGTGTGAAGTGTGCATTATCACTAGTGTTCATCAAGCCCATATGGTATGCTTAGTTTTATTATATGCATTATGGTTAACAACATTCATTGTTGTGCATTATGATAATACAAATTACATGTGGAAGGTCAAATAGCATGCATGTCATGGAGTTGTATTTAGTTTGTTTAATGGTTGTATCACACTCATATTTTGTGCATATAGAGTGTTTTTTCATGCATCATGGTTGAGTGATGTCTTATTTGTTGATCATGATTAGTGTATAGATTTCACATGAACAATCTAATGAACATGTATCTTATTGAGTTTTAAGGACTTTGTTTGAAGGTTGCATCAAACCCCTATGGTGTACATAATTTTCTTGTTTATGTATCATGGTTGAAAGATAGTGATTATTATTCATGATGATTTTATACCTTTTACATGAAGGATCTAAAGACATGTTATTAAGCTTGAAGTTTTTAATGAAATGAATGTTGAGTTGAGTTGTAATGGTTTTTTTGTATGGTTGCATGCCTCATATGGTTTGTATAGAGTGTTAGACTCATTGAGTGACATTGATTTTTATCAAGAT
Source organism: Sequoia sempervirens (assembly GCA_007258455.2). NCBI lineage: Eukaryota > Viridiplantae > Streptophyta > Pinopsida > Cupressales > Cupressaceae > Sequoia > Sequoia sempervirens. Next base: position 145,942,383 of record VDFB02271358.1, on the reverse strand, counting down.
GATTATATTAATGTCAAGTTTTGGGATTTAATTTTTGGGAAATTAGATAAATTTCTATAAATACCTAGTTATTTCGTCATTTGAAATGTAATTGGAACTATATAGAAGTAAGTGAACATTGAGAGCACTATCAAGAAAGTAAAGAGTAGAATTTCAAAGCTTTATTACAACAATTAAAAATCCTAACATCATGTTAAATAATATGTGAGTTCATATGTGTTTATGTTATCATTATTTGTGAAGGCTAACCCTTGTTGTAGGTCTACAAGAAATTCAAGAAATCAAGAAAGAAAGATCCAAGACCTTGAAGTGATGCATGGTGGAGCTTGTAATTTTTCCATGGTCTTATATAGTTTAGAGGGTGGTAAAATGTTTGGTGGTAATCAACTGATTGAATTAGGGTCAAGTTAGGTCTACAACCTATGGCTTTCTAAAACCCTATTAGCATAATGCCCTGGTGTTCATATTTTTTATCCTTGGCATCATTCACTTTTTGACTAGTCCTTAAGTTACAACTTATGAGTATTAGTGCCATGTGTCTTGTGTCCCATTTTGCTAGGAAGTTCCCTCCTACTAATTTTTTACGACTTAATTATTCACCTTCCTAATAGTTTTTTATTTGATAGAGTGATTTGGACATGTGTCGCGATATCGCACTATCCTTTGGTTTGTTGAGGCTTGGTTTTTTCATCTTCTAAGCTTTGCAATACCCTAAAATAGTGACATGTCCTGATATTTTAAGGGGCTAATGTTATTTGTCATTTTTTTATTTCCATGACACTAAGCCCTTTTGTCTCATTTGATGTAGTTCCCCCTTTCACCTAGTCACCTTAAGTTGTTGATTTAGCATGTGTTAAATTCTATCATGAGAGCTCAGGCCTTAGCGAGACTGTGTTGGGACTGGACTTTGGCTCTAGTAAAGTTGCAAGATGATGACAAGTGTCAACATCTTGGGGCTTCACAATGAGTTCTTCTATCATTGGAGGTATATTTTTATCATTTCTTCACTTTGTAAGTAAGCAAAACAACAACACCTATCCATATAATGACAAAATAGGGTTGTCTCTTTGCATAGGAAAATTCAAACTTGCATGATGGTCAATTATTTGGAGATCGACGGTCCACATTCAAACTTGGAAAACGTCTCTCACTAGTCATGTGTTCAAGCATGTGAAGGAAGTAATGGTGGATGGGACTATTATCTACTGCATTCATGACACCAAAGATAAAATACTTGTCCAAATTTAGTCCTCACAAATACTAAGATGATCAAGTGAGTTGCTACATTTTCTAGATCGAACAAAGTGTTTTAGGTGCAAAATTAGGGCTTTTGTGATGCTAAAGCAATTAATTAATTCAACCTCATCTACTAATTCAAGCATAATTTAAAGTGTAAAATGGATCATTATTAGTTCAAAATCAAAGAATAGTGGTTTATATGGGGTATATGTTGTCAAAATTTTCTCATATCCTCCATCTAGAAGAAACACTATAAAACCCTAGTTATAGTATTTAAACCCTAGCTCTTTGTAATTATATAAAATGGTTGGAACTTTGGTTGGGAAGAAAAGGGTGATAGAGGAAGAGATAATTTCCCTATTTTTGGGATTATCAAAAAATTCAAAGGTGGGTACAAGGTTTGGTAGTGTTACGAACAAACTTATGGACCAAGGTACTAGGCTTAGAGACCCCATTATTGTGAAAGAGGGATATGCATTGTTTAAGCACACATACAGGAAGGCCTATGTAGAAAGGACAATTTCCAATATCTAGAATCTAGGGTTAGGCAAGTTGATGGTGCCAATTTTTTTTGTAAACATAGAGTTGATCCAACAATTGGCTATGGAATATGACCCTATTCTAGGTTTTTTCTCACTACTATTGGCCATAGATTACTATTGTTGGATATGGCTCAGTTGTATTGGGTATTTCAATTAGACCCCAATGCAAGATTTCCAATTGAATTGGGTGCATTTAATAGATAATATGAAAGAAATAGAGATAGTTATAGGGTTAGATGGACCTTGTTTCAAACCAAAAGGGCCTAGAAAGGAGTGTCAAAGGTTTGGAAAGGTTGATTTGGAGCCCTTTCTTATGACATTTTCAAGTTCTATTTCTAGAAGACATACTTCTCATTAATGCAAGTATTGGGGATGGATAACAAAATAGAAATCCCTATGCATGTCATGTTCATGGCAGTGGATATTTAGAGCAGGGATGTCAACAAGCCCTATGAATTTGTAGGGTATGTTGTTGAGCAATTGCACATGTCTCTTTGTGCAATCAATAGGGATCCCACTAGTCCAATAAGTATTAGGTAATATTCTCTCCTTCTGCACATGATTTTGTATGTAGGAAAGCAAGTATGGCCACCTTAGTTGTAGGTTAGGGCCACTGGTGAAAATAATATGTTGCTACCAATCTGGGAATGAAAATATGTGTGGGACAAGGACTAAAAATATTTAAATTATGCATCTTTTGAGGATTTATTTTTCAAACCTTTGAGGTAGGGGCTAGGCTTACCCATTGATTGGGGTTTGTCTCAGGAGATGAGGATATTTTTGAGGCCTCATGACCTCATCCTAGAAAATAAAATTGATCATAATCTTTTACTCAGATGTTACCATGATAAGGGTTTTTGGAACTCCAATTGCACCCCATGTCCTTCCAAAGGATGTTCTTGACATATTGGCATTCCTAGAGATCATGTGGCAACTTAATGCATATAATAAGCACCATTTCAGGAATAACAAGAAGCACTCCCTTCTCCTTGCCACTATAGTTTTCTCAGATTTTTTGGCATTGAACAGAGATGGCATGGAACTCATTCCAAAGAAGCTTCTACCTTACAAGATGAAGTTGGACAAGGTTAGGAGCTTTGATCTGGAGGGCTACATCAATAAGGAAATATAATTTTATAAATTGTCAATCTACCATCATGTGCCTGACAACATTGAAGATTTGATTAAGAATTGCTCCTTTGAGAGCATGAAAACTAGGAGAAGAGAATTATCGGTTAAAATTCAGATTGTAGAGAACAAGAGAATGAAATTTGACCCATCTTTCAAAGGGTCATATCTACATATCAGGGATCCCATAGTCAGGATGATGACTATGTTAGACAATGTCAACCAATTGTTGGCCAATATCCCTCCAATGTCATCAAGAACTCTAGGTTCTCCCTCCCCATCTAGAGATAAAGTACCACAAAACCACCAACCAATCCCCTTTACACGTTATTGATCTAAGTATTGAGCCTTTATTGGATTAACCCATTGATCTTGAGGAAGTAGATGAAGGTGCATTGGTAATTTGGTAATAACTTCCTCCCCTAGGATGCTCATTGAGAGACCAACTGATGATAGGATGGCTATCAATTTTGAAATAGGGGGTGATGTCATTAATGACATCAGGGCCAAAGCTAGCCAGGAATTTTTGAGTTATGAGGCATTCATCACTACCTAGGAGTTTAGGGACCTTGTCCTTAAGAATAAAGGAGAAGAATTGAGAGAAACCCTCACTATATGAAAGTTCTTAGGATAGGATCAGAAGGCTACAATAAAGGAATTTTAGAGAAGAGTGAGAGAGGAGATAGCAAGAATGACTTCTGAGAAGGGGAGAGAATTAGTGAAGAAATCAAGGTGTTTTCTCCTTTGAGGCTTGGACATCTCCTCAGCTATTTACTTCAATGCAATAAGGAAACACCAGGGTGAGGCTCCAATTTTGGGATCTAAAGATCAAGAAGAAGACCTATATTGTGGGTCTAGATATCACCTCGGTCATGAAACCTTGGCTATATGGTCAATTTTCCTAGAGTTCAATAAGTCATAGGTCATTACCAACCCAAATGAGCTCACCAAGGATCTTGTTATTAGAAGGGTTGGTGACACAAGTTCAGCATAGGAAACTTCCTTGGCAATTAATGATGCTCTCTTCACAGATGCAACTATTAAGAAGCTTCAAGCTAATCTAGACATGGAGAATTCCCTAAACCAAAACCTTGAGCAAAGGCTCAATGCAGTTTAGGGGTCATTTCCCCCTCCACAACAAATTGAGGATGCTCAAGCCTCACATGATAGGAATAAATTAAAAATGGAGATAAAGGAGTTAATGGAGAAGCTAAAACAAAGAACTACAAAGGTTGGAACAATAAAGGAGGCATTTGTAAAGAAGGTATCTAATTTGGTAGACAACATTTTGGGGTATAGGTTGTCTAAGATCCTCTCCCATGTGGATAAAGTCTATGACAACTATTCATAATTGAAAGATGCTTTCTCTTCTCACAACCAAGCATGGATGAGATTGAAATGAATGCAAATCAAATGGTCCCAATGTGTTGAATTGTTGAGATTACTAGTTAACAATTCAAATTTTGACAACAATTTGGTGTTTGACATTTTCAGGGAGTCAAATTAGTTGGATGACATCATGTGTCATCACAATAAATATAGAGATCTATTTAAGAGATATCTCGGTACCTTTGAGGGTTTTGAGGGGTTTTATATGCCTCCAATTTTAGTAAATGAGGGGGATATGGTAGCATGTGTAGAATGGAGAGAAAAAATTTCCAACCTTTTCACACCCATGTACAATAAATTAAATAAAGAGGGTGAGGCTGATGTAGACCAACTAAATGCTAGTATTGATGCTCTCACTAGGATGGAGCTTAGTTTGATGGGTTTTCCAAATTTAGTGTAATTTTTTATTGTAAATGAATACAAGGCACATTCAAAGAGATTCAATAGTTTTTTTCCACTAAGGATTGACACCTTAGCAGAGCAAGTGGATCCCATGGAATAGTAGGATGATGCAACTTGAGTTGCTTTTCAATCGGCTCTTAACCACTAGGTGTAACTGTTGCACGGGCCTGTCATACAAAGAATTTTAGAGCTATCCTATCTACTTCCATGAAATTTTTTGGAAGATCTGATACCATACGCTAACCTTAATGTTGCAGTTGATTCTCAATTACTTTTGGAGCGACTGATAGAGTTTTGGACCACTTCCTGGTCATTGTAAATTTTGAATTACTTTTGGTATTTGAATGAGTCATTTTTCCTACTACTTCCCTTATGCTTATAAAAGGGAATTTTGGGCCTCATTTAGGCAATTTTATCCCTTAGTTTTTGTAAGTCTTTGCATAGGTCTTAGGTTGAATAGTTCATTCATCTTAAGCTTAAAGAGGAAATGTTGTAAAGTTTTATCTATAATAACAATAGATGACCTAAATTATCATAGCATTATAGTTAGTGGTGTATATCAATTTTATCATTCTCTCCATTATTGTACTCATTGCTCTTGAATCAATATAATCAAGGATTATTTTCTAGTTCACATTCCACATTTTTTTGTTATGATTTTATAAATTATCTTCTTCTATTTGAGGAATAGAGAATTTTTTCTTCCAATTCATTCATCTAGAGTTGTGATGTTGCAATATGGATCTTCAAGTAGCTTGATACTATTTTTTATTTGTTGGTTTCTTGTTGTAAAGAAGTAAGGTTATAAGAAGCCAAAGGATTGATCTATTGTAGGAGTTTTATTGCAATTTTATACTTGTGTGGATAAGGCTAATGGGAAAGGTTGTTGATGTCACAACTTACATCATTTAATTAATTCTTTTATCGAACTAGGTGTGTCTCAGAGCAATATGTGATAAGGATAGTTGTCACGGATTTTTTTGGGGGGGTTTGCATTGTAAACATCAACTTCAGGTATCATTTTTCCTACTTCAAGAGCTAAACTGTAGTGACTAATTCCTAAGATTTAAATCTATTTTATCTTCTAATTTAAAATATTGTTGACTTAATTCTCACTTTATTGACTTCGATTTAGACCAATTCATGGAGACAATTAATGATTAATTTAATTCCTAATCTAAAACACGAAATTCAAATTAATTGTATTTTGCTTCAAAAGAAATCCATAACTTAATTGCTAGAAAGTAAACGCTAATTTAAGAGCAGGAATGAATTGCAAGAAAATAACGATTATTCTAAAAAGCATAAAGACTAATCTCCATGAACAGATTCTAAACAAACTTCAACTCCATCTTTCCATAAATTCCTAACATTGCTTTAATGAAACTCAACAAACAAACATCAAGTTTAACCGATTCGACCAACATCTAAATCTAATTTATCTAAGAAACCTATTAACGATTCTAATGGTTCAATTCAACATTTCTAATAAATAAATCTAACCATTCTAACAATTTGATCTTAACCATAATAAACTGAAACTTCGAACGTAATTGTAAATAGAAGTAATTATCCAATTTTAACATTTACCAAGGTAGAAGATTATTTCAATGATTGAATAATTCAAAATCAGTTTCTACTACAAATTTAATATTAATGAATCACAAAATAACAACACTTAACAAAAATACAATAAGATCGTTCCAAAGGTTGATCGGGCCCTGCTCTTCCTCAAGTAAGATCCTTTAACATAGTAAATTGATTAAATTCTTGCTTCCCTTCTCATTGATCAAAAGTAGAACGTAGAACAAAGTATTGCTTGTGATTACAAAAATTCTGATTGCAAATTATCTAACTCCTAACTAAGACCGAAATATGGATATTTATAAAATATCCTTATTGGCTTCTAACATGGCGTTAACTGCCAAAACTTAAGGCGACCAACTATAGATTACAAAATGAAACTAAAAATAGAACTGAAGTGGACTAAGGAGGACTATGTTGGAACTATGCCAGAGTGGCGTTGGAAGTAAAAGTTCCTCAACCGACTATAAAGAAGTCAATTCAAACTTTGAGTGACTCATCATCTAGCAGGGCCCATCTATGGCATAGTCATTCCTCATGATTAAACAGAGAGTTTAACCATCTCATCAACCTTTAAGATACCCTGTTAAAAACCCTTAAGAAAAGGACAACAATCATGGCAATAAAGATCAATGTAGTATAACTATCTCATCCAAAGTCATCATAAAGCAACGCATTTAGCATAAGCTATTACTTCCAAAATATTTAGCTAATTTAGTTAAACATAAAGTCAAATAAGCAAATATGTTAATCTATTGTCTACTGCCAGTCATGTCAATTAACAATAACAAGTCTTTTTAAACATAAAAAGCCTTAAATGAAAGTATTTTATATCTCCCATCAAAGGAATTGGTCAATCTAGATCTTAGAGCTTAAATCTTTGACAGAATCAAATATAAAATTAAAATCAAAACCTTCGCTTTTTGTAATTTTGTTGTTTATATTAATTTTCATGCTACAAAGAATCATTGAAGTTAGAGAGGGTTGCATAGATGATTTAGCCCATCAAAGACCTTCCATTGTAGTAGTGTGATGATCTATTATCAAAGGCATCATCTACATAGAGGTTTTATGTGTATATGATGTTATAAGGGTACCCACCTTGGTTTTGCAGAGCCTAAAGTGCAAAGGATAACTTTACAATCTGTCTCCTATTCGTTGGCCACTCACCCAGGGTTTTTATGTACAAGAAGTAGCTAATACTTAGAGAAACCTAGACAATTAGTTAGAAACACCAATAATGTGCATGACTTCAATCCTTCAAGGAAGCCATTGAAGGGTGGTGAGTTACAACACTTTATCAATTCATCATTCCCTACTATGATTTATCCATTTTTATAATCAATATTGTTGTTATCGAATTGAAAAAACTAACATGGGGTTTGACTAAGGCAAGCCCCTAAATGACACAATATTTATTCTCTTTGTGAATGTACGAGTTTTAGGTTTAGAAAGGATTGAAGGAATCTTGAAGAAAAATTGTTCATTATTGCAATTGAATCCCTACATCTTGTCAATTCATGAAAATTCACCTACAAAATTATCTCATAGTTATCCGTTGGTGTTTTAATTTTCCCAACCAGAATCTTACGACAATCTATAGGTTAGCTACTTTAGATAATTGACTATCTTAAGGGGTTGGCCAATAAATGAGAGATGGATTTTTCAATTGTAACACCCACCATAAATTAAAATTAGCAATTTACACATATTACACGAATAAGGAGCATATAAATATGACATGAGTCAAGTATTCAAAAATAGAGAAAAGGAATTATATTTCAACATGAAACTTTGGAGTACATAAGCCAATATCATGGCAAATCATAAAGGAATGTATCCCTTATAATAGACCACATGGTCAAGAACAATATTATACAATGAATCATAGCATGGACCTTCCTAACAAGAAACATTTAACTCATTCATCCACATGAAGGGTGAGAACATTGTTGGAGCACATTACCACCCTACCAATAAGTGATTCACTTCCCCAAAATTATTCTTGAAAGAAGACTACCCAACCTAACTCGAGGAAGACTAGCAATAAGAAATTGATTGGAGTAATGGAATAGTGAAGCATGACACATCTACATCTAAAAATATCATGAATTTCAAACACAAACTAGGAACACTCTAGAATGCATATGCCAGTCACATAAAGCAACATATCAATTCAACTTCAATGCTATTTGGTCAATGTTTTCTTATAATAAACAAGACAAGGTCTTAGCATATTTCAATGATATTAGGCATAATGAATGTATTGCAATCACAATTAATATGCAAACAAGCATATGCAAATATAAATAAATGCATGCTTCAATAATCATAGAAATATAGAGATTTCAACAATATAAGAATATACAAATATTAAATTAAGAAGGTATATCACATGAATGTATATATATACAGATACATATATAGTCATAATATATATATATATTTATTTATTTATTTATGTGTATACATTCTTATAAAATCATGCACGCATATGTTCTATTATAATTTTTTAATAAAAGAATGCATCCATGCATACATAACCATTACAAAAACTAGATGGCAATAAGAGAAGATTTACACATAAGCATTCAAACACATCTTCCAACAAGTTATACATATCTATGTTCAATTATATACTTCAATATAATCACTAATACTTCATCTAAACTTAGAATAATACTCCACTACTATTAGCTTATAATTTAAGCAAAAACCTTCAAATACTCCATCATTAAGATGGTCAAATACAGTATTCATGTATCTCAATATTTCTTTTATGCTAATCAATATTCACTTTAAAATAAGGTAAGTTAACCCAAAAACATATCTATGCATGATGCATGATGAATATTTAAGAAATATAATTATTTCAGGGTCTACTATATATTAAAGTGTCATTAAAGGTTATTTAAGTATTTGGACTTAACCAGGTTTTACTATTTTTTATTCTCCCTCAAGGTGTTCAATGACTAATCCTAATAATACTATCGTTCTCATAAAATAGATGAATCTTCAAATTAACCAACCTAATTGATTAAGAATCAATTATTTCATTTAATCTATTCAAACAATATTCAACCCATCTTCTAGACCAAAATATATTTGTATTGTTAACTTTAAACAAATATATGTTTCTATCCTTTCTAGAATACTAATATATAGTTCATACATAATGGAAGTTAATAATATAAGTTCTCCTATAACCTATCCTATAATAAAAAAAAACTATGCTTCTAGTATTATTCACTAAATCAAATTTCTCTAAGGGAGACAAAAAGACATTAAGGTTGAGAAAGAGTACACTAAGGTAGGTATCACTTTAGGCATGCTTAGACACAGACTGGACTCCTTATGACACAACCATCTGAGAGGAAAGTAAATTATATATCTACATTAACTATGCACCCTTTCTTTCTTATATATTTTTCGCGGTGAATGTCATCTCCTTCCTCCCCTCACGTATTCCACTTGTCCCATGCAGTCCTCCCATCGAATGTTTCCATTCTCCTCCCTTGAATTCCTTGACCTTAAGAATTTCCCCCATTTCTGCCAATATGCCCCACTACTACCACCCCTTATTTTATCTTAAAGACTTCCAAGTGCTTTTAAGAAACCCCCACTTTTGCATGTTTCCATGCAAAAGTCTACTTCTAGCCATCTTAATAAATAAAAAACTACCTAACCATGCCCATGCAAGGTAATAAATCCATATCTAATTAAAGAACTCTGACTTTAAATTTTATATTAATTTAAATCTTCTTTTATTTGAGTTACTAAAATTTGCTATTTAGTTTCACTTTTATTTTAATAATAATTATTTATGTCTTTATTTAATAAAAAAGTAAATAGGTTTTATTTTTTATAATTATTTATTTATTTTATATTTATACATAATAATAATAATATACAAAATAAGATATTTTTTATTTTCATTCCATGATTCTATATGTGTGAACCAATATTTTATACCTATAGTAACACAATAAACCAACACATTAGTAAGACCAAATGCAAGTTAGAATAAAGATTCCTCAAGAAATTCATTTGAATGCAAAAGAAAAGGAATGAAATGAAAAACACAACAAACTTGAAGCTAAGATATCAAATCCTATTCTAAAACAAGGCAAACTCTTAATCTCTTGAGGGAGTTGGTAACAATTTGATGTGAAAATTGTCTCTTTCCCAACTCTAATGATGTGATGAATATGATCGATGAAGATTGTGTTCCACTTTGTTAAAGATTGATGATTGTTTCAAGATGAAATTTGCATAACCTAGCTATAAGACTTAATGAGATGGATGAAGATTGTTATGAATTTGAGTATAGTAAGTTTACCCAAGTTGTGGATGATCAAATGAGGAATAAGACCTTTTTATTTATAGAATGTCAAATTGAAGAGATGTTCAAAATGGAGCAATGTGAGACTAAAAATCAACAAATGGCCAGGTGCCACTTGTCAACATGTGAATGGATGGAGGATGTGCAAGTTTTGAAGAATGTGTCAATAAATGCATATATTTGAAATTTAAAATTGTTGAAATGACATGTAAGAGGGAAAGAAGGTGCATTGAATGCCACTTGGCTCAAAGAAAAATGACTTTTCAGGTGGAGTAAATGCCTTGTTGGAAGGACAAAGTCTAGTTGGATTTTGAATTCAAATTTGAGGAATATTCCTTTATTATGCCTTTTGAGAGAAAATAGAGATTTAATAAATGAATTAAATCTATTTTCTTGTGCAAGTTGTAAAAGCTAGAGGATGGGACATGGATGGAGATTAAATTAATCAAGGTTAATTAATTTAATGAGAGATTAGTTGATATGACAAATTTGACTTAGATTTGTGGATTTATTTAAATCAAATATGAGAAGAATATGATTTCAAAATTAATTAAATAAGGATTTTTTTTATATATAATTAAAAGAGTTGATGCTAGATTAAACTAAATAAGGGTTTTATTTATTTAATTTAATGGATGGACTTCAAATATTTAATCAAATAAAATTGATTATTTAATTAAATAGGGATAATTAGATCAGACTGATTGATTTAATTAACAAGAAAGGATGACTTAATTAGATAAATGATTTATTTAATTAAGAGAGGATCATTGATGAATTTAATCAAATAAAGGTATTTGATTAAATGGTTAGACCGAGGGATGATTTAGGATGAAATGGTATTAGTGGTTGGGATCAAATGTACAATGTCAATTAGTACATTTTTTATGTCTACAATATGATATCATAGTTTATTATATAATGAAGTTATATGGAAAGCAATTGATCAAATATAGAAATCAATAAGTATGTGGTGGTATAATTATAATTATTTATATCTATTTAAAATTATTAATTACTAATATGTAGAAAAGAGGGTTGTGACAGTAATTATCTCCTCTATACATTAGGCTCTACAAAACCTAAGAGGGTGATCCTACAATATTTACCAGGATTTCTTAGAGTAATTAGGTGGATATAGAATATCCACAATTATAAAGAATATTATTCTAAACATATATGTTCTCACTAATTCAGTCAAGAATTATAGATTAAAACACAAAGATGAGCTAGATCCTTGAGCTTTTATGCATTCATTTCTTTGAGAACATGGGAAATAAGATTATGCAATAAAATATTGTTGGAAGGGAAATTCATGTTAAATTTGAAGTTGATCAAGAAATTGTAATAAAAAAATTCTTATAGATATGATCGGTACCTTAAAATCTAAGGCATGGAGTCAAGGGAACACAACTAAAAATATTAATAACAGTTTGACTCTAACACTTAGGATTATTAAAATGCATTACATTATCATACCTCTAATTTCTACAAAAAAATTCAAACCCTTGTAATACCTTAAGAATCTAATATTTCTTACAAAGCATATTTGACTTACTACTTGAGTAAAAGCTATAAAATAAACATTCATACATAGGAAAAACTGCAAAGATGAAAATAATAGATCCTTGATCAATTTTATTCATAAATGCTTAAGATAAGTACAAGTATGAGATAATATATTTGTATAAATTATCATTGTATTTGATCTCTAAGTTCTAGTACTATCAGACAAAATTATCAATCACATTTAAAACCTATTCTATCGAGACCTAGTTTCAAAAATATTGATGGGTGTTTTTTCACTTCTCAACACAGACAATGCACAAGTGCAATGCCTCTCTTGAAAGGTGAAAATTTGCAACTAAGTTTTAGACAATCACCCCAAGGTCTCTTGGGTGTCAGGTCATGACTTGCAAAAATAGCTTAGTTGATTGATGTGATTTGTTGGTAATCACAAAGGGCATTTATGGTTCACTAAGCTAAGAGGGAATTGGATTTTCAGATGGAGTTTTGAGGAATTCTAGAAATGAAGTGCAGTTGTTGCAAGTTCAAAACAACAGTCTAAAATTCTATGTTTGTCATCAGATTTGGCTTTACAATGATGTTGGAACTTTGTTTCAAATCCAATTTTCAGAGAAAATTCAAAAGGTAAGAGGGATAGAGGGTTTACTAGACCTACAACTAATGTTGAACAGTAATAATGGAGGATGCTACAGTGGATAGCCTTCCTTAAACCAAGTTCCACTTAACCAAAATAGCCTACAGTCTCATGAAACTAGTACAATCTTCTAAGGTCTATAGATTTCTAGCTATCCACTCACTATGAAGCATAAATAATAGATGAATTTTAAGTGCAACAATAAAGTAATATTCAAACTAAGTTTACACTAATGTTCATCATCAATAAACAACAAAAAGTATCAACAAGGGAGGCATCAACACCATAACATTCTTCACCATTAAAGTGCAACATAACACTAACAACTAAAGTAACTTGAAAATAAAATATCAAAGCTAGAATATAATGTTGAGGAGAAGAATCATGCACACATGTGAAGAAACACAAGAACCCATCAAAACAATGCAATTCTCATTCAATTTCTACAGCATGTTTTTACACAACAACTCAACTCTCTCTTTTAAAATGAGAGGAGACCCCTATTTATAGTTTTCCAAAAGTGAAATTAATGGCCAATATTTACTTTCATTGTGTGTCCAAGATTCATTTTACATTAGGGTTTCACCTACCCCCAAAATATAACAATATAAAAATACATCTTTGTCTCTTCCCTATTTTGTCCTCTAGTGGCTCTAGCACTACAACAGTTTTGTCTCCTAGTGACTGCCTTCTCTTCAACTATACTGTCAAATATTCATCATCAATGACTAGTTGTAGACATGCAAAATTGACATCATGCATTCCTCATATTTAATTAAATCATATTCGCCCATCAATTAAATAAATCAAGTTTATTTGATTAATCTCCTAAGTTATCTCTTTAATTAAATAAATCAAGTTTATTTAATTAATCTCCTAAATTCATCCATTTAAATTAAATAAATTCATCTTTATTTGATTTAACACTAACATCATCCTCTTTGATTAAATAAATCATATCTCTATTTAATTAAATCTAAAATCATTTTCTTCTCATTTTGATTTATTTTAATCCTAAAATCTAAGTCAAAAGTCAAAATCACCTAATCTCCTATTAAATTAATCAAACCATGATTAATCTTAATCGTAATCACTCCAATCCTCTAGATTTTGCAACTTGTGCAAATAAATCATTTCTTTTGATTTATTAAATCTTCTTTTTTTCAAAAAAGGCATCAAGAGGGAATATTCTCCAAATTTGAATTCTCCCTCCCAAGTGTCTTGTCCTCCAACATAGCATTAACTTCTCTTACATTGTCTCTTACATGTCTCCCACTTGGCATTTAAGACTCTTTCTTCTCCCTCCAACAAGCCATCTTTTGAATTTCAAATCTCCCCCTCTTTGGCACATTGATCAAAATGTACACAACCTTCGTCCTCTCACATATTGAGAAGTGGCATCTTGTCATTGGCTCATGTTTTGTCCCACATCCTCCATGTTTTTCATTCTTCCATTCTTCTTAGTTATAAATAGAGACCCTGTCTATTGATTTAATCCTCCACAACTACACAACTTGATCACTTATCATCTTGCATCTTCATCATATTTAGAGCTTATCAAAAGGGATTGGGAAAGGGCTATTTTCCACATCAAAATAGCACCAATCCCCCTATAAGATGTTGGTTTGATCATTTGAATAATGTTTCATTCTATTTTGCTTTCTTTCGTGCTTTGCTTCCATTATTCTTGTGTTCAAATGAATTTTATAGGGAGTGGTTTATTTGAGTTCTAACAATGGCTAATTTGAAATACTTTATTTATTGTTAGAAATTGTAAGTTGACCTCTCACATTTTAGCACCCACCATGGGGCAAGAATGTTTCTCTCACATATGTTTCAACATGATCCATTTAATTTTCATATCACTTATTTAATTTAGTTCAAGTCATTCTGTTATTTATTGGTGAAACTTCTGTTAAAAATCAGTACTATTAATCTTCTATATTGCTTCCAACGACATTCTTTTGGTTAATCTTCTTGGTCATGTTATAAGCTTTGTGAATTTGAGATAAATTAGCTTATCTGCACAAATCACAGTAGTTGGGAAACAATATTCTAAATTTCCTTGAAGTCCATCAATGCTCGTCCACACATTTTCACATATCGGATGTATCGATATCTATATTTATTTTCATGTATTGACTTTCCTATCTACTACACTTAATTTTTTAATCAATTGAATCCCTGATTTTGGCATGTGTAGAACACATTAAGGTTAATCACTCTTTGCAGGCTATGCATAGCAGTTGAAGGCCGCGATTTTAAATTGAACAAGTGATTGTCTGTGTAAAGGGTGAAGTTGCAAACCACATCCATCTACTATGACATTTTTTTTTTCCTCTATGGAGAAATTACTTTGCTTAACTTTCCTTTAACTCGCCTTTCATTAAATGATGCATATCTCCCTTTACATATGGATGAACAATTTATGCGATAGGCATATTTAGGCTTTCAATACTTGATAGCAATATTGTCCTCTCCATGATATAGTTTCTTTTTTTTAGTGGATGCTCTGATATTGGCATATGATAAGATTTTCATCCTGTAGTTTCCATCATTTATTAACTCGCGTGGTATACGATATTTCCACCATAGCTTAAGATATGCACATCTTGTCTCACTTAGAGATTGATATTCAGAATGGCATAATGCAAAAGGACTTTTCTCAGTGAATAGTGGAAGTGTGAACGAGAACTTTCTTTTCAAGACAACTGAACAAACATGGAGATTTTTTTTAATCAGAAAATAAAAATTACTAATACAACCTACTTTGCATCAAGGCGAATAAATCCAGATAGATTCAATTGAAAATCGAGCATAGAAACTTGAAATTCACAAAGCATTTTTAAATTCTTGAGGCATCCATTTCTTGCTTTCATTTTTTGTTTTAGAAAAAATCACATTCAATTTGAATTTAAAATTAATCATTGATTGATTTTTTTCTAAGTTGGGCTAAAATTGAACATTAGAAACTCACTAAGCTTTTCGATTTGGTCTAAAATTTGACAAACAAACTTTCACACTTCGAAGTTGGTGCTTAAAAAGAACTTAAGTTTTCTTTTGGAAACTAAAATGAACGTATGTCTTTTTTTTTTGTAATCTTTTTCACAAAGTAATATCATTAAAAGGTGTATGCACTTCTCTTGTGCTTCATGGTGATCTTGAGAATCAAAAGACTTTTGGTGATATTAAGTTATCAAAAAGACTACCTCCACATTTCAATTTGGGTTTAAAATTGAACACATCTTGCAAGTGTCAGTGGAACATATTGTGTGTGTTCTCTCTTTGTTTCTCAATAAGGATCAATCGAACTATGGATATGTTTGTTTTCTTTTGTTTATCTTATAGGGCCTACCTTGTGGGAAAAGTAATCACCCAAGGGAATGACCCAACTGGCAACACACTAAAGACAAGCAACTTCCAACCAATATATAAGTGTGGGTTCTTGTTGAAAAGCAAGAAACACGATGGTCATTTGAACAAGAAGGGCAGCAATGGTCTCTCACTGAATGGGTGATCCCCCACGAATGGAAATTTTGTATTAAAACCCTTGTTTGGAAAAGGCTAAAATCCTTGATCTATTTGTTAGTGCAAGAACAGTCATTTTGAAGCCACCCCACACTTTTACGGTTTTTACTAGAAATGGAAAGTATGCCATGGGAGTTTCATGGGTATTGATGCTTGGCTGCCCCATATAAGTGAGTGTCATGGAGGGGAGCCAATGGGGTCAAGCATCTAACCATTTGCTAAAATTAGGCATAGCTAGACTTGTCCAAGTGGAGATTCAACAAATACTGTCTCAAATATCCATAGGGTTGTGCATGTTCTTGAAATCAAAATGCTTTGCTTGATCTTAAACATTGAAAAAAAAACATTCAACATGAGCATCAAATCTCAAACCCTTTAGGAGAAGCAAATATCCTTGAACGAATTCACATGCTATTGCTTTCCCTTGGGATTCTCATCCTTAGATGCTTCTAAGCATTTGGATTTCATCTCAATTTTCTCCTACCAAAGTCAACATAGGAAAAATTTTGCCTTGATTTCCTTGAGTTCCACATAATACACTTTGTGGGATGAGAAGAAATTAAGACATAGACATTCAATTTAAAAAGCTAAGCAAGAAGTGTGGATGTGGTAAAATCAATTAATTAACCAAGATTAAATCAATTGAACCCCACACATATGCTTGTTATCTTTTGGTCATATGGTTTCCCATGCAAACATTGGTCTTTTGATTTGAACTACTCTTAGGGAAAGGTAAGTTCTTCAATATCTCGGTCTTGTAAACAAAGTCCTTAGGCTCATTTAGGATCAAAATCAAACACTTCATCCATTCCAAACATTTATCCTCTCCATCTCACAAAGAACTTTAGAGCTTTGGAAACATCATTATCTAGACTTGGGTACATCCTTAAACCAAATCAAAATCATTTATTTAGTTAGGTGTGTTTGGATGAATCCTTCCACACACAGTTAAATTATCACCTCTCTAAACAAGTTTATCCTAAAGATCACATCTAACATCTTAGGGTTTAAAAATTGATTATCCAATCAAAACAATAAAAATCAAATCCTAAAGTCTAGTATCCCTCCAAAGTTACTAAAAATTCAACACCCATATCATTCACCCCTTTCATCCTCCATCTCATCATTGGTTCTAAACACCTTAGAGGTTCACTTTTGCAACAAGGTCAAAACACAAGAAGAACATGGAATATAAACTTGATCCATACATCATGAATAATCCAAGTCAACCAAACTATCAAATCCTTACAATGTCGATTGATTATCAAAAATCACACTTATACAATCCATACATGGGATCATTACCTCTTAAAAACCTCAATGGCACAAAAAATGTGAGTATGCCCAATCTAAATTTTGGAACACCTTTCCCAATGGTAGATTTAAATCAAATTCTAAACTTACAAATTTTTCAACCAAATAATCAATGCATGAGTCTTCAAAACAACATCATCCCACCAAATCCATACATGCCAAATGTGAATATACCAAGTACAAGTTTTCCAAACATGAACATTTCAAATCCACACTTGGTAAAGTTTGGGGTAAATATGTTTGTGAATCATACAAAAGTTGTTCAAAGTTCAAACAAGATGTTAACAACTCCGTGTATTGATCCAAGTCAAGGTAACACCATGAAAAATCAAAGTTACCTAAATCAAGGCAATGTGATTCCCAACCACAACAATGTTCAATTTCAACCCATAATGCCAAATCTGAACATCATCCCAAATCAGAACATTTTCCAAAATCAATTTGTCCATGATCCCATGCAAACACCACAGGTATGCATCTCAAACCTGCTTGAACAAAAACCAAATCAACTATATCAAGGGAGTCAAGATCAAAATCAAGATCAAATTTTGTGAGATCAAATTGATACACTTACCAAAATAGTTGAGTCATTGCGCCAAGAGACATCTCCACCCCAAAATCAATACACTCTTCCAAAGGTTAAAACATGTCATCAAAGCATTGAGCTGTATCCACAACCACATCAAGAACAATATCTCCAATGTCAAGAGGTTGGATATCAATATCAACAACATCAACAACAAACCCAATCACCCCATCTCGAAGATCAATCACCACATCTCAAAGATCAATCACCCCATCTCAAAGATCAATCACCACATCTCCAAAATCAATCACCACAAGGTCAATTTAAAGTACAAGTCTCACATGGTAACAAACAAAAATACAAACCACTTGGGAAACCAATTGAATCTGTCATGCAATAGTTGGTGTAGGAAAATCTCATTAAAATACCCATCTATGAGAACTATCAAGAACCCTTAGTGAAACCACCATGGTACAATGAGAATCGCCTTTTTTATTTTCACAAAATAAAGGGACACACAACATTAGATTGTATTCGACTAAAAAATCTCATCCAAGACCTAATTCATCAAAAAATAATAACTATTGGGGACAATAATCAGGATTCAACCACTAACGATAACATTGAAAATATCCCCACCACAATTGTTGAAAACAATGTTCAAGATCTTTCCATTAATGAACACACTGAAGATGTTTCTACCCCATCCGATGACCAACTCACCATACATCAAGAGCCACTTTTTAGTGATCTATTTCAAGGAGTGTTAGAATTATTTGATCCCATTGACATAATCTATGATCCATTAACCAATGATCATATTGAAAATGTCTCTACATTGCCTTATGATTTAGAGGACATATCTCAAGAATTCATTCCAAAGCATGATCAATATCTGCCGCCAAAGTCTAGCAATGATCCTTTCCAAGACATATTGACATCCTTTGACCTCATGGCCATAGATACTGAAGGAATCCTCAGCTCAACATTTGACCTAAGTCCACCCAAAGATCAAGAGGATACTGAGCTATTTCCCATGACTAATGATGTCATCCAAGAACCCTTTATAAGCAATCCATCCTTTGAAACTGACCCATGTCAAGAACTTGATCCAAAGCATGTCGAAAGTAATTTTGAAATCATTCAAGATCAAGAATTCATATCTCCAAGCTACTACAATGATCTAATAGATACTCTCCTATCTATACAAGATGATCATATCCACATAGTAAATACTCCTCAATCTACCCATGAGATGCTTTTTGTGGATGGACACATAGATGATCTTCATTCAAAATAGGATTCCTTTACTCCTGACATTATTACACAAAAAGAGTAGGTTATTTATTCCAACATTCAAACTGAATTATCAACAACAGGATCAGATATATCCCAAATTCAAACTGAGGACATCATGTATGAAGATATCCAACATTATCCACTCAAGGAAACAGGTCAGATAGAACAGGATATTCCAGAGTTAGCAGAGTAGAAAATTGAAATAACATCATCTATAGTGGTCATTTATCAGAGAATTCTTACTAAACAAGACATCTCAAAACAAGCATAATCAAGGAACAAAGGTGCTACTACCACCATACTGGGGGAAACTTTGTCTCAAGCAAACATCAACATAGGGAGCATGAAGAATCCTTATGATGAAACTGATGCCAATACTACAACCAGCCACATCATGAATCTTCATCCACCCATCACCCAGTCCATGAATTGGGACCAATGTCAAAAGAAATATTTGAATCAAAGCACAAGGAACATTATCAAAACAAAAGAAGTAAGGAAGTATAATGGACAAATCAAATACACATGGATACAAAAGAATACAAAGAAAGATTATCCCTATCGAACTCCATTAGTCAAAGAAAATATGGGGAAAAAAAGTACCAATCAGAGATGTCCACAAAGGAAAAAGCAAGCTTCCTGATCAACATACAAAGTATATCAAGCAATTGGTCCTAATTCCATGCACACTTCCATATCCACCCATCATTTCTCATCTTCCCAATTTTGGAGAGTTAAAGGTTCCAAACTATCAACCAATCCATCTTTTATTCCTAAACACACTCCATCCATGCCCCCACGCATGATACCCAATTCTCACATTGACCATGTATTGGCAGCCACCCTTCATCATAAGGATTCAGAACGCACTCTATCACGATGTGTGCACAAAGACAAAGTTAACTCCAGTATCAACAAAGCAGATCAAGAATCTCAAAAGTTGCATTCAAGTGCATGTATCTTAGCAAAGAAACTTCTTCAAGTAGGATATCGATGGCACATTATGATAGAAGCATCTACATCAACACCACTAGATGGTTTAGTATGAGCTTAAAATCTTTTAGAAAATACAAAAAAAAAAATTATTAAAAAAAATCCAAACAATCAGAAAAAGGATGGAAAATAGTAGAGAAAAAAATTGTCCTCTAGTGAAAACCACTACAATGGTGCTTTGGATAGGTACCATGATGAAAACCTGTAAAATAGGTGGCATGTGTAGAATCAAGCATCTACATGTGTCAGTTCAAGTGGAAGCATTTCATCCCATCCATAATAAATCTAGCATTCAATCCATCTTAGCCATAATAAATCCATTCATCCATGAAACATTTATCCAATCCATTTGCATATATCTACATCCATAGTCCAAGTTATCTTGATCTTGACAAAGTTTGGTGCACACTTTACGCTTGCTTATGGTAAACATCTTGACATGGGTCATTTTCATTAATCCTATCCTACCCAGCATTATCTGAGCCATGAAGAATTATCCAAATGAGCATCCTCAAATTTGAACACCTTATCTTATCACAAGATAACCCATATCCATCCATCCATAAACCTCATGCACCCATGGCATTCCATACATCGCTAGACATTGGGGCTAGATATTTAAATCTTGCTTTGGAATAAATCTTGACATATATCCTCCAACTTATGTGGTGATTTGAACATTGGAAAAATGTGAAATCAAATTGGTCAAGCAGTTGTGAGCAAAAAATCCAAATCACTAGCCCATGGAATATTTTGACAAGAAGATGTTCCTTATCAAGTTTTATCTTCAATCCAACATCGATCCAAATAATCAATATTAGTCACATCTAATTTTCCCATCAATGTCACATCAAATCATCCAAAAACAATTTTGTTCCAAATCAAGCTTCAAAATCTTGATCAATCAAATCCAATCAATCCATCATAATTTTAGTCCTCATGTTGCTTAACACTATCCTTGAATTTTTGTGTATCCTTAGCAATGTTATCATCATCAATTTTGATCAATCAAATCTAATCAATCCCTCATCATCTTGGGATATCCATCCTAATCCTCCTATTGCTTAACACTATCCTTGCATTGTTGTGTATCCTCAACAATGTTATCATCATCAATCCATCAATCTAATCAATCAACCCTAGCTTAGTTTTCAAAAAAATTGCAAACAAAGCACTGGTATCGTCACACATATCTGCATCCAAATTGTCAAAATCATGCAAAAATCCAAAAACACTCAAAAAGTTAGAAAATGTCAAAAACATGGTATCTGAACTACATTGTCTCTAAGCTTAAACGTAGGAAAGGATAATCTTTGATCAGCCCCCGAGACATATCAAAAACACAAAAAAATTCACAAGAAACACAAAATCCAAAAACATTCATAAAATCTCATAAAACCCCAAAATATTCAAAAATTTGAAAATAAAAACATTTGTAAAATCTTGAAAATACCAAAAATAGCCTCAAAACATCAAAAATATCCAAATATTTGAAAAATCCATCTGTCTCATCTCACTTTCACCCACAATAAACATCGCTCACAATAAATCAATCATCATCCCAACCTTTGGTGAAACAGTCAGAAACAAGTCTAGCAGATCGAAAGTGAAAACTTAAACGTCAAATTCTCAAGTCTAGGTCAGTAAGTGAACAAGTTGGTCAACTCTTTGTGGCAACAGCCTATCATCCAATCAGTCCCAAACCAATCATCGATATCATCATTTTCTAGGATGCATCCTTCCTACAATGGACATCAACATCAGGCATCACCATAGTTTAGTCTTGGCTAGTGGTTATGAAGAACATTAACTTGTTTGTTTATTTTATCTTTTTCTTTTGACCTATATTTTTTCGCTCATTTCGATGACCTCTCGATGATGTCCCAAACGAAGGGATTTAGAGAGATAGGAATGGGGAAATGATCATTATATTTTTATCTGTTGTGCTTGTTGGATGTTCTTGTAATATAACTTGTCGAATACTTGCTTTGTTAGGTGCATCCTAGCAAGGTTTACGTATGTCAAGTGTGAACAAGAATAATCCTATCTATTTGTCAAGTAAAAGTCCATTGCACTAGGTACAATGCCATCCTGGTTCTTTATACCTTGATGCATCGTGCTTATGTGTGTTATCAAACATAAGGTAAGTAGCCCTTTTAAAGTCCCAATTCTTGATAAGCAAATCACTCATCTCTCATCATCATAAAGTTGGCTTGTTGAATCCTCTTGTCATCATCTCATTTCTTCATTCTTCTCTCTGTGTTGACAGTTAATCATCATCACCAATGCATCCATCATGCATCCATAAACTGCCAGCATACTACATATCATATCATATCATATAATAAACATTGATCATCTCACATTCATTTTCATCATCGCATAATATAGATATGTTAGTCTAAGCACCTCATAAATCATACATCTACATAAAACATCCATTATGTAATCATATAGGCATCATCACATCATCATTTAAATTGTTTAGGATAATATAGATTGGTTATTATAAGCATCTTAAAACCATCTCATTTGCATCATTATCATAACCATCCATGCATCCATCTTGAACCTCTTTGTTGTGAGATCAACCTTCAAATCAAACTTTTCGCTCGATCTCTCGAGGGGGAAATGTACCAATATAGTTCTTTCCACTAGGGAATCCGAAAAAATTAGAATTTTTTTGAATTTTGATCACGGAAAGTTTATTCTTTGAACCAATGCAACAAGTACATTGCTTCAAAGAGGGGAAAATGTAGACATGCAAAATTGGCATCATGCATTCCTCATATTTAATTAAATCATATTTTCCCATCAATTAAATAAATCAAGTTTATTTGATTAATCTCCTAAGTTATCTTTTTAATTAAATAAATCAAGTTTATTTAATTAATCTCCTAAAGTCATCCATTTAAATTAAATAAATTCATCTTTATTTGATTTAACACTAACCTCATCCTCTTTGATTAAATAAATCAATTATTTATTTAATTAAATCTAAAATCATTTTCTTCACATTTTGATTTATTTTAATCCTAAAATCTAAGTCAAAATTCAAAATCACCTAATCTCCTATTAAATTAATCAAACCATGATTAATCTTAATCCTAATCACTCCAATCCTCTAGATTTTGCAACTTGTGCAAATAAATCATTTCTTTTGATTTATTAAATCTTCCTTTTTTTTAAAAAAAAATATCAAGAGGAATATTCTCCAAATTTGAATTCTCCCTCCCAAGTGTCTTGTCCTCCAATATAGCATTAACTCCTCTTACATTGTCTCTTACATGTCTCCCACTTGGCATTTAAGACTCTTTCTTCTCCCTCCAACAAGCCATCTTTTGAATTTCAAATCTCCCCCTCTTTGGCACATTGATCAAAATGTACACAACCTTATTCCTCTCACATATTGACAAGTGGCATTTTGTTATTGGCTCATGTTTCATCCCACATCCTCATGTTTTGCATTCTTCCATCCTTCTTGGTTATAAATAGAGACCCTATCTATTGATTTAATCCTCCACAACTACTCAACTTGATCACTTATCATCTTACATCTTCATCATATTTGGACCTTATCAAAAGGGGTTGGGAAAGGGCTATTTTCCACATCAAAATAGCACCAATCCCCCTATAAGATATTAGTTTGATCATTTGAATAATGTTTCATTTTCTTTTTCTTTCTTTCGTGTTGTGTTTCCATTATTCTTCTGTTCAAATGAATTTTATAGGGAGTGGTTTATTTGAGTTTTAACAATGGCTAATTTGGAATACTTTATTTATTGTTAGAAATTGTTGGTTGACCTCTCACACTAGTTTTCCTTCATTTTTTTGGAGGGTGGCATACTCCATGAATTTTCCAATCAGAGCTTGGAGCTTATCCCATTCCATGATGTCGGATTGGAGGATCTGAAAGGTCAACTTCTTGAATCTTCTGGTAATCTGCTCCCATTGTTTCATACATTTGGTCATGGCTTTGATGACCTACTTGGATTGAGTGAAAGCTCTTGTTGTGAAGTCCATGAAATCTGGTGACAGTGTGTCTGCAGCCCCTTTTTCCATCTTTTTATGAAAGAATGGCTTAATTTTCTTCAGATCCATCTCTAGGGTTGGCATGTCATAGTCCGTTGTCATTTTTAAGTAATCTTCACTATTGACCCGATGCTTAGTAACCCATTCAAGGTCAAGCTCAACTTCATGCAAGACCCTCTCTAGGAATTCCTTTCTATGATCCAGGCCCATCTTCCAGGTTTCCACTAGCCAATGATCATATTTTATGAGCCCTAACTCATTTTCCCATGTTTTCTTAGGCAACCTGAGGATACTTTCGAGCTTAGGATATGTGATCCTATACATCTCAATGAACCTATTGCATGTTTTTGTCATGGCCTCCAATTGCTTTTGTAAGTCCCAAAACTTGTTGAACATCTGAGTAGTGTGATGGATTCCCATGTCCCCATTATGCATTACCCATTGGAGCCAATCTACCATGGCCTTGGTCTAATTCTTCATATTTTCCATTCTATTGAGCTCTTCCTAGGAGAGAAGAGTGGGCGTAGAAGATGTCGTCAAGGCCTCTTCTTCTATAGATGTCCACTGTTAGATATAGGCAATGAGATCTACCACTTGTGCCTTCAGCTCCTCTTTTGTAGATTGGTCTGTGCTCATTTGTTGTATGATAATGGCCACAGACCCCTAGAATTCATCTATTTTTTGCTCACAAGTTGTGGGACCTAGATTGATTGTTGATATACTATAACTTTGGCCTTGTATGGTGCATGTATCCTTATCCACTATAGGGGTAGCAATTTGTATCATCCTATATCCAGAGGCATCCACCATAGTATGAGAGCGGACTCTAGGATTTTTCTCTTTTCTTGTCTTTGTTTGGGCTCTAGCTAGTATTGCTTCAACTCTAGCCTTCAAATTAGTAGCCACCGGAGTCTTCTTCTAAATTTTTTTTCCAACCAATTAGGCATCTCGGTTTGTCCCTTACGTGATTCATGATCACCTTACTCTCTTTGTTCATTTCTAGGTTGTTCCTCCTCGTGGATAGCAACCTCTTGTTCAATCACGTCTTCCTCATATGAGTCTTCAATTTGTACAGTCTTTTCTTTGTCCAACTCAATAGACACTATATTTTCTGCAATGGCACCTTCTTGGGGCAGCTTCTCTTTTGCATGTTTGAATTCAGCATGATGCTCAAGCTCGGGGCTCTTTCTTGGTGCATATTCTTCTTCCTTATTTTTCTCTTCCTCTTCTAGAGGTGCTTCTTCCTCTTGAATTAGGCCCTTATCTTGGCTAACTAATGGAGGCTCTTCATGAATCTTCACATTTGAATCAGTGTCAACTTTTTCCTTGGAAAGATGCTCCTCAGCATCAACCTTCTCACCTACATCTTTGAGCTATTGGGACAGCTCCTCATCCAATTCTTGTTCTGAGGTTTCTACCTTTATATCTTTCATTAAGGGTCTTAGTGTCTTCCTTCAAGGAATGCGACCTTTCTTCATCAAATTCCATTTTGTCCAATTATATGTTTAGCCTGCCTTCTAGGTGCTCAAAGTAATCATCTTGATAGAATTCCTTGGGCTCTTCAAATATATCCTTCGGAACCTCCCTTTGATGTTTTGGATGACATTTCTCCATCTCTTCAGAGATCTGCATTGTAGCCTCCATCTTTGGTGGCTCTGTAGGTGGTGGAGGGAGAGGTAGGGCAGCAATGAGTTGGGCCATAAAAACCTATATCTTGGGATCCATAGTCACCCCAGAAACTTTAGTGGGATATTTTCATGTATGTCGCAAGAGCATGTGGTAGGGTAAGAGGTGGCATGGTGGAAATGGCTATCATAGGCAGTGGGGCAGAGAGAGTGGGTAATGGAGGATGAAGCAAGGAAGATGACAGTGGGGAAGTAGTAGATGAGGAGAAGTCTATTACCATTATCAGGACCGTTGGTGAGGTGGAGGCTAGGTGGACTAAGATATCCACGGCGGGTGGAGATGAGACAAGCAATGCCTAAGAGGCGGTAGGTGGAGGAGTGGCAATGGTGACAGTAGTAATAGTGGGAGCAAAGGTGGTAGGTGGTGAATGTAGCCACCCAATTTCTTCTTCTCCTTCTTGTTGGGGGTCCTCCTCTATGGTAGGAATTTCACTCATGAATCCCCATGTTCTTTTTGCTTTCTTAGATGTTTCTCCCTCTGTAGTATTTCATGAGTACACCTTGTGCTTTGGATTATGCTCAAGTGCATCTTTTCTTTTCTTTGGCCTTTTCATCGATGGGGACTTGGATGCCTCTTCTAATAGGGCAACAATCGCTCCACTATCTATTTTTCTCTCGAGCTCATCCTTGAGCTCACCATAAGTCAGCACTGCACCTTGTATTTTGAGTTAAGTGACCTGGGCATCTATCCATTGCCTTGTTCTATTCTCCATAGGTCGTGTTAGTATATCAAGGTTAGTGACCTCTTCTTCACTCCAATCTATTATTGGTAGAGGAAAGTCAGCCACAACATTGTATCTGTCATCCACAATATTATTGTCTTCTTCTACTATCTGGTCGGGCACAAGGAAAAAATTCACTGACATCACAAATTGGGTTGTTATTCTCATGTAGTGCCTCATCCACACTTCTTTTTCATTTGTACAATTGGCCCAGAAGTCTTCAACTTGAGGTCTATGGGTGTATTGTCTTCTGACCCATTTCTTCAATTTCTCATAAGGGTCCATTCCTCCTCAGTGGTTGTGGAGATCCAAGTGGTATTCTACCAATTACATCTCTGAATACTCTATGCATTAGGTAGCGAGACAGGCATACATTCCTTGCCCAAAGGTCATGGGATATGGAATCTCAACAGTATGCTTCTCACTTAGTAGTGTATGGGCATTCTGCAATTTCCAAGAGACCTCTAGCAAGATCATATGGTCATTGGGGTACCGCGGAAGTTGATATGGTCTCCCTGAGAATCCTTCTATTCGGATGTATGTGAATTTTGGGAATTGTATGAACAAGTACCCAAACTGTAGAATGAAGGCTTTGGCATTGTGCAACACTATTCTCTCAAATTCTCCCCCAAGTAGCCTAATGATGTCCCCAATCAAGGCATCATTTACCCTCTTGTATTCCCTTTTGAAGTTTTGGTACTGCAACTAAGGGTAGTGATCGTATACCTTGAGGTCCCCTTTATTTCCAGGTTGCTTGCGACGAAGAGTCCTTTGTACGGTAACTTTTTTGCTAGAAGGTACACCAGGTATGAGGTCATATATAACTTGGAATTTTTCTTCACAACCATAACCTATTTATGCATGTTATCACTAATGATCTTGGCCCAATGAAACTTTTTATTGCCTCAGATGATCTCCTCAATGAAATAGAACATCCACTCTTCAAAGAAGGCAGCAATAGGGAGGCCCATTACCTTGCTCAGTAGGGTGACCAAGTCATGGTATTCTTCATGAAAATCACTTCTGAATAGTTCTTGAGGTACCTTAGTATCACTTCCCTTCTTTTCCTTCAACCAATGTTGATTGATTAATCTTTTACATCTCAACGAATCTGTTTTCCACATATTGTCAGTATATTCCTTCTCGATTTCCTCCATGACATCAAATGTGTGGATGTGGAAATTCTTACCATTAGATTTATTAGAAAATTCTCCTAATACTCTTCCTTAATGTTCAATGATCTTCCTGTTGTTGTGGTAGCATTCCCTATAGACTATAACTGACTCTAGGGAAATGAGTGTGAGGGGGAAGTCAACTACCTTAGCGAGACCACTCGTTGTAATCTTTTGTGCATTTTCTATTGTGTGGTTTATCATCACCCTTTGTTGGAACTCGTTTATGTCCACATGACCAAGATTTGTGTCTGATACGGAATCCTAGGTGGAAGTGATATTGGAGGCCCACTTCACCCCATGGAACTAATTTTTCATTTGATCCTTTTCCTCTTTCCCCCTCAGTGTCTTTGTAGGCTTCTTTCCCTTTTCTTTCTCGACAGATTTCCTCAATGGACCCATAGCAGGTTCCATAAATTTTGCATACAAAGATGCAGTAAGTGCATTCATATAGAAACTTGGGCAAGTGTTAGTTAAATCTTGAAAAACAAGGGTTAGATCAAATAATATATCATCCAAAGATCATAAAATTTATCAACATTCATCATTTGAGGCTTGTTTGGACCATTTACAGGAATGCAAGCCTAGGGATGTCGATTTCCCTAGATTGGAATCCATAAGGAGGGACTAGGAACAGGACGACGCTAAGGCCATGGAGACCCACAGACAACCACTCGCACCAAAAGTTTCACAATAAGGATTTGGAAACTAAATTCTTCAGAAGGCAATTTGGCATGTGTCGAAGTCAGTTACAAGGTCGTTGGAGTTGTCTAATTGCTCATTATGTCCTTGTGGGATTGGGGTATGCTGATGTAGGAGGCACTAACATTTGGGGCCCCTACCATTGAGTAACGATAATCATGTCATGGTGGCCCGTAAAGGGACGTCCGCAGTGTGGCACCCGCGGGTGCCTCAGACGTCAGGTGTGACGTTCTACAAACTGACCATTGGAGGAGATGTAGGCAAGAGCTAGTGGGAAACCATTGTGTGATTGTCATTAGGAATGGCATCAAAGGGACGATGTTCTGTAGAGACGATCCTGCAATGAGCTCAAGGACCAAGCATAGGCATGAAGAAGCGACGACAAGGAGGCAACCACTCACAAGCGGCACTCACATGAACCCATCCACAAAACATTTTAACTTAGATATGCTTGTGTCAAATGAGCTCAGATGGCAATGAAGGGCACATGATCTGCACTGTGGGTAGAAAGAATGGCAAGGCCACTAGAAAACAAAAATCAAGCAATGGTAGGCCACAGACGATGGCCCACAAGGAGCAGTCTACAGACCCATTAGACTTAGTGATTTTGGCACTTGATGGAGGTGATTTCGATGGGGCCTGCAATGCGCGAGGCATACAGTGGTTGGTTATTCACCAATGGCGGTATGGAGACGACCACCTGCAAGTGGCGGTCCGCATTAGTGGACCTGTAGGGAGTCAAAAACTTAGGTTTTTTTGTTTAATGTTTTGGATTTTGCATTTTAACTAAGGCGGCAATGGCGATGTTGTGGGCCATAGGGGTGCTCATGTTGTGTGAAGAATGGTGACGAATGAATGTGATCCTACAACATTGTGAGGGCATTGTTTGAATGATTTTAAAGGAATTTCAAGTGTCAGGAGTGGATTTTATGTGCAACCTACGGTTGGGCATGTTGTTGGATGCTTTAACAATTTACTTTGAAGATTTAATCATGAATTTGCAATCCCTATCCACAAAGGAGATCAATTCCAAGGTTTTGAGGGTGGACATACCTAAAAGAAATGTGTGGAATCAACAACAATCACAGTTTCAATCCAACAAGAGCTTGTGCGAGTGCAAGGGCTTCATTCGTAGTTCCTCTCTTCCAAAATTCAAATTGGCAGGTGTGAAAATGATAGATGCCACCTTCTATTTATAGGTAAAGGATCATTCATGACTCGTAGTAAATGCAAAGTACGGTATCTAATGAGGTAGGTGGGACATGGGAAATCAAAGAGGTGACAAAGAGCAATTCAAGGCCCGCAATGCAAGATGACCCCAGGGTCTTACCGCTGAGTAGTGGCCAAGAGGTGATGGCAAAGAAGGGTTTGGGACCTGCCATGTGGAAAGATGTCCCAAGCTAGCCATTAGTCAAATGGAAAAAGGTTGAGGGCATCGCATAGAGGGAAACCCACAACCGTGGACCCGTGAGGCCTGGAGGATGCTAGGGCAATAGACTAAGGGAAGTCTGCATGGAATGAACCACAAAAGCCAAAGGCTTAGGGAATTTTTGGGGGAATGAATTTGTTCAATTGAGGAATGATGAATTTAGTGCTCTTGACCACTTCAAGCTTGAAATTAGGGGCATGCAAAATGAGGCAAAGGAAAAAGCAACCCAAAAAAAGCAGAAGGAAAGAGGGGAGTCCCCATTCTGAACGAGGCATGTGTGCTATAAGCACAACAATTGGTGACTCTATTGGGTGAACGCTCCCAAGAATTCTAAGGGTAAAGGATTCATTTGGAACCCTGAATCTTTGGTTTTGTAGACCAGAAACTAGTTTCCATAAGCAAACTAGGAACTCAAAGAAAGAGAAAATCCTTAATTGAATCAAGTCATAGGGTATCTCAGAAGTGTGTACAATGAGTTCATTTCCTTTCTTCAAAGACTACAATGAATAGTAGTTAATTAGCCAAGGAAATCTATGTAAATTTTCTAACTCCAAAAGTAACCCGAGCATTGCTCCACTGCCAGTCAAGCATCCATAGCCCTGATGGAGTTATTGTTGAGATGCCATGAACATTGCTCTATTGCTAGTCAAGCATCCATAGCCCCGAAAGATTTTTTCACACACCCATATAGTTGCTTGTTTCATCATTTCTTTTCTCTTTTCTTTTCATATTTTATTTTGATACTCTTTTATTTTCCTCAACTATATAAGCACTGAAGCTTATAGTGGGTTTGGAATCATAGTAGTCACTGGAGAAAACTTAGGATTTTTCACTTGCCGAAATCTCATAATGACTATCATATAGCCCATCAGAAATATTTAAGATGTGTTTTCATGTGTGATCTAAGATAAATGTGAGGATATTCAAATAAGGGTTTTTTCCTAGGTCAAGTCAGAGTTCAAGGAAACCCGCTTCACAGGAGCGGTCAAAAATCAATAGTAATGAATGAAGATTTATCCAAAGAACAAATAGGAGTGGGCAATAAAGTGGGGCCCTTTGACAAACCAAACATGGCTGCTACATCAAAACAGAGAGACACCCTCATCAAAACACACTGGGAAAGCAAACGAACATGAGGTGAAAGCGAAGCAACAAATCGAAAAGAACCTACGCTAACCTATATACAATTATATACAAAGAATGAGATTGAGCAACTTAGGAAAGGAAATAATGCTTAAGGTATTTCCCGTTGATGGGAAACAGGACATCCTCTCCAGTGAGTGTTTTGAGGTGATAGACATTATCTCCTAGAATTTTTGAAATCTAAAAGGGGCCAAGCCAAAGCTTGACAAATTAGTCATGTCCCCCTTTCTTTTCATGGGAATTGTCCCAACAGAGGACCAAATCAGAAATCCTAAAGGCCTTTACTTTGGCTCGTCAATCGATCCATCTTTTGACTATGCCCTGGTGTTTGGTGAAATTCTCTATTGCTTGATCACAGACTTCTTCTAAATGTAGCAATTTAGCAAGGCGACCTTCCTGATGTTCCCCTTCCTCATAAAATGTGTTAATGAATTGGTGCATGGGAATCTTGAGGTGAATGAGGAAGATAGGCTCTAAGCCATAAACAAGATGAAATGGGGAATTACCCAGGGCAGCCTTATGGCACGTACAATCTACCTAAAGGGAAAAGCACAACTGGGTGTGCTAGTCTTTGGGATTCCTATCAAGCAATTTCTTGATCACAGTTAGCAGGCTTTTGTTTGTTGACTCAGCTAGGCCATTTCCCTAAGGGTAATAGTTATATGAGAATTTAAGTGCAATCTCGTAATCGAAGGCCCAACTGGAAAACTGAAGGGACAAAAAGGTACGGCCATTATCACACACAAGGGAAAATGGGAAACCAAAGTGATTCAAGATAAAAATTTCTAGAAAATTAGTAACTTCAGTAGTGCATTTCCTACATGCTATTGTTTTTATCCTTCTAGTGCAGTAATTAGAAGCAGTCAGAATATACCTGTGGCATGTAGAGGATGGTGGGATTACCAAACCAATGAAGTTGAGTCCCCACTAAGAAAACGACCTTAAATCTAGGATAGGTTGCAATGGGACAGTAGTGTTCCTTTCTTTGGTAGCAGTAGTTTGATAGACATGAAATCCTTAAACAACGTCGACCAGTAATACCTAGCCCACAAAATTTGATGGGTGGTTGAAGGGCTAGATCCGTGACCGGTGCCAAATTTTTTATGAAATTATCATAGAACCCAAGCTACTTCTTCTTTTCCAAGGTATCTAAGATAGATCCCTTCATGATTTTTCTTATAGAGTATTGATCCTTGTAGCATATAGTTGTTTCTCTTCAATCTCAATGCGCATTTTTGTACTCCTTGCAATCGTAATAGGTATTTGTTGTTCAGTAGATAGTAAACAATGTCATCATACCATTCTCCTGGGGAGACATCCTCCAATTGGTACTATTGTAATGTAAGCTCGGGTCCAGTTTCTGCCATTGTGCAGGTGAGGGCTTTCCCTCAGGCTAGCTTCATGTGTTGAATCTCCATGTCATATTCTTGTAGTAGTGTGACCCATTTTTCTCTTCTTTCTCCTAACTCATTCTACATTAACAAGGTCTTGACTGTTGAATCTAGAATGACTATGAATACCTTATTCCTCAAGATGTAATGCCAAAAATTTTGAACTTCTCTTACCAAGGCATAGGCTTGCTTCTCAACATTGTGATAACATAATTCTGCATCTTTCAGTGGAGCACTCATGAATGCAATGGGGTACTCATACCTTCATCATATTTTTGGGTTAGCATGTTGGCACAAGAATGATCTAAAGAAAATGAGTAAATGTAGAATGGCTTCAAATAGTTTGGACTAACTAGCATTGGTGCATCTGCAATTACTTTCTTGATCTACTCAAAATCCTGCTTGGCCTCTAGTGTCCACTCTACTTTAGCATCTTGCTTAAGCATAGCATTCAACGACTTGACAATTTCAGCAAAACTCGTGATGGATTTTCTAATGAAGTTGATCTTTCCAAAGAAAGACTTCAACTCGTTCTTGCTATCTGGAAGCTGAATTTTTAATATAGCCTAGATGCATTTTGGATCAACTAAGATCCCCTTTTCTGAGATCACGTGCCCCAGCAGCTTTCCTCCAATTACCCCAAAGATGCACTTCTTCAAATTCAACAAAATTCCAAACTCTACATTTCTAGAAAACCTTGCACAAATTGGAGATGTGGTCCCCTCTTTTCTTAAAGAGCATGGTGAGGTCATCCATGTATATCATGATGCACTTTCCAATGAGATATTTAAAGGTAATATCCATTGCACACTAAAATGTGGCACCAGCATTGATTAATCCAAACAGCATCCTTTTGTACGCGAATGTTCCCCATTTTGTGGTGAAAGTTGTTGTGTGCCTATCTTTATACTACACCATCACTTGGTTATATCCTAAATAGCTATCTAGAAAGGACATCATCTGAGATCCATTGACTATTTTCAATACCTCATCTAGTGATGGTACTGGGTAGTTGTCCCTTTTCAGAAGCTCTATCCAAATTCCAGAAATCTATGCACAATTTGATCTCACCATTCTTCTTTCTCATTAGAACTAAGTTTTCCACTCATGTGGAGTGCCTAATTGGGAAGATAATTTAGGTAGACAGCAACTTCTGAACTTCTTTGTAGATAATAGGCTCCAACAATGTGTAGATTTGGCATTGACGCTGCTAAAATGGCCTCACATCAGGCTTGAGGGGAATGGCGTGAGTGATGATGGAGGTATCATACATCTTCAAATCTTCATAGCTCCAAGCAATAACACCATGGTACATGCACAAGGCATCAATGATCCCATTTCTTTCATTCGATGTGCACACTTTTCCAATGAACACGCTCTTGACCTCTTCAGTCATACCTAGATTGTGAGCATCACACTAATTATCAATTGAGTCCTTCTTGGTCTATTGATCCTAGTCCCTTATCTGATCCAAATCAAATATTCTCTCCAGTCGAACCATCCCTCATGGTATCATATTTTTTTTTAGGCAAATAACACCTTCTATGTCAAGTTTGGCCTCCTTGGGTTCTGCTTCATCGATAATTTGGGTTGCAAACACATTAGAACTAGTGATGAAATCCAAGATATGCTTGTCATCATTGAACGCTTGAAAGTTGGTAACATTGTTAGGAACTGATGGAGTGGAGGTGAGCTCTATAGTAAACTTCTTCAAGCCAACTAAGGACAAAGGCTGGAGGGTGCTTGCTACCTAGGCTAGTGCATCGACATTATGATTTTTTAGAAGGTAGGATCAACTGAATATTGAATGTATCTAAGCCTTCTATGAGATCTCATACCCTATGCCTAAAGTTTTCTAGTCTTCTATAATGAAAAGAATAGAGCTTCTTGACTTGGTTCACTACTAGGTCAGAATCACCAAAGACTTCGAGCATTTTGACTTTCTTTCTCAATGCAATTAAGATTCCATGAACTAATGCTTCATATTCTGCTACATTATTGATAAAATAAAATTGAAGCCTATGGGAAGCAAAATAAGTCTTACCCGTGGGACTAATGAGTTTGAATCTGACTCCTGCTCCTTGCTTGGATTTGGACCCATCAAAATGCAACGTCCAAAACTTAGAGGACTCTCTAACTCTAGAGTCAGCAGAGTACATTTCCTTTCTTGGAAGCATATCTACTTCGGCAACCTTGGGTGACTATGTAGATTCTGCATGGCCTTGATTTGGTTGTTCTATTTGGAGCTCCCCCTTTGGGGTAATTTGTCCCTTGATATGTTCAACTATCGTTTGACACAAGTAGCATTCAAATTCTGAGTGGACAGCGTTGTGTACCCTGCACCAACTTGGTAGTAACATTTCCCAAGAATTCATTCTAGCTCCTAGGTTGAGCTGATCTTGTACACATTTCTGCATAAATTCTTGGAATCCATCCAGCAATCCAAGGTTACCATCCTCATAGGATTCTTCATTGTCAGATTCAATTAGTGCCTTTGTACTCTCAAGTGCGTGAATTAGGTCAACAAGAGCACTACATAACAAAAGAAGGACCTCTTTGACCACTTCCTCTTCTTGGAATTCTTGATCATCTTGATAAGCTATAGGATAGTAATTTCCTCTTTTTGTTTCAGCAAACAATACCTCATTCATATTGTTCTACTCTCTAATCATGAACTTCATGTGTGGCTCCTGATCAATGTAGATCTGATTAGGCAGCCCTTTCCATGGTAGCCATAACTAAGAGTAATCTCTGGAAGCATACCCATTTAAGGCCCGAGTGAAATACCTTCCTACTATGATGCCATATGTGTTAGGAATATCAACAACTTGAATGTCAATCACTTGTTGCACCCTCAAATCAGTAGCAATTTGCATGGGTATCCTATTGATTTCTCAAACAATGTTCACTTCAGTATTGTCCAACTGAGTCACCTTTTATCGAGAGGGAGTTGGAGTTATTCCTAAGGCCTTGCATACTACCAAAGGCATAACATTGGCTAAGGCTCCAGAATTGAGCAGGCAATTATGTAGATTTTTTCTAAATATTCTAATTGTGGTCAAGAAGGGAGGTGTCTCTAAATTCCCCTGGAATAGCCCTACTAAAACATCGACTTGGGCCAAATGAGGTTTATCCTTATCATTGGTCTTATCCCAATCTTCTGCTTGATTTTTCTCTTTAGCAGGTTGTTTGTTTGAATGTTGATTTGGTTTCTTTCCTAAGAGTTCCCAGATTATGGGCTCATTTTGTGAGGTGTCAAAGGAAACCACCTTGGCAGGAAATTCTCAAGTTTTCTTAGACAAAGCGGTCCCTTTAAGCATCCTAAAGAAGGTGTTTCTAACTGTTGGAACTCAAAGTAATTCAAAGTCTGACAGACTCAATGTAACCTTCTTGAATTCCTTTGCCACATATTCCCCCATTTGTTCAATCTCTGCTTCGAAATATTTATCCTAAGAATCGTTAGTAGGTTGACTTTGAGTTTCATTCAGCTACCTATTCTTATTGAAGTATTGGGTGGGTACATGAGGGTAGCTCAGATTA
The DNA here is from genome assembly GCA_007258455.2 of Sequoia sempervirens. Classification (NCBI taxonomy): domain Eukaryota; kingdom Viridiplantae; phylum Streptophyta; class Pinopsida; order Cupressales; family Cupressaceae; genus Sequoia; species Sequoia sempervirens. The sequence goes on along the minus strand of VDFB02271358.1, from coordinate 145,906,120 downwards.
TTGCTAGCATTGGGGTCAGGCAAAGTACTAAAGTTATTGGGAGGAGTGGAAGTCATAAAAGGACCACCTACTTTCCTATTTCTCAAGTTATAAGGGGTTTCCCTTTGATGGAACATTTAAACTTCATCCTCATGCAACTCTTCCTCATCTCTTGGGATAATGGGCTTCGTTGCTTACATATTTTGCTTCTTCGTTCTTTGGGGCAGCAGTCTCCTTCTCGGGTACGTTGCTTTCACCTCGTGGGAAAGGATCTTGATTAACCACCAGTACCAAGGAATCATACGATTCAGATGGTACTATATCCCTACATCCAGTATCATCGAATGCATTTTGAACTTCCACTTGGAAAATTCTTGTTGCAGTTTGAAATTATGAACAATCCAATTCAAAATGCCTATTTATTTTGTGAATGTGGCACCATCTAGATAAGGCTGCCTCTACAAAATAAATGTTGCTTCTCATCTTGTCAGCATTGGTCCATTGATCAAGAGGTGTGGGGATGCTTCCATTATTCGACCTTGTGTTCCATGTATGATTTTGTCTTTGTGTGGGTCTCCTTTCAAAGTCTTGGCCTAAATTTTGACCTCTCTCATAGTTATGTCTAGAGGAGGCACCCACATCATGGTTGTCTCGGTTGAGATTGGCTTGAATGCTTCTTTGAGAAGATTAAAGTTGGTTATTTTGGTTCCTCAAATGTTTCATTTTAGTAGAAAGCTTTTCACTAATTTTGATAGCTCATCAATTTGATCCTTCTCTGTATTACTTAGGTATGGAGCCAAGTTCTGAAGGAAAATTGGTTGTGTCATGGGTTGGTTCTGCTAAGCCAATGGGAATTCTGAATTTTGTAGGTATGAGGGCATCTGCGGCTATTGGGTATAATTTTGTTGTTGTTGAGGTTTAAGTAATGAGGCATGGGAAGTACCTGATTCAATGGCTGCCCTAGATGAGGCACTATTGGCTATTGTGGAACTTGATTCAACATTGGTGTTTGATGAGCCAAGGCATGAGTAAGTCCTTGAATTTGAGTCAGATGGGTAGTTGGCCCTAAATAGAGCAACAGACCTATGATGTGTTGCCCCAAGTTGGTGATTTCTATGACTACTTTTTCATATGCATCCACCAACCTAGCAGGTGACAGGTGTATTCACTAGTGCATATGTAAGATTATCCAAGGCAGCATAGTACACCAATTGAGTGGAGGCATCATCAACCACATAGGGTGGTTGCAACTTCATGTAAGCTCTGTGGAACTAGTCATTGAAGGAACTAGTAGGCTCAGTGACTTCCCTTTAAATGGATGCAAACTACTGGTATAACTTAGAGGGGCTAATCGGGATCTTGAATTTTTGCAAGAATGTGTCCTTCAGTTGATCCCAAGTAGTCATAGATCTCATCTACAGATGGATGTACTAATAAAATGCCTCTTCCCCCAATGAGTAGGGAAAGAGCCTACAAGCCATGCCTTCATGTTCTATTTGCATATCCTTTAGGGTTGTTTGGAATATTTTGATGTGCTCTTTTGCTATCCTCTGTGGATCACGTGGGTGGAATTTAGTGCAAAATCCTTCTGAATTCTTTGGCATGTCATGATAATTGTTGAAAAAGAAAAGGGATCAGTTACTGCCTATCCAATCCATTGTGGGAGCTGGAGGCTGTGTTTGTTGTGCTATAGTAACTTGTGGCTATAAAGGAGAAGCAGTAGTTGGGACAACGCCTTGGAGGTGAAGTGTTGGGACAAGGGCAGCGCCTTGGCTGTGGGAGGTTAAGGGTGGAATGGTAGCTTGGAATGGATGAGGAGAGGAAGGGGTTGTCGAAATTGAAGGGGAAGAGTGGGATGGATGGATGGAGGTAGATAGAGGAGATGGAGGCTAACCCGATGGGGCCGAAGTGCATGCTTCCCCTTTCTTGGTTGTCTTAGCCCTGGTAGGGGTCTTGAGCTCTTAGAACTCTCCTTTGTCTGGTGTGGATCGAAGTACTCTATGAAACCTTTGAGGGGAGAAGGAACCAATTCAGTCCAGCTTAGCTAAGAATCCCTCCTTTTGGTGCCAATTTTGTTGATGGGTTTTTTTGCACTTCTCAACATAGATAATGCACAAGTGCAATGCCTCTCTTGAAAGGTGAAAATCTGCAACTGAGTTTTAGACAATCATCCCAAGGTCTCTCGCATGTCAGGTCATGACTTGAAAAAATAGCCCAGTTGATTAATGTGATTTGCTGGTAATCACAAAGGGAATTTATGGTTCACTAAGCTCAGAGGGAATTGGATCTTCAGATGGAGTTTTGTGGAATTCTAGAAATGAAGTGCACTTGTTGCAAGTTCAAAACAGCAGTCTAAAACTCCATGTTTTTCATTGGATTTTTCCTTACAATGATGTTGGAACTTTATTTCAACTCCAATTTTCAAAGAAAATTCAAAAGTGAAGAGGGGTAGATGGTTTCCTAGACCTATAACTAATGTTGAAAAGTAACAATGGAGGATGCTACAGCAGACAACCTTCCTAAAACCAAGTTCCACTTAACCAAAAAAATTGTAGTCTCATGAAACTAGTGCAATATTCTAAGGTCTGCAGATTTCCAGCTATCCATTCACCATGAAGCATGAATAATAGATGAATTTTAAGTGTAGCAATAAAGTAATGTTCAGACTAACTTTACACTAATGTTCATCATCAATAAACAACAAAAAGTATGAACAAGGGAAGCATCAACACCATAACATTCTTCACCATTAAAGTGTAGCATAACACTAACAACTAAAGTAACTTGGAAATAAAACAACAAAGCTAGAATCTAATGTTGAGGAGAAGAATCATGCACACATTTGAAGAAATATAAGAACCCATCAAAACAGTGCAATTCTCATTCAATTTTTGTAGCATGTCTTTACACAACAACTCAACTCTCTCTTTTAAAATGAGAGGAGACCCCTATTTATAGTTTTCCAAAAGCAAAATGAATGGATATGATTTAATTTCATTGTGTGGCCAAGATTCATTTTGTATTAGGGTTTCACCTACCCCCAAAATATAATAATATAAAAATGCATCTTTGTCTCTTCCCTATTTTGTCCTCTAGTGGCTCTGACACTGTAGCAGTTTGGTCTCCTAGTGACTACCTTCTCTTCAACTATACTATCAAATATTCATCATCAATCACTGGTTTTCCTACACTTTTCTGGAGGTTGGCATGCTCCACAAAATTTTCCAAGTAGAGCCTGAAGCTTATCCCATTCCATGATGTCGTATTGGAGGATCCAAAAGTTTAGCTTCTTGAATCTTTTGGTGATTTTCTCCTAGTGTTTGGTGCATTTAGGTGTGGCTTTGATGACCTACTCTGATTGAATGAAAGATCTTGCAACGAAGTCCATGAAATCTGGTGACAGTGTGTCTGTAGCCCCTTTTTCCATCTTTTTATGAAAGAATGGCTTGATTTTCTCTGGATCCAGCTCTAGGGAGGGCACATCATAGTCCATCATTTTTAAATAATCTTCACTGTTGACCCAGTACTCTATAACCCATTCAAGGTCAAGCTCAACTTCATGCAATACCCTCTCTAAGACTTCCTTTTTGTGATCTAGGCCCATCTTCCAGGTTTCCACCATCCAATGATCATCTTTTATGAACCCTAACTCTTTTTCCCATATTTTCTCAGGCAGCTTGAGGATACTTTCGAGCTTAGGATACATGATCCTATACAACTCAGTGAACTTGTTGCATGTTTCTTCCATGGCCTCCAATTGCTTTTATATGTCCCAAAACTTGTTGAACATTCGAGTATCGTAACAAATTCCCATGTCGCCATTATACATTACCCATTGGAACCAATCATGATAACTGTCAAAAATATGGAGCTCACAAGTTCAATCAAAACTATACATGGCCATATACAAAAAATAGCCTAGCCTATGCTACCTCTATCACCTAAAAGTGAATGAGTGGAGGGAGGCATGTCCTCTCTCTGCTCTAATCTCAATGGCCTCTAATGATCCCTATGGGAATGGTGCAATGACTGGTATGGGGATCTCCTTAGTTGGGATACCCCTCCTCTATTTTTGGATCAGCATGAGCGAGATTGGCTCTAACTCTCCCAATAGCTAGGTGCCATCTCAAATGCTACCACTAAACTATCATATAAATCTCTATAATATTATACCTTCCTATTTTCTTGATACAACATGCATGAAAAATTGGTAGTACCCCATTCAAATTAGAAATAAAATTTAGTGACTGCTACTCAGTCTGTTGTGCTCGAATCACACCATGTCCTGCTCAATAGTTAGCTAAGCTACCTATCCTATAATGATGGAATTTGGGAAACCTCTACCTGCAAAACCTAAACATATGCATGTAGCACTTGGATATATGTCTATGGCCCTTGTTCCCTATCCTTGGAATCCTCCTCCATAATATCATGGATCATATCCCTAATGGGGATATCCTCTAGATCCTCCATCATGGCCATATCCTATGTGGCCTCCTTCTCCTCCACGATGATATCATCATCCACCTCCTCCAACCTAATCTCCCCCACATCCACTTCCATCTCAAGATCCACCTCCTCTAACCTAACCTCCTCCACCCTAACCTCCTATTGTGCTAGGACTTCCTACTCTCCCTCCTCACAAATAGGAGGCAATCATCTCAAAATATGAGGTGGAAGCCCACCTCTATCTCCTTGGCCTTTATCTCCTCTAGCTCTATCACCCCTACCCTTGTCTCCTCTCCCACCATCCCCCCATCCTCCACCACCCCCATCATTTCCACCATCCCCTCATCTTCCATCTCGTTCATGATCATCTTCTCTCCCTTGGCCTCTCCCTCTGCAATCTACCATGAGTACCTCTACCAAGCCTCTCCATAAGAGCATGTGCATTTGGATCTATATATGGTATAGGCCTCTGTTGCAACCATCAAGAATCATACTTTTTTGTGGTCCCTACATTTCTTATCTCCACAAGGGAACCCCACTCAACTAGTTTCAACTAATCTATCTCCTAGATTGTAACTTGCACACTGATCATAGGTTCCAACTAAGGAACATCCCAAGAAGATCAAGTAAACTCTACAATACCAATGGGAATTCCCTGTTACTACCCAAACTATTTGAGCACCCACTCAGATAATTGGTATTCTATGATGTGCTACATCTACACCATCCAACCAATTAAGTACTGATTCTACCAAAAATATGGAAGATTCTCACCATCATCCTCCCATGGAACACACTGACAAATATGGCCTCCAAGTAAAAGAATCAAGAATGTTAATGACATGTCTCTAATATCTGACATCACCAACATGTGTCTATGTGATTGTACTTCCATACAAGTATACATAAGGAAACCTTAGTGGTAAATCTCTCTCAACCAACATTCTGACAACAATATGCTCTCAATCCCACACCATGAGTAGAGTGGCACCACAACTAATAGACTGAGCCTCTCTATATGCTACATTGTGCAACTAGAAGTATAACATGACAAGCGTGCAAGGTCCCCAAGCATATATTGTGGCCTACTCCATCATACCTACTAACATATCTCCCCATCCAATAGGGAATCCATGTCCTCTATGGTCAGGAATGACAACACCTCCAATGACGCTACAGATCACAACTATGAGTCTGGCATATCTATCAGCAAGTGTATCCCAACGAATCTTGTAATCCGCTACACCAAGAATAGATACACCATCAATATTGAAACATCATTGAATAGTAGCTAGAACACGCTCTGGATCATAAACAACACACTCCCCATGGATTGGAAGTTGAAGTATATGCTAGAAATCCTCCAAAGTAATAGTGGCCTCTCTTGTGTGTAAATGAAAAGAATTTTTCAAATTTCCATCTCTTTGCCAAAGCAGTCAATAGCCCTCAGTTAGGTTGGATCACAAGCATTAATGCAACATGATATAACCCCAAGGAATGTAGAACATCCCTCTCCTCCTCATTCAAATGATATCACAATATAAATGAAGAAGGTTAGCTCTCTCAAGTATAAATTGGAGGAAATCTCAACTGTACTCACAAGAAAATCACATTACATCAGTCAAAATGCCTACATGAACCTATTGGACCTTTTACACAGAGATCATTTTTTCAAAAACTGGCTCAATTTTGTTGATAGTTAGATGTGTCACATCTTTCAATAGATGTGGCTTACCAATGTGTCATAAATTGCAATTGCGAGCAGGCTAAACACATGCGGTGCACTGTCAAATAGATGTGTCACCACAAAGCACATGCATTGTTCTACCCTAAACATATGGTGCAACATTATAGTTTCGGTGTGTGACACAGTTACAAGCAGCCTAACAATGGTGACTTTGATTAGAATTTGCGATGCACTACACATATGCAGTGCACCCGCCAACCGATGTAGTGAACGCGACTACAGTTGCAATGTAAAAACTACACCACATCTATTTGGTCATTGTTGACCCCTAAAATCTAGCAAAACATGGAAATTTCTTTAAGGAAAGGTCACATACCACATTGCCTAATACCTCAAGCTATCGAGAGATCATGACTCGATAACCATGATGTGAGGTGACTAGAATAGGTGACATCTCTCCAAGGCTTCGTAACAGAACCTCCACTCAGAGCTCTAAAACTTCTAAAACACAAAAAGCATTAATGAATTTTTTTTACCCCCCTAGGGCCTATTCATAGACCTTAGGTGGCATTTTGGACCCCCCCTTTATAACTGGGCACATCAACTTTGAGCTTCAAATGCAAAAATGGACACCCTGAATGTCCTAAAATCAAAATATTCCGGTACCAGCTTGTTTACCACTATAAAATTATCTTATCAAAACAATTTCCCAAATTTTTTATTTTTTTTAAATTTGCAATTTTTTCCGAGGGGGCACCATCCTATCCCATTGTCACCAGAGCATACTAGGGAAACTTCTGAACTTGATTTTTTGGAATTTATTTGACATAATGCTCTAAAAGTGCATTGTACCAAAGAGGGGCAAAATGTAGATACCCAAAATTGTCCTAGTCTATGAGCAACATCTTTTTACTAATTTTTACCCTTTTCTCCTAATTATTAAATAATACTTCATTATTTAATTATTATCAAATATCATATTGTGCTATTAATTAGGTGATTTTTGTTATTTAATTAATTCATTATAATTCACCCTTTTTGATTAATTAAATAAATCTTATTTATTTAATTATGTCCTTGTAAGACTAGTAAAATTGGGGGGAAATATGAATCATCGATAGTAACTATTAAACTACCTAAATTCAAGTCATAGAGACCCTAATCTAACAATGAAGCACAAGATGACAAAGGAAATTAAAATAATAAAGAGAATACACCTCAATTCATATGCCAAACTTGATTCTCCTCCAGTGCTCTTCTCCATTTTGCTTGTTTTCTCTCAGATTTAAAGTATGCAAGATATGCGATAAGCTCAATATTGATGTAGCAAGATCTCAAGATAGATGATAGCAAAACTTCAAAGATTTTGGTTCTTCAAGATATTATATGAGTGATAAAAAAATGTTGAATATTATGGTTAACCTTGAAATGGAATTGATAGGTTGCTTTTATAGAAATCCAAATTCAAATGAAGGGTGAGGATTGGGTGATGAGGTATGATGATTAGTGGATGAGATTAATTGAGAAGAAAAGAGATAAGGATGGGAAGAAAATCTATAGGTGACTTTTTGTGGGTTGACAACAATGATGAAAACTTTGATAACTTTGTAAAATTGATCATTTGATCAACTTTCAATCCTTCTTCACTTATAAATTTGTACATACAAAGAGAGAAGAAAAATGTTTATTTTTGGGTGAATGGGGGTTTGCCTTGGTCAAACCCCAATTTGGTAATTAAACCTCAATAATGAAATAATGAAAAAGTGAAGGAATTTATGAATGAAAACTTTATTATTACAACTCACCAAACCCTTAATGGCTTCCCTTAGAGGACTAAAGTCAAACACATCTCTCTAAGGTCGGGATCTTGCATGAATTGGCTTGATTGATTGGATGATTTGATACTTGAATGCTTGAAACCTACATCACAATGTTAGCTCTAAAACATGACATGAACACGCATGAACTTTGACATGATGATATTATCTTGATTGCTATTGTAGATGACTAATAAATCTTCTCTTCAATGCTCTTGACAATAATATTTTCTCTTGTGAAAGTTGCCTTAATGCTAGATAATGTTGTTTAGATTTGAATTGATAAAAAGACCTTTTATTTATAGGTGTTTATCCAATTTTCCGAAAATTAGATTCCACAAGCTGACATTTTAAACTTGAATTTGAATCTAAAATGTCACAAAAAATATATTAAAATTTGGGTCCTAAGACTTAAAGGGGACCCATTCGCCCTTGGGAAAATGGGTCCTAGGACCTAAGTCTAGAACACACAATTTCCAAGGTGTTTAAATTAATGTTAGCAATTGTTTAATATAGGTTTCCCTTTCGGAAAATAGGAATAATAAGGCTTTGGAATGCATAATTTGGGTAATTAGAAGCTTAATTAAGTCCAATTAATTAAGGGGATGCAAATATAGTGTGAAATTTTAAAGATATACAATTTTCTACACTAAACATTGGTAAATTTTTTGAAGGTGTTAAAGATTCATATTGATATATTCTTTTATGTTACTACTCTACTTAAAGTTCTATCTTTATTTGTTAAAGGAGTTTGAGTTGTGCTAAAAGTTTCAAGTTCCGGAAGGGGTTATGTTTTGTGTAGACTGATTCACCCCCCACCCCTCTCAATCTCATAAGTATTCAACAGATATGAATGTTGGTACCCCCTATTGAATTAATTACATGCAAAATATGAAATAGACTTTAAGGTGAGTAGAAAAGATATGTAAAATAGTATACAATTTAAAAATACAAGAGTATATAGAGATGTAAATTTAGAATTGTGTGACACCATATAAAGATACTAGAGGCATTCTCATGAAAGAACATAAAATGGTAAGTAGTAAAAACCCCCAGCGTTGCTCCTAAATCAAGATATAGATGTAGTTATAAATGCTAGATAAGCATAGTTTAAGAACATATAGATTTAATAAAAACAACAAAGGGATGTAGGAGGTAATGATTAAAATGATTATATATCATATTCAAAGAGTGAGTGGAAATAACTTAGCCAAAATATTTTCTAGACATGTGACATGGAAGGCTTGCAAGTGAGCTTTTGGGTCAGCTTTACCATAGTATAACTCAAAGGAAGGTGCCATAAAACTCGCATATTAAGAAATAATCCACCACTTCAAATGCAAGAAGTGTGTAATAGGCCAAAGTACATGTGATATTATCTTGATTAATAGGAATGGAATAAAATTTCTTCTTAACTTTATCTAGCTTTAACAATAGTGCAAATTAAGGGAAAATGTGGGAATAGTGGTAGTAGATGTGGCATGATAAATAAATTAGTGAAGTATAAAGAGGATAAATCATAAGAGATAAAGGCATAATGGTAGTAGGGGAGATCACAAAATAAGCCAAAGGAGGAATGAAACTAGTCTAGGATGGGAAGTAATTGGTATGCTATTGGAATAAATTGTGTCAATGACACTATGGATTGTAACATAAGAGGTAGGTTTCATACAAGAACTAGTGAGAGGGGAGGTGAATACCATGGGGAGGTCTACCATAATATATGAAGATGAAGATTCTTGGAAAAGGAACTATGGGTGGATTGGGGAAGATGCACCATGCATAAAGGTAGAGAGATTGATTAGAATACTAATACCATAAAGAATTTTCTACCAAAGGGTGAATCATGCAATTTATTATAAAGAGATGGCACTAACTATGATGGAGAAGTGACATTAACAAGCTCTTTAAAAATTAGTTATCTAGTTATAGAGAGATTATGTATATCCACATGTGTGCATCGCAATCAAAATCATATTTCTCATTATAATTAGCCTTAGTGGAGTTTCCCCAAGTAGTGGATTGAGGAGCCATATGAGGATATAGGTTGGTAGTTCTTCACAAAGGTAAATTAGAGTTTCAATTAGCTTTCAACATAAACAAATCTGAAAAAGAATCAATGCTAGATTAAGAGTAGCTATGTATGTGAATCTTATAAATTAACTAGTTTTAGATTAAAAAATTAATAAAAAATTAGAAAATAAACCCTAAGAGAAAATCCTAAGGGGAAATCCTAAGAATTTGTAGAACTGATTAGGTTCACCAAAATCTAAGGGAGAATAAAATCCATTTTACACAAATCTAGGGTAAATAACACAAGCATTAAATATTTACCTTACATAAAAGAGTTAGGAGTGATTAAAGTATTCAAATAAATGCTTAAAAAATCAAACATATAACTCTATTGTATATATGTTATGGAAGATGGCTAAAATTACTCATTAGTGCATGTAAAAGTTAATGATGTTTGGATGAATGCTTTGTAATTTGTAGGATTATTATCTTTCACTATGGATCACTTCCACAACTATAGGATTGGTTACAAAAGCACATATTTGATTTATATCCATATGTATAAATGAATTGTAAATCCATGGGTGTTTGATTTCAATCTATCTTGAATATCTAAGTCTATTCCAATGTAAAAACTAGTTTGGTGTGTTTAATATTTTGCACTTGAATAATTCCTCCCTTGAGTCAAACCCCATAAGAATACCAAGGCAAGAACTTCTTAAATGATCAAAATTAGTAGGAGAATAGACAATGAATTCTCTAGATGTTGATGCAATACAAGTGCTCTAATAGGTGCTCTCTAATAATCATGAAAGTAAGGATGTGAAGTAAGATCTAGATCTAGGATGATTGGTCCATAATATGGACTAGGACTAGTCCTTTAAATATAGCCCTAGTGGTCCCTTTAAAAATATTTGTACTTTGATTGAGCACATAATAGCTAGTTGGAAGGGTTAGATTGACCTTAAATTTGAATATGAAAGCTAAAAGATCAAGGGCCATTTTCACAATTGTACATGTAACCAAGTCATTTATGCAATCATAGATCTGACCTAGGGTGGAAAATGAAAGGATCCTAGGATTGGGACCAATCCTTTGGAGTGAGCGTAGAAGAAAACAAATAAAGTTTAGGTTATATGCCCACTTCCAATAGAGATTGTGACGCTTGTACCATTGTTGTTACATAAAGCATACCAAGATCAGATTGAGTCCAAAACAATGAAAATAATAGAAACTACACATTTTTCACTATTACACAAATAAATAAAAACACATAAATAATAGAAAATCGGCTCAAATTATAAAATATATGACTTAAAATTCCAAAAACAAAAACAAAAATGAATAGTGTTGTATTACCCTCCAAATTCCTTTTCAAAACATAAAAACTTGTGGGACCTTGATGTCAGCAAGTAAAGTCATAGACAAAATTGGAGTGGCCCTTACTGTCCACAAAACAAGCATTATGGAGAAGGAAAATTCTGGTTTCTACCCAGTTTCTAATCTTTGGTCAGAATTCATCTGCAAAGCTTCTACAGTTGGCAGAATCTGTGGTTGCACAGAAGAAGAAGTACTAACCATGGGGCCATTCTAGTTTTGTAAAAGATAGAAGTGCCTACCTTGATCATGGAGAAACGATAACATTATAACCTAAATCATGGACACCTACTGAGCACACGTTGACTTCTTTCTGTGTCTGTCCTTGCAACTCACTGAAATATGCGCGTTTCTTTCTAAAGACACTCTGTGGTGTAATATTAGCAGAAGACAGAAGACCATCCATAACTTATTCCTTGTCTATTCACATCATTGAATTTATTTTATGTGAACGTCTGCAGGAGAGGGAGTACTAACTTGTAATCCAAACACAATTATTTAGACTGGATCAAAAGTTATTGATGTGAAATCATGGGAGCAAAATTTGAACTTATTCAAAACAGGCAGTTCTTAGATGGAATTATTGCTTTCACCTCTATGTCTATAATTTTATTTGAAGTTTTATCAAATTATATTGTAATTATGGAAGGGTTGTAATTCAACTGTCAAGTTTGGTTGATGAAAATGATGGTATGTGTTTTGGTTTTACTATTCATCAAGATTCAAACTCTTTCAATGTGAAGTGAGCAAGGTTTAAGTGATAAGAACAAACTACATGTAGATAATTTAGTAATATAAATATTTAAGTAATTTGAATGGAATAAAAATTTGTTGATGTTATGATTTTATGTCATAAGTTTTTACAATTCCTTGATAGGAAATTCAATAAGATTCTTGATAATTGTAATGGAAAAACATATGATTTAGGTTAATTAAATAAATAAACAAAGAAATAATTAACTTACATAATAGAGTTGTGGCAAATAGAACTAAAATAATGTTCTTTTGTATTAAATAAAGCTGAATTACAAAAGAATAATGCAGTTCAAAAAAGAACTGTACAAGAAATAGTAAGACATAACAAAGAACAACATCAATAACAAAGCAACAACAAAAGGTTATACAAATGTCTTACACGCGAAAGGCAGTTTTGTCCAACATATAGTTGAAAACTATCTACAGGAACAGCCATACAAGGAAAGAAGACTAATCTCCTAGCGTATTTACAACCACAAAGATGAAAAACATTGAAGGCAGCACACATATTTTAAATTTTGAATAAAAATTGTAGTTATCTGGAGCAACGAATATCACCATCATGGAGCTGTAAAAATTGAAGTTTAATTGCCTCCAAGTGTTGCCTATGCTTGCCATCTTCCATTGAGCAGAACTAAAATAATGTTATAATTAAATAAGAGGATGGAAAGGGTTAGCTTTAGGAGGTGTGAAGGATAAATGATGTTGATGTTGTTTTGGAATAATTTGTCACTATCAAAAAATTAATTGCCTCAATCTATTGAGTATATTAAAGGTTGAATTGAGCTAAAAGCTCTCTAGATCAATGTTGTGTCATCTACGATTCATTATAATTTTTAGAAAATTGATCTAATTCATTAAACTAATTTGGGATGTGTGATTGGGATGTGTGAGAATGATATGAAGTAAAATGCATGCAAGAATCTATTCACATTTGAACACCTTCTAGATATTTGAATATGTTACAATGTTGTTTAAAGACATCAATAGGTGAATGTGTTCTCCTAGGTTAAATCTCTTGTTAAATTGTACTAATAGTGATAAGAAAGATTCAAGACATGTGTAGACCCATAGAAGGCCTACATGTGGATATAGACTCAATTATGTTGCTCCTCTATATAATTGAAGTGAAGTGTACTCAAACAAATTCATCTTATTAATTATCCTTCTATTCCTTGAGATATTTAATTCTAAAGCAATATCTTATCATGTGCATGAATATTAGGATTTTTTTAATAGCCTAAATGTGACCAAAAATATTACTTCAGTATAAGGGGGAAAGGATATAATTAATTAATGTGATACAATAAGGTATTTTTGGTTGGGAAAATATGTAGAAGGGGGTGGGGTTTTTATAAGTGGTGTTCCAAATCCTCTACAAATCACTCTATATAAGTCAAATAGATACACACCATTAACTATATTGTTCTTTCCAAGGTTGTGAAGTTTTCCTTTTTATATCACACAGTCTTATATTCTATCTAAGATTCACAATCCCAAGGATGCTAACATAGTCCCAACTCTAATTCAATTAATAAAGGAAATAGTGGTCACATAAAGGTCATGCAAGTTCAATACAATCTTATCAAAGTTTCCTAAAACTAGTTCTTAGATACCATTTGGTAATGTCATGACCCTACCCAAAAGAATCACTAGGCATCTATAAAAGCCTTTTATTATAATTTACATTAACATGTATATTATAATTGAGATATTTTCTATGAAGGGGATTCACTATCAGAGTATGTGTGGAAAGGGTTTGGGGGTTGAGATGTATAAGTGTAGGTTCTACCACTTCTTCCAAGAAACCTAGAGATGTGTGTTGTCAAAATTCATTGAGGACTCTAAAGGGTGAATCTCTGGTTTCTTTTGGCTCCCATTGAAAGGTCCTTAAGAGAGGCTTCCTCATCTCACCATGCACTAATATTGGGAATGTGTTGGGTGTGAAGGGATTGAGTTTTGTTAGGGATATGTCACCTCTGTCCACTCTAGTTTTGGGTCTTGTTTCAATGAAGGATATTTCGAGGGGGTTTGATTCATTTGCCTCTAGTGTGTCTAAGGATGGGCATTTAGGTGTTCCCTTATTTGCTTCTTTTATGTTTGGTCATTTGTCCCTATGTCTTCAAGGACTGTCTCCTCCCATTGTTGTTCCTTATTTAGTCTTGGAACTAGGAGGATGTATTAAAATCCCAAAAAAGATTATTGATTGTTTAGCCTCCAAGTGGGTGAATTCTCTTGTGGGTAATTTTTTGGGTGCTAGGAAAACTTTGGATAGCTTCAGATCTTGGTTGAGGATAAAGTGGAAAACCATAGGTGCACTAGAAATTGTTGTACTTCCCTATGGCTTATTCATCATCTCTTTCTCTCTTCTTGATGATTTCTCCCAAACCTTGAATGTCAACCCATGGTCTCTTAGCAAATTGTACCTCTTCCTTATGAAGAGGGAACCTAGGTTGAAGTGGTCATTAAAAATCCCAATGTGGGTTAGATTTCTTGGCCTATGGTTGGAGTTTTGGGATCAAGAAGTGTGGATTTACATTGATTATTCTTTAGGTTATCTCATTATTTTTGATGAGGTGAACAGATCTATAAATTGTTTCCCCTTTTCTATATTTTATGTCAATATTACTATTGACAAGCATCTCCCTTCTTTGGTTACTCTTTCTTAAAATTTTGGAGACTGGGTTTAGCAAACTGATTATGAGGGATCTCTTGTGATTTGTTGCAATTGTCTCAATATGAGCCACAACATTGTTAAGTGTGGGTTTCTTATGGGTGACCGTATACATTATAAGGTTCAACAAGTTCTTTTCACCCCTAGTGTCCCCTCATTGGGTTTGGGTGATGTGGGTTGTGTTATTGTGGACAATAAGTCTTTTGAGAAATACTCTTATTTGAATGAGAAATGTAATGGCTTAGTCAAGGATAATGGTTTGTGTTCTTCCCCTTAGCTCCTTTCCCCCTTCACAAGGAAAATGGTTTATCCTCGTCTTTGTGTTTAGGGGACTTTCCTAATCCCATCTATATTGGTTCTAATTCAGAAAATCATTGTAAAGTTAAACCAAAACAAATCTCTCTAAAGTATTTTGGATTTAAACCACCATAGGTGGTTGGGTCATCACCTTTACTTTTTTCCCCCTACATTGTGTGATGTGTCTTGACTTTGTGTCTTAACACTTAGTGTTTCCTTTTATTCTAAGTTGTTGTTTTATTTTTTATCATTTCTTTGTATGGGCTTGACCCTACCATTTTATAGCTCCAATCAAAATAATTTACCTCAATCAAAAACATGTGCAAACACATATGAAAAATAAAAGAGGTGTAGAATAAAGAACAAAATCAAGCAATTGCATAGGTATTGGTACTAAATGAATGGATGGGAATTATACAACCATATTATAAGGGTCCCTTAAAATTTCACTCTCCTCTCAAAAATTATCATCATATTCATATTCCTTTGATGTATTAATTTTTCAATTAAAATCTATTCCTCTTGGTAGGAGATACTAATCTTAGTGAACACACTAGCAATAAGTTTAATTGTAGGATTTTATTTATCTTTCTTCTTTGGAGTTGGACTCATGAAAGGATCTACATTTGTTGAATCACAATTTTTTTCTTTTGAATCGATGATTTTTTTCCTTTATCATGAAATATAGGCTTTTATAATACAATAAATTTATCCTTCCCAATTAGAATATAAGTTAATGTATGCTTGATGATCACGTGTCATTCTAGTTTTACTTTTTTCTCTCCTTTGCTTGTCTAGCCTATTTTTTTACACCTCAAAAATTTATATCTCATTTTCATAAGGAGGTTCATTGGTTGTATGTATGTAAGCATCCAAAGAAAGGATCATTTATGCATCTCATGTAAACTTCATGATTCTATGCTTGTGGATGTATGAAAAAAAGGACAACCTTTAATTTCTCAAGATATGTTCTATGAAGAAATATGGAAAATATATCTCAAGATTAAATAGCATGGTATAATATTTGTATGGCCTTAGGAACCACTTTAAGAAGTAAAATAACCCAACCAAAAGTGTGAATCATTATTTAATTAGTCATCTTTAGAAATACTCCTAATTGAATATAATAATTTGGATTCGAGTATTCATTATCTAAAACTTATTTTGTATATACATATTGAATTTATAGTATCTATGATAATTTCACCAATAACCTTCTCATTTATTTGACTTACCACATATAATAAGGCTTAGTGGTTATTTTATGGTATTTCCTAATCTAAAAATATAGTCAATAATGTAGAAATCGAGGAAGAAGGTATTTCATAAATTTATAAATAATCTTTACATCCATACAATGACATGCATAACAATTTTTTTTTTTAGGCAAAAGTGGCAAGCCACTATAATTATATTAATATTTAAATACTAGATTTACAAAACCCTAGTTCAAGCGAGCATACTGGTGGGAAAGAACCATGAATAAAACCCCCAGTTATAGCTCGAGTAACTGACTGACTCTATACAAATCGACCATATTACACTGACATTCCAATTATTTCTTTTACATTAAACAAAATTCACCCAGACAAGACCCTATATAGATGCAAAACCCTTAGATTATCAAAACCCCTAGTAACCCATTACATTGTGGATCCCATTACATAACATTTTATTCAACATATTAGTAATATAAAGTATCATGGTTCCTAACAATTAAATCTTGTGCATCAACATTATTGGCATTACTAGGAAATGGGTTGGCATAGATTTACATTTTTTGGTTTGGATGAGCAATCAAATGGTTTTCATTATCATTGAAACCATCAACATGAATTTTTTTTATCAACAAGGACTATTTTTCTAGGATATAATGGATGAATAGGAGAAAGATTCAAAAAAATTAGAGCTCAATAAAAATCCAAGGATAAATTTCTCATGGGTCATTTAATTTATCATGGCCAAAGGAACAAGTCATAATAAGTAATGGTATGGAATAGACAAATAATATGATAGGAGAGTATGTGATGTATCTCAATCATACATAGAAAGATATTGAATAAATTTTTAGTGTATATAGTACATAAGTTAGGTATGCCATCAAAAAAGTCTAATATTGTATCTTGCTTCTCTAAATTGTAAAGGAAGGTGGAAAACTATAAGATTAAGGAATTTATAGGAGGGGAATATCTAAGAGTGATTCTTTGAACCTGTATGTTTTAATTTGAATAGGTTCAATAATATCATCTTCTCAAGGGCTGTGGACTTTTCCTTTACATCCAAAGTTTACAAATGTCTCAAACCCTTTTCGATATAATATCTCAAGTCAAGAGAATAGAAAGGGGGATATACAATAGTAAGGTTCATTGATGTGAAGAGGAAGGATAATATGAAGAGGGATATTTGGGAAAATTATTTTGAGTATGTTGGTTAATAATTAATGTGGGAATGCTTAAACCTATGAAATTAACTTTACATTCACCAATACTAACAAGAGATTTTTTTTAATTAAATAATGCCTAAGAAATTAGTAGATTTTGTAGAGATTATATCACTAGGAAAATTACTCGAATTCTAAATAATATGGGAGGGATTTGTTTAGTTATGAGGAGATATACCATAAGAACAAGTCTTAATGTGTAAGGTGGAGGTATAAAATTGATAGAGAGGAGATTTGCCTTTTCCAAAATAATAAGGGTTGAAGTTTAAAGAGATCCAATCATCCCTAAGTAATTGATTAGGAGGTGGAGATGATGGTTGAGAATATTAAGAGGGATCAAATATAGGTTGAGAAGTAGGTGTAGTGGAAGTGGAAGACCTATGCCACTTAAAGTTGTAGAAAGAGATGGTTTAATGTTAGTTAAAAGATGTTTATATTAAGTAGAATATTTTGAAAAAATTATTGGGAGAGGATTTATGTGAGCCTTGTTTTAAAAACAATTGATCAAGGGGTGAAATACATGTTGGGTGAAAGAGTATAAAATTCAATAGTTTCAAAAAATTAGAGATGGGCCTCGTCATCAGAAATAGTATAGGAGTGATTGTTGTACATTAATTTTAAATATGAAATAAAAGTGGATGGAATGACATAAATTTTATGGATCCATGGACAACCAAGAATAAAATTATGATCAAGTTTACTATCTAGTAATGATGCCAACAATGATAGGTATTGTAATTGTTCCTTGAGGTTCCTAACTAACATTGTCAAGATCATGAATGGAAAGGTTGGAATTACGTAATAATGAGTAACTAACTTGAATATGACCAAGAAATTATATGCTATATTCCCAAACTATTATCAATTAGTACCCTCTTAATGTTAGAAGTCCTATATCTTATCAGTATAATTATTGGAAAGGCTTCCTACAAAATATGATGGAGTTTTAAATGGAGAGAAATAAATATCCTACATAGATTTAATGATAAATGCTAGTTTAGTGAGTTATATAGATGGTTGAAATAATTTTTTCTACGAGGATTTTTGAATGATTTCCTTCTAATGAGAGGGGGTTTTATGAAGATCCCAAATGGATATATTATTTTTGTATAGTTTTTTTACTATATTAAGGCATTATATTTATAGTTTTTAGTGGAAAGAGAAGATGGAGAAGGAAGGTTGAAGAGTAGGAGTTTATGGTGAACTCCTTAACACCACAAGATCACCTACAAGACAACAATAACTTCCACAAGAGAGAAATGGCAGAAATATCATGTTATGATTATGGATGCAAGATTAACAGATTGAATATGTATGTACATATGATGTCTTTCTTATAAAGGCAAGTTGTGAGATACTATTAGAGAAGATCATGACATGTGTATTAATCCTAGGACACAAACATTAAATGCCAAAAGATAAGATCTAGTGACAACTAACACTAACTAGAAATATCCCATCTTAGGACCTAAGTGGACTTAACATGTAAATAGGACCTAGATAGGTAAAATAGGTATATTTACACCAACATATAGTATTAGAGGGAAACAAAGTTGAGATTGATGTGTTTTTCATATTTTATCTATTATTATGGGTATAAGTGAGTGTAATCAATTATATTATTAGAGTTCTTTTGGATTTAGATTTTTTTTTTTGTATCAATGATATAGATCATGGTATCTAACTTTTTTAGTTTTTAATCAAAATTTTAGATTATAAATTGTCATCTTAAATGTTGATACAAAAAAAGACAAATTTCATTTAATCCAAAAGGAATTTTGTTGAAAGGTGTGTGCCCTTGGTCTCCTTGTGTTGTGTAGTGCAACATTTGGGTTTGTGACATGGCTTAACCGCCTCCCATGGATTCATTAACTCTTTTGGTTGTATCGAGCATTAACATGTCGATCTTTTGGTGCAACAACAACTGTCTTTGCAAAAATTAGTATCAGAGCCTAGGTGAGCCTAGGCCATGGGTTCAAATCCCTCACTTGCACTTTGGGGGGGGAGGGGGGGGATTTTTGCAAGCTATGCACCCTTGGTATCCTTGTGATCTATAGTGTAACGCTTGGGTTCATGACATGGCTTAACTGCCTCTCGTGGATTCATTAAATTTGGTGGATGTATCAGGCATCAACAATTCGATCTTTTGGTGCAATGACAATTGTCTTTGCAACAAATTTAACTATCTTCATGAAATATGGAAAAGACATGCCTAAGGTAATCTATGAAAGGAGAGGAGACTTGTTTGTTAGAAGAGAGAAGGGATGAGTAAAAGCATCATACTACTAGTTTCTAAGTGGAAGCCACTTGTAGAAAAAACTTTGTAGTATAATGTGGCACATTTATTGCTTGAGAGATAGGAAAACCATATCTAGGCTTAGACATATCTCTAAAATGCTCATCAATTTCATTAAGAACATGTGCAATAACATGATGTGGATATAAGAAGAGAGAAGAAGATAGTAAATTATTAAAATTACACTAAAAAGGGATGGAAATATGTGGGGTAAATGTGTAGAGTGATTGATAGACATACTCAAAATCCTATAAAAGGAAATAGAAAGTTTTTCAAATGAAGGAAATTAATTAAGTATATTATCATGTAAAGGATGGGGAAGAGAATACTTTTTAATATGTTAATCATAATGAATTTCATATAGAGAAGCCATATAATATTGGACATGTACTTTAATAGAATCTCTTTCATTGAAAAATATCTAGGTCATATTATAGAATTAAAAAAGGGGAATAGGGTGGCAGATTGAAAAATGTCATCACGCGGAGATCTAGTTCGCGCTAGGGCCTGCGTGCCCTAGCCCGGCCTGCGTCTAGTCTGTGCTCACTGGTGAGCTTCTTTACTACTCTCAGGGAGGCGTTGTTTTGTTGGCAGGGACGTGTGTTGGTCGAACAGGGTTCTTGGCCATTTTCTAGCCCGTGGGTGGGCGTTTTTAGACTGAATTCTGCCTTTAGTGAGTCCTCGGTGGGGGGCCTACACTGTTCTGAGATTGTGGGGCTCCTGCCCCTTCCTCTCTCTCATTTTTTCTGAGTTCTGGTTCGTTGTTGCATGGAAAATTGAGGTATAGCCTCTTCTCAGCTTTCCTTCAGAGATATGGAGATGGGTGAGTCGTCTTCTTTGTTGCATGTTAGTGATAAGGAACTGACTGGTAAACCCCAATCTGGGGAAGGTGTTTCCCCTTCAAAAGGGATGTTTCGATTAAGAAAATTAAATGGATGTTTGCAGAGATCCGAGGACCGGCCAGTTTTGGTTATTCAACCTGCGCAAGTTTTGGAGGTTATCGAATACTGGTGCAATCATGCTCTTATTTGCAAATTTCTGGGCCTTCGCCTTTCTTTGCCTATGCTAGAATCTTGGGCATGCCGGGTGTGGAACCCAGAAGGAGATATGGAGATTCTGTTAGCGGCTAATAACTATTTTCTGGTTATCTTTTCAAGCATGTCGGACAGGAATAAGGATTTTGAAGGAGGCCCTTATTTCTTTAACCAGGTGGGGCTCTTCATCAAGCCTTGGCACATGGGCTTCAACTCTGCTGAGGAGATCCCCTTGTGAGTTCTTGTGTGGTTTCGCTTGCCAAGACTTCCTTTGGAATTCTAGAGGGAAGATATTTTTCACTCAATCTCTTTGCTTCTCGAAAAAATTGTGGGTTCGGCTACACAAACTCAAGATCGTAAGGTAATTTCTTTTGCCCGTATTTGTGTAGAAGTTGATTTAAATAATTTGTTGCCAAACTCTATGGAGATTTGCATGGGATCATCTTCCTGGATCCAACAGCTGGATTACGAGACCCTTCCATTTAGATGTAGAATTTGCCATGAATATGGTCATTTACATCACAGATGTCCCAAGAATAAGTCTTCCCCCTTGGCTGCCCCCGGGCCTCCTAGGGAGGACAAGGGGAAGGCTCCTTTGTCTAATGGACCTATTGATAGTGAGGGATTTATTCAAGTTAAGTCTCATAACAAAGGAAAAGGTAAGAAGAGAACCTGGATGGACAGACATAATGATGGCACCTTTAATAGGTTTGATGCTCTTGGTGACTTGGTCCAAGAGGAAGGTACTCCAGTTGAGCTCTCTTCTGGGGCTAAAGGTTAGCATGAGATTCAAGCTAAAGATGCAAAGAAGGAGGATCAGATTTTATCTTCAGGGGATCAATAGGTTGGACAGTTGGCTATTGATTTGCCTCCTCAAGTTCAAGATATTGGAGACCTTCAGGGGTCACAGGGTATGAAGGGCTTAGTTATGGTGGCTCCTGATCCCCTTACTCCTAAGGGGACCTCAGATTCTGTAAAGGGTAATAAAGCTCCTCCTATCTTAGGGATACAGCAGAAATCCTTCAAAAAGGGGCCTTTAGATAAATCGTCAAAGAGTGGTAGGAAGACTGATCAAGAGAAGGTGAAGATCATGGGTGATACTTTGGTTGAGTCTAGGTCTATGAAACCCATTGATTCTCACTTCTCCCACCCCCATAAATGATTGTTTTGTCATGGAATGTAAGGGGGTTGAATAGCATCCCCAGACAAAAGGTTGTTGGCAGATTAATTGAGTCTCAGACTCCTGATGTGGTCTTTATTTAGGAAACTAAGCTTACAATGGATGGTTTGGCTAATTGTGCTTCGCGTATCTGGCCCTAGGGCTCTTGGTAGGGGGTGGGTGCTTTGAACAGTTTGGGGGGGGTGGCTTGCTTCTGGAACCCAAGGAAAGTTTCCCCCTTATGGTGGATTTCTAGTCGACCCTCCATTTCTCTGGTTGCCTCTAGTTTTGAGAATGGAGAAAGGTGTCTTTTATCCAATATTTATGCTCCTACTGAATTTTTAGGTAAGTCCCATTTATGGGCTCATATCAGATTCATCCAGTCCCTGGACCCGTTTCTCCCATGGATTATAGCTGGAGATTTTAATGTTGTTACTAGTCTGGATGAAAAATGAGGGGGTTTAGCCAGGCTGGACTCGCCTTCAAATCTGCTCAGGGATATGATTGGTTCCTTGAATCTCATTGATGTGAAGCCAACCAATGGTGTCTTTACATGGAATAATCAGAGATGTGGTGTTGAGGCTATCTCAGAAAGGCTTGACAAATTTTTGGTCTCCTGTTATTGGATGAACAACAGGTGGATCACCAGTTTTGAAATTCTTGACTGGAGGGGCTCTGACCACTGGCCTATTAAGCTCTCTATCTCCTTTTATGGAGTCACCAAAAATCCCTCTTTCAAATTTCAGTTGATGTGGTTAAGAGACCTGTCTCTACCAGACCTTATGTTGGATTGGTGGTATGAGGGGATGCCTACCCATGGGACGGCCATGTTTACTTTTAGTAAGAGGCTTCAACATGTGAAGTACAAGCTTAAGAGATGGAATAAATAGTATTTTGGGAACCTACATGCTCAAAAGATAGCTGCTCAGTCCAAGTTGGATAATATTACTCATCAGATTCAGGACCAAGGGTTGACCTCTGATTTGAGTAAAGTTGAGTCCTCGACTCTTAAGGGACTTGAAGAGTGGGAGCTTCGGGAGGAGATTTTTTGGAAGCAGAAATCTCGGGTTGATTGGCTTCAGGAGGGGGATAGGAACACTGCTTTCTTTTATAACTCGGTTAAGGCTCTGAGGTAGGGGAATTCTATCTCCTCTCTTATCTCAACTGAAGGAGCTCAGATCTCTTCCTGTGAAGAAATTTCTAGGGAATCTTTCAATTATTTTTCTAATCTTTTTTCTAGGGAGGATCTTACTGCTAGGACTGAGGAGCGGGCCATCTTGGATTGTATTCCCCACCTGGTCAATGCAGAGATGAATGGGGGTCTCTTAAGTCCTATCTTGTTACCTGAATTGGAGAAAGTTGTGTTTACTATGAAAAAAGGTAAGGCCCCGGGCCCAGATGGTTTTCTGATTGAGTTTTTTCAAGAATTATGGGAAATAATAAAGTTTGATCTCCTAGATGTGGTTCAGGAATCACATAGAAACAAATAGATGCTAAGGTCTTTGAATTCTACTTTCTTGGCTTTCATACCTAAGAAGGAGGGGGCTAATCAGTTGGGTCAATTTAGGCCTATAATGTTATGTAATGTTGTCTATAAGATCATCACTAAATTGATTGCTAAGAGACTCAAACCACTCCTTGGTTCTTTGATCTCTGCTGAACAGGGTAGTTTTGTTGAAGGAAGACAAATTTTGGATGGGGTTGTGATAGCAATGGAGGCTATTCACTCTATGGCTGCCTCTAAGGAGAAAGCTATGTTTATTAAACTTGACATGGCTAAAGCTTATGATCGAGTGAGTTGGGAGTTCTTACAAAAAATTATTTTGGCTTTTGGTTTTGATGAGGAGTGGGTGAATTGGGTTCTTAGCTATGTGACCTCATCCTCCTTCTCAGTTCTCATTAATGGGGAACCTTCAGAATTGTTTCATGCTTTTCGGGGACTTCGACAAGGGGACCCTTTATCTCCCTATTTATTCATTATCATGGCAAAGGGTCTTGGAATATTTATAAAATCTCAGGTGAGGCAAGGTCTTATCCAAGGTTGGAGCTGGAACAATAATCTTCCTTCCTACTCTCATCTTTAGTTTGTGGATGACACTGGGTTGTTGGGCATGGCTAGAATCAGTGAGGCAGTGAATTTCAGGAGAGCTTTGGATATCTATTTGAAAGCCTTAGGTCAGAGTATTAATGATGATAAGTCTTCCATTTATTTCTTTAATACTCCTCAGCTTATTCAAAGCAGGATTGCTAGGATTCTTAGATTTTAAATCGGTTCCCTTCCTTTGATGTACCTTAGGATTCCTTTGGCCTTGGGATCTCAGCGTAGAGGCTACTGGCAGGGGATTTTGGATAAATTTCAGAGTAAGGTTAGTCATTGGACTTACAGATGGTTATCTTTTGTTGGGAGAGTGGTTCTCCTAAAGACTGTGGTGCAGTCTCTCCCCATTTATAGGTGTTGTGTTCAGGTCCCCCCTTCCAACTTTGCGAGGGATTTTGATGCTTTATCTCAGCAATTCCTTTGGTCTGGGAGCCTTCTATCCTCAAAGTGGAGTTTATTCAAGTGGGAGTCAGTGTGCAGGCCAAATCATGCTGGGGGACTTGGTCTTAGGTCGATGACTCTTGTTGTCACGGCTTTGGCTACCAAGCTGTACTGGCGATGGTGCAACAATCAGGATCAGGATTGGGCCAAGATTCTTGACCACAAGTATCTTCCTGGCGCTGATTGCCTTGATGTCCCACGGCTTGCTTTGGAGGGTAAAGGTTCTTGTATTTGGGATACTCTTAAGAAGGGAGCTCAACTTATTAAGGCGGGTCTCTTCTGGATTTGTAACGGAGGCTCTAATGCTCTGTTTTGGCAGGATTCTTGGGATGGCCACCTTCCCATTCTTTCTAGCTTCCCCCAGCTTCAGCCTCTTTGCCATATTTTTACTGATGCTAGTTGGTTTAAGGTGGAGCATTTTAAGACAATCAAGCGTATGGGTCAGGTGGAGGTGACTTGCTGGAAGGACCCTCAAGAGTGGCCCGTGGGTGGCTTTGATGAGGATCGTGTTGTTCTTTCTAAAGCTTTGGAGGGTAGGTTTTGCAGCTTCGTTAATGTAAGGGATGCTTTGGCTTGGAGTCCTAGCCCAAAAGGTAAATTTACTGTTGCTCAAGGCTATGCTATGCTTGACAGGAACTTACATGGTCCAGCTGAGGTGCACTGGTGGAAGAAGGTTTGGAATAACTTTTCTTGGCCCAAATGTAATTTTTTCTTATGGTTGTTGGCTCAGAAGAAATGCCTCACTTGGGAGAATCTTTGCAAACGAGGGTTTTAGGGACCTTCTGTTTGCTTCCTTTCTTCGAACAATGAGGAATGTACCTCCCACTTGTTTTTTCTTTGTCCTTTTTCTAGAGAGATATGGCACAGATGATGGGAGGCTTAGCGTCATGGTTGTATTCATGCTACCTCCCTAATTGATTTTTGGGAAAGTTTGGGCAGGCCTCCAACAAAGACTTCTTTCCTGCAGGTTGCCTAGACAGTTGGGCCGATTTTCATTCTTTGGAACCTTTGGCTAGAGAGGAACTGCAAAAATTTTTGTGACTCCAAATTAGGAAGTCTTCAATTGTGGAAAATGATTCTTAGTAGGCTTCAGAGACTATTTCTGCAAAGTGTGATATGTCTGAAAGTATCGATCTTGGTGATCGTGCTATTATGAGGAATTTGAACCTAGGTGATGGTAGACGGGGATGTATTCTTGGAAAAAGACCTCTCCATGTCAAGCAACGGGTTTGTCGAGATGGGAGGTGGACACCTCCCCCGGCTGGGATCTTGAAGATTAATACGGATGGTTCTTCTTGTGGGAACCCTGGACATGTTGGTATTGGGGGTATAGGTAGAGGTAATGATGGTGGTGCGGTTTTTCTCTTCTCTATTTACAAAGGCCAACACTCTAATAATCTGATGGAGGCCCTTTCTATTAAGATTGTTGTTGAGAGAGGATGCTCTTTAGGCTGGAAGAGGATCATCTGTGAGTCTGATTCTCAGATTGTTGTGGATATGCTAAACAACCAGAGTTTGGAGGATGTTAGTTGGAAATTAGTCTCTTTAGTCAGACAAATTCTAAGTCTATGTAGTTCCTTGGACTTTGTCTCCTTTCGTCATATCCCTAGAGAATGGAACAGAGTGGTTGATTGTTTGGCGAAGTGGGCTTCAGAGAACGTGGATGGTTGGGATATTAGTGGAAGGGATGAGTTACCTTCTGAGTCTCGTGGGACCGTTGAGCAGCTGTTATTGGAAGACAGGAATATGTAGTGTTGTTGTTGGCCTTTGGCCTTTGCTCTGTATTTTGGATTTGATTGAATAAATTTTTACCCCTTCTTTTTTTAATAGGGCACATCATGCATAGATCAGTTATTGTTAAGACTAGAAAGATAAATATTCCAATATTTACTATAAAATTAAACTAATGTGTTATATGTGAAACAATTAATATTTTTCTCATCTTGTATTAAAAAGGATGAAATGTATTAAATTGGCATAAGGGAAAGAGGGAGGAATAAGGATAGAAGTAGTGGAGTGTGTGCAAGATGACAAGGTGTCAAACATAAAAAAAAATGAGTGGAAGAAGAAGGTAATGGCATGTAAGGAGAAACAAAGAATTAAATGGGTGGGTAACTAGTAAGAGGTGGTATATCATGAGGAGGTAGACACTTAAAGGTAAATGATGAAGTGGTGAGTGGTATAAGAATTTTTGTAAGGAGAGGGAATAAATGAGATTCAATAGTGGTAGGTATGGTAATCAAGGGTAGGTTTAAAGGGAGAGAATACTTAGAGTAAGGTGGGTTTGTGTTTAAGGGAGAAATCTTAGAATTAGCAGAAAGAGAACTATAAGGGTAATAATTCATATCAAAATATAACATATCCTATGTAATTTATGGAAAAGGTGTGGCATTGAAATAAATAAGAAATGAATTTAGATAGATACATCATCATCTTGGGAATATTTACTAATATCAAAAGAGTCAATAAAGGAATATATGTCACTAGGTGTGGAGTCAACACATTTGTTTGGTAAACCAATAGTAAGGATGGGGAGAGGAGGAGAGTTATTTGTATTATCAAGGGATGTATCAAAGGGGTAATGATATTAATAATTAATTTTATCAATTATTGATGGGGGAATGTAGATACTTAGGGATTTTTTAAGTAAACTAGGGAAGGAATGGTGTTAGAAAGTGAAATATGATAATGATAAGTAGAAGGAAAACATTCATTGAAGAAAACAAAGAGATGAGTAATCATAAAAGGATGATTGGGAGATAGATTATAGTAAGAATGAGGGTCAAGGAGGTTGGTATGAATGAAGGGGAGAGTATAAATAAAGAAAGGGAAATGGAGGAAAATGGGAAAACTTTAGGCTAACAACAAGAGGTAAATAGTGTGTTGTAGGCCCCATTCCTATTGATCATGGTCCTCTCCATAGTGTGTTGCAGGAGTGTGGTGTTTTGGAGGTTCCCCATTTTGTGGATCCTCAACCTCTTTCTTGACATAACTCTACTCTTCTTGTTCTTCCTTGGGGAGTTATTGCTTCTAGAGTGGTTGGTGTTCCTCACAAGGTTGTTCCTTTTATTAATCATAATGTGAATATGCTTGAGTCCTCTCTGCATTCTAACATTGGATTAGTTGGATTTTTTGAAGATGATTTTCATTTCTTACCTTTTGGTGTGCATGGCTTTCCTTCTCTCAGGTCTTCCTTGCAAAATAATGTGTGTCAAGGTTGTTGATGAGATGTATCTCAATCCTTCTACTATTTATCTCACTATTTTAGATGTGTGGATAGACAAAACTATGGTTTTCTTGCAATCTCCTCTTATTGGTAGATTTTTTGGTTATAGACCGAATATTGATGTTATTCTTATTCGGGCTTCTAATTGTTGGATGGCTCTTGGTCTTTGTATTATGGCCTTGATGAATGATTATTTTCTATTTTCCTTTCATTCCATGGAGAAATATGTTTGCATTTGTTAAGGAGGTCCCTAGTTTTATGGTAAGGTGTTTCTTCACTTAGAAAGGTGGTCTATTAGTTTCAACGTTACCAAGGTTAACATGCTTCCTATTTGGGTGTGTCTCTTAGAGCTTCCTTTGGAATTTTGGGATAAAGGTATTCTACAAGAAATTGCTAATGTTATTAGTCAATTTATTACCTTATATCATGTCACTAAATCTAGATCTCACTTTTTTTATGTTAGATTTTATGTCTTGGTTGAGTCTGGTTCAGAGTTTCCTAAAAGTGTGAAACTTTGCTCCAAGCTTTGGGTTTGGGAGTAAGAACTTCAGTATGAAAAAATTTGAATGCACCATGATACCATGCATTCTTTTGATGTGTAGTATTGTAACACCCTGCCACGTAACCCTAAAGGATGACACAAACACAATAGAAGTGTAACAATTTTTATTTTTTATTTTTTTTAAAGTGTAATAATAACATGTAAGGTGAACTATACTTAATGCATACATCCTCTAAGGTACGCAACAATGCTTACATTTGAATCCCATAATATACAAAAGTAAACTACTCCACAGCATATACATATTACTCATGAAATTAAATTACATACATCTAAAGCATTAAATCCATCTCATAAGATACAAAATACATAAAGAATCATTTATAGCTTGCATTCATTCCATAAAGCTATTTCAAAGTTCATTTCCAAAATGAGGAATTTCATACATTAAAGTTACAATTACAATGATACAAAAGAACACAAGAGATGGAACGTAGCAACAGGTACACCCGAGCTCTCCAATCTGGAAGATCTTGCCATCACAAACATGAAATGGGAACCCAATGGTGTATTGTGCACGTTCCACCCAACCAAGTGGCACCCAAAGGCCCACCCCCTGTGCTAGGAGATAGTAAAAGGGATCCCTCAAAAAAACCAACAACCTCTAGACACAGGCAACACATAAGACTAACTACACAAGTACAATACACAACATGCAGGTTACATTGCTTCCAGAGTAAAAGAATCAAGTACATCAACTGCACAATACATATTATTGTCATAGGAGGAGTGACACACGTAATTTTCTATGGGCTACCCTGGCATAACCTTCCTAGGCTGCCAGACCCCCAACTAAGAGCCACTCTCCTACCAACAACATAAGGATCTATTCCACAACCAAGGGTAAACATAGTGCACAAAACGGATATTAAATCCCAATCCAAAATATAAGAGGTAACACATCTGGTTCGTAATAACTAGGTGTCTAAACTGAATTACAACCAAGTGCACTACCTAAGGAATACAAAGGGATGAACCATAAAATACAACCCCCTCATAAAATTACATCTGGAAGACTTACAAAATCACGACTAACCAATTTCCCCAAAAAGTGAATAGAAGAAATCTCAATACAATAAGCAATTTAGGAAAGTATTAAATACTATCATTAAGATTTCCAAAATCCAATTTCCATTTCAAGAAAACAATATAACATTGCCCCCAAAATAATATAACTTAATGCAACATCATTTACAGATAATAACGAAATTAAATCTAATTATTTAAATCTATTTCCAAATTACATCAGTATAAAAATTCAATTTCCCTTTTTAAATCATTTCATTTTGAAGATAACTAATTCATGCATTTGCATGCTCCTATTATAAAACACACACACACACACACACACACACACACATATATATATATTAAATATATAAATTATTTAAATATTTAATACCAATTATTATTTCCAAAATATAAAATTAAATATATATATATATATATATATACATTTGTATATATATACATATCTATTTTTATATATATATATTATTAAATAAAAATCCATATTATAAAATTGCATATTAAAATCCACATTAAAAATCGTATATAAAAATCCATATTATAAAGGGTGGACGAAATAAAGTTTATTGGGGGTTGTTTACATAGTCATACCCCATTAGGGTCGCGGCTGTGTAGGCAGTTGGGCACTGCCTATGAAGGCAGCGTCGGCTACCTCCACAGACACTTCCCCTTATGGGGGCGGCTATGGGGGTAGCCCCTGTGCCTCCCCCCCACCATATTTAATACTACATTCAAATCTAAATTTCAAATCTGTGATTTTTAATAATCGCCATACAGATTTTAAATCCATAATTTTGAATATAAATTTTCAAAAGGACTTCTTCAGGATTTTTTTTTAAATAGATTCCTACATGAAACTAAAATAAATTCCTACAGGAAACTTCAATAATAACATGCATATAAATATATTTATATATGCATATGTATATATATATATATAAATATATGCATAACCAAATCAATTACAATTGTCCACAAGGGAAAAATTTTATAAAATTTTCTATAGGAGGATATTTTCAAATTCACTAGAGGATTTTAATTTTACTAGAAAAATAAAACTAGTTGGGAAAACATAATCAAAACAACAATCCTTTATAGGAAGATCTTTTCCAATACAAACAAGATTTTCCCCAAATTTAATAGGGAGATTTATAAATCCATTCCTACAGAGGTTTTCCAAATCCTCTATTGTTTAAAAACAATTTCAATAGAGGCTCTCTTATTTCACTCTAAAATTTTCTACAGAAGCACTAAAATATTCACGGCAATTTTCAAACACTTAAGCCTTACAAATTTACAAAATAATTTAAAGCTTCTACACATATATCATATTCTTGTATAGGCAATCTTTCCAATTTGTATAACAATAAAAATAATTAAAAGAACTTATTTTTGAATGCTTAAGGAAATGAAATTTGAAGAAAAGTTTTGCCTCCAAATTCCAATTTTCCAAAGTTTCCTCAAAATATATTTTTCATTCCCATGAAGTAACCTCTTTCCTCTTTCAATTATTGCAATTAATCTCTCCAAGAATAAATTTCCAACTGTTGTGTTTAATTAATTCACTAACGCATGTCAAATATAAAATATCTTTTAACCAATTCACAGATATTTCCTCTTTTTGATAATTACAAGATTTTATGCAATTTATAATTCAAATTCACATAATAATTTCTAATAAATTTAATCTAATTAATTTAATTACTTTATAAAATAAATTTAATCACAAAGATTAAATAACTTTACAAAGTAAATTAAATTTAATTAATTAAATCAAATATAAATCTTTTAACACATTAATCAAGCTTAATTAAATAATCACTAAAAATCATAATAAGCATTAATTAAAATTAATTTCCCATAGAACATACCTTGTAAAATAAATAAATGGCAAGGAAAATGTGGACAACATGACAACAAATCATACCAAAATAAGGACTAACAACACACTGTGACTGGAGTTGTGGCTTGACAAGGAAAACTTGTTATTATCTCCCAATCAACTATACCGTTGGGCAATGGACACGCTCAAACATGTGAATCCAAGTGGAGTCAATGTCTTGTACCTGCAATCCTACAATAAAACATATGTCATACATGTATATAGATCATAAATCAAACACACCGTGAAGAGAAAATCATGGAATCACAGGGTGATTGCAAGCGAGTGATGCAATCCCATTCCCTTCACCAATATAGTGTCATATCAAAACTGGCGAAACTAAAACATCAATTAATTACAGATAAGCATATATTAATATCAACTCAAATAATCAACTATGCTAACAGAAAGCATGTCATAAACAATAATCATCCATAAAGTGTACCATCATTGCTCCAATGTTAGCGATCAAGTAACAACAACATAGCATCATGGTCTATCAAAGTAAAAGCATTGTCTGAAAATATAATCAATCGGAGGGGTGCTACATTCTCCCCCCCGAGGATCAGGCTTACTCCTAGAAGCCTGCAAAAAAATAGGGATAGAGCTCCCTCATCTTGGTCACATCCTCCCAAGTAGCGGAAGTATCATTTCTCAAATCTCATTGGACCCTAACCTGCTCAATATCTCAACCCCCGGAGGGAAAGTTTCCTATGTTGTGTGATGGCTACAGGCTCCAAAGCCAGCTGCCCGTCTTCTACCTATAGTCTCCACATTTGTGCCCTGATGCACTATGCGGTAATCATCAACTGCTGCAATTACTATGTGGAACCTACCCACATCATCTCCTATTAGCTCTGTGACTGTCAGTCTCTGACTGAATTTAGGTGTGGTCCTTTGAGGACATTGTTTAGCTATGTGGCCTTATTGGCCACAAGAGAAACATCCTACATTTCTGCCATTTCCTCTGCCTCGAGAGGGTGCACTAATCTGTTGGAACCGACCCCTACTAGTTACAGTCTGAGTGCTCTGATTTGACTGGTCAAGTCAATAAAGTCGAGCTCGTAACCAACTTTGGATTCTCCTAGACAAAAGACAACCACCAATCTAGACACCAATCATCCAAGTCTCATCCTCCAAACCATCACTAATTCTATGGAAGGTAAGAGAACGATCCCTTAAGAGGTCCATCATAAGTCCTGCTACAGTTGAAACACCTCTTCTCCTAGGGGACCTTTCTCTTTTTCTAACCATCTATTGATTTCTCTCATGTATTAGGTCAAGCTGGTTAAAATTTTCCTCTAGCAAAGGACATAATTGAGGGTCTAGGTGTTCCTCATGATCATCCTCATGGGAACTCAAAAAGTGAGTGTACTGACGACTAACCCCACGATCACTTCCTTGATCTCTATCACGACCTTGCCTAGGTGGCATGATCCTACACAACACCACCATAGAACAAGTCCCAAACATTAAGCGAGAATAACAGAAAGGGAAGGAAACAAAATCTCAAGGATCTAAGTACAATGTCCATGAATAACATACATTCTTCACATACACATAAACTCACATCATCGGGAATCACATCACAAGGCTACACAAGGGTCCATCTAAACACCAAAAATTAGCATACTAATCCATGAGCCAAGAGCTAATATCCGTCTCACATGATCCATACCTCACACTCAGTGGCTTGACGGTGTTAGGTCACATACACATGATGAAACCATACAAACAAGACCACAGTGACCTACCTCTTGTTGTATAAGGTAGTTAGACTCCAAGAGATAGTCATCACACATAGGTGGGTAGTGGGTCCTAGTTGTGTAATAACCTCACATACCCCCATCCTCAAGGTTCCCTGTATCTACTTCCTCGTATACACTCACCAAGTCTGACTCATACAACCTTGGAGAGGAATCACAATATGACACATGGCCAACATTGAAAACAATAAGGATAAAGTAGTTTAGCCACCAAAGTCATAAAGAAGAGAAAATAAAAATTCAATTTCAACAATAAAGCAAGAAATGTGCACAATTTCAACACTAAATCAAGTGTAACCATGAGGGCTATGAGAAAATAAGATCACAAGGTGTGGCTAAACCATTACAATCAAATATAAAAGAGGTGTCGACCTTCACAATCAACATAAAATCATCAATAACCATAAAGAAAGTCCACAATCTTCAAAATTGCATTGTACAACACTGTGTGACTAGATACTAGCCACCAAACAAGGAAGGAGGGAACATTGTCAAGCTATAATAGTAGCCCACATGTGGTGCGAAGTGAGCACGCCATCCACATGTCTCAGAGTGCACTCCTCGACTACACTCTACCTCGCATTGTCACGTGACATGGTCATACACCAACCGAAGAAGACACGCATTGTTCATATGCTGCATGGAAATTTTTGTGTGGCCTTGTTGAAGTAGGCACAAGCAAAACACACTCTACATAGCGATACCTTGTGGAAAAGGCACACATAGGTACTCATTGTAGCCAGAGGTATACATGGCTAGGACATACCCATATGCTAATCAACCCAAACATTGTCAAAAGTAAACATGGGTATCCCTCTACAAGTGTGTGAGACCCCATTACGCTCATCACACAAGTAGGCTATCATAACACAATCTTATAGTGCACCTTCACATTTCTATGCATATGGCATCGTGTCCTCGAGCCTAGCTCACACAACATCATCACCAACACTATGTCAGAACATCAATGGGGTGTGGCATCGTATCCATTGCATCATGTTGGAACATGTGCAGATTCGGTAAATATGATACATATATGAGTATATCAATATGGTGCTACTCGAGCTTCACCTCTCATATGGACAAGGTTAACTCGCTAATGCCAGGTCAACACCCCTACGAATGGCTAGGCATATACTAACAAACCAATTTTGTTGTACTCAAAACTGTGGGGATTAGGCTAGCACATATGGATCAAGTGCCCTGATCCATCATAAGGGAAAGTAGTGGGTACATTTCCTCAGGTTCAGTTGAGCTAAAATCACTGTGTTGCAATATGTGTACGCTATACACTCTGCCCAAGGAACTTTTTGGTTGCTACTACCCCTTCACAGATTGAGGGACTAGAGAACCAAAAGAAAAAAATCTATAAAACTATTTTTTGGCTACTCATATAGATATATAAATTTTCAACCACGCGTGGGTTGGCCCTCAATCAGATAACAAACATACAAACACACATAATGGTATGGTTAATCCCACACCAAATACAACATATTTCGTATGGATGGGTACACCGTATCACCATCCCATGGGCTCACAAAGCAAGTACGGGGTATTCACGACACTCAACCAATACACAGTCACTGGTTTCTCATATTTACAGGGGAAAAATATAATTGCATACACAATTCCATAAGTATATTTACTTTCATAATCCATGTGGTTCATATCATCACATATATCCATAACTCATCATTAGCTTTTCTTGCAATACACCCAATGCAAATTCATATTTCACTTTTCAGAACAAAAAAGAATTTATCTTTTATACAAGAGAGTGGTTAAACCTCCACACTACTCCATGTCATAAATACATACAACATACTTAAAATAGAGCATCCCATATTCATTTCTAACATAATTAACAACTATTTAGTCATGTATAATAGGAAGAACAGGAGAGAAGAAGAATATTTCTTATCTACCTCTAGGGTCAACCTAGTTTCCCTAAATATAAACCACTCGGTAAAGTCAAGGAAAACAAAGAAAGGAATACACACATAAGAGTATAAACAGCAAGGATAGTCTAATGGGCTCATGTGAAACTAGAGTTCCCAGTGTTAGAACTTGGGCTCTGATACCATGTGTAATGCCCTGCCACATAACCCTAAAGGATGACACAAACACAACGGAAACGTAACAATTTATTTTAATTTTTTTAAGTGTAATAATAACATGTAAGGTGAACTACACTTAACACATACATCCTCTAAGGTACGCGACAACACTTAAATTAAATTACATACATCTAAAGCATTAAATTCATCTCATAAGATGCAAAGTACATAAAGAATTATTTATAGCTTGCATTCATTCCATAAAGCTATTACAAAGTTCATTTCCAAAATGAGGAAGTTCATACATTAAATTTACAATTACAATGATACAAAAGAACACAAGAGATGGAACATAGCAACAGGTACACGCGAACTCTCCAATCTGGAAGATCCTACCATCATGAACATGAAATGGGAACCCAACGGTGTATGGTGTACGTTCCATCCAACTAAGCGGTACCTAAAGGCCCACCCCCCGTGCTAGGAAATAATAAAAGGGCTCCCTAGACAAAAACCAACAACCTCTAGACACAGGCAACACACAAAACTAACTACACAAGTACAATACACAACATGAAGGTTACATTGCTTCCAGAGTAAAAGAATCAGTGCATCAACTGCACAATACATATTGTTGTCATAGGAGGAGTGTCACACGTAATTTGCTATGGGTTACCCTGGCATAACCTTCCTAGGCCGTCGGACCCCCAACTGAGAGCCACTCTCCTACAAACAACATAAGGATCTAATCCACAACCAAGGGTAAACACAGTGCACAAAATAGATATTAAATCCCAATCCAAAATATAAGAGGTAACACATCTAGTTCGTAATAACCGGGTGTCTAAACTAAATTACAACCAAGTGCACTACCCAAGGAATACAAAGGGTTGAACCATAAAATACAACAACTCCCTCATAAAATTACAACATCTGGAAGACTTACAAAATCACGACTAACCAATTTCCCCAAAAAGTGAATAGAAGAAGTCTCAATACAATAAGCAATTTAGGAAAGTATTAAATACTATCATTAGGATTTCCTAAATCCAATTTCCATTTCAAGAAAATAATATTACATTTCCCCCAAAATAATATAACTTAATGCAACATCATTTATAGATAATAACGAAATTAAATCTAATTATTTAAATCTATTTCCCAATTAGATTAGTATAAAAATTCAATTTCCCTTTTTAAATCATTTCATTCTAAAGATAACTAATTCATGCATTTGCATGCTCCTATTATAAAACACATTTAAATATATATATAGTTTAAATATTTAATACCAATTATAATTTCCAAAAGTTATATATATATATATATATTATTAAATAAAAATCCATATTATAAAATCACATATTAAAATCCATATTATAAATCGTATATTATAAATCCATATTATAAAGGGCAAACGAATAAAGTTTACTGGGGGTTGTTTACATAGCCGTAGCTGCCTCCACAAACGCTTCCCCTTATGGGGGCGGCCATGTGGGTAGCCCCTGCGCCTTCCCCACTTCCCCCCACCATATTTAACACTACATTCAAATCTAAATTTCAAATCTGCAATTTTTAATAATCGCCATACGGATTTTAAATCCAGAATTTTGAATATAAATTTTCAAAGGGACTTCTTCAGGAATTTTTTTTAAATACATTCCTACATGAAACTTAAATAAATTCCTACAAGAAACTTCAATAATAACATGCATATAAATATATTTATATATGCATATATATATATATATATATAAAAATATATGCATAACCAAATCAATTACAATTGTCCACAAGGGCAAATTTTTACCATGAAGATATTTTCAAATTCACTAGAGGATTTTAATTTTACCAAACAAATAAAACTAGTTGGGAAAACATAATCAAAACAACAATCTTTTACACGAAGATCTTTTCTAATACAAACAAGATTTTCCCCAAATTTAACATGAAGATTTCTAAATCCATTCCTATAGAGGTTTTCCAAATCCTCTATTATTTTCCCTCTGGGGTTTTCTATTGTTTAAAAACAATTTCAATAGAGGCTCTTTGATTTCATTATAAAATTTTCTACAAAAGCCCTAAAATATTCACGACAATTTTCAAACACAGAAGCCTTACAAATTTACAAAATAATTTAAAGCATCTACACAGATATCATATTCTTGTATAGGAAATCTTTCCAATTTGTATAACAATAAAAATAATTAAAAAAACCTGTTTCCGAATAGAAATGAAATTTAAAGAAGAGTTTCACTTCCATATTCCAATTTGCCAAAGTTTCCTCCAAAATATCACTTTCTAGAAAGAAGAAAACCAAAAACCAAAGCCAAATCTTCCCGAAAACTTCTTTTTCAATTTTTCAACAACTTCCTCAAAATATCTTTTCCATTCCTGTGAAGTAACCTCTTTCCTCTTTCAGTTATGTCAAATATTAAATATCTTTTAACTAATTCACAGATATTTCCTTTTTTGATAATTACAAGATTTTATGCAATTTATAATTCAAATTCACATAATAATTTCTAATTAAT
Source organism: Sequoia sempervirens (assembly GCA_007258455.2). Lineage (NCBI taxonomy): Eukaryota > Viridiplantae > Streptophyta > Pinopsida > Cupressales > Cupressaceae > Sequoia > Sequoia sempervirens. The sequence goes on along the minus strand of VDFB02271358.1, from coordinate 145,868,544 downwards.
TTAATTACTTTATAAAATAAATTTAATCACAAAGATTAAATCACTTTACAAAATAAATTTAATTTAATTAATTAAATCAAATATAAAGCTTCTAACACATTAATCAAGATTAATTAAATAATCACTAAAAATCATAATAAGTATTAATTAACATTAATTTCCCACATAACATACCTTGTAAAATAAATAAACGACAAGGAAAACATGGACAACATGACAACAAAGCATACTGAAATAAGGACTAACGACACACTGTGACTGGAGTTGTGGCTTGTTAAGGAAAACTTGTTACTATCGCTCAATCAACTATACCATTGGGCAATGGAAACGCTCAAACCTATGAATACAGGTGGAGCCGATGTCCTCTACCTGCAATCCTACAATAAAACATGTCATACATGTATATAGATCATAAATCAAACACATTGTGAAGAGAAAATTGCGGAATCACAGGGCACTCGCAAGCGAGTGATGCGATCTTGTTCCCTTCACCAATACAGTGTCACATCAAAACTGACGAAACTAAAACATCAATTAATTACAGATGAGCATATATCAATATTAACTCAAATAATCAACTATGCTAACAGAAAGCATGTCATAAACAATAATCATCCATAAAGTGTACCATCACATTACAAAATAAAAACCATCATCGCTCCAATGTCAATGATCAAGTAACAACAACATAGCATCATGGTCTATCAAAGTAAAAGCACTGTCTAAAAATATAAGCAAATCAGAGAGGTGCTACAAGTATCCTCAGCCTCATTATGATAGAAAAGTGTTGGATACTATATTGTGTGTCCACAATGGTAAGGTTGTTGATCAGACTTTTGTGATCCCTTCTTTGGAATACTATTGGAATGATGGCAATGGATCCTTGTATAGGATAAAAAGGAAACTCAATATTATGCTTGTTAATCCTTTTATTAAGTTGCATCCCACAAATATTGGAATGACTTTCCACTCATCCTACCCCTCATCCGAGGCCTCTTCAAAAGTTTGGTTTCAAACCGCCTTGATCTTTTTTTTGTTGCTGGTTTTTGGGGTCTTTCTAAAACTAGCTTTTGTTTCCTTTTTCCAGTCATTTGTTTTTGTTGGTCTTTTTTTTTGTTTGTTTTTAGTTATTATGATGTCTCATTCCTTGTGAGACTCATATATTTTGTCTTTATGACTGATTTGTAATGGATTTTGGCCCTTCCCATTTTATCTCATGAAAACAAGAGGACAATATGAAGATAACAAAATATAGAAAAAGAATTAAAAATCCACACAAATAATAAAAAAAATTAAGAAATTTTAATAAATAATATTATTTATAATTATAAAAAAAGATTTACTAATAAACTAAATGCCACTAATATATTTTCATAACATTAAATGATAGAAATTAACTAAATAATCAAAATATTATTTCACCTCATTTTCATAAAGAAAACATTATTTTTCAATCTGCATATTATAAAAACTTATAATTAATAATAACATAAACACTCAATTTATAATTTGAATTTGAAACTTGTTTATCATTTCATCAATCATCTATAAAAATATCAAATAATCATTCAATTTTAGAATGTTAAAAAAAATACTTTTAATCATTAGATTATTAATCGGAAGAAGGTTTTGATGACAGTAGCAGTCAAATAAAACAAATCACAGAACTGTGGGTAGCTTAATCTATATCACCACAATATCCGGAGGAGATAAAAGGAAAAACTTCCCATTTATACATAAACTCCATCTTAACGTACCACGAAACTAAGTTTAATACAGAGCGCACAATTTTTTCTTTAAAACCTAACATGATATCTTACATTTTTCTGTATTGATTAGTGTTAATGGATTCAATTGGCTGCATTTCAATATTTTTTGTATTGATCAAAAGTAGGAGTTAATTGATATTCTCATTTTCATCTTTGTAAGGATTTATACTCTATTTTTTATCTGTCCCTGTGTTTAGATGTGCCATTCTGTTTTTTCCTTCTAATCGTAATCAGATTAGTTTCAGTGCTAAATTTTGTTGTTGTGAATTTTGAAATCAGCATCTTCATCTATTTCAGAGTAATGATTAATCTATAAGATTAATTTTCAAAAACGTCACAATTAATTTAACAAAATTAACAATTAATGAATTGTTGATTTTCTGGATTGAAACTGTGTGCATTTTTATAAATCAACGTTTCGGATCAAACTCCATGATCCATCATCAGGATATATGCATCCAACCAAAGAGATGAAAATATCCTGATGATGGATCGTGGACTTTGATCCGAAACGTTGATTCATAAAAATGCACAGAGTTTCAATCCAGAAAATCAACAATTCATTATCATGAACTGTGGAAACTTGATGTTGTTAAAATTAACAATTTTCAAAACATTTTTAAAAATAAATTATAGATTTGAATCAGATATATACTTACAAACTAAAACAGCTTATTGTTATTGAAAAGAAAAACAGATAGCTGCACTTGAAGAGCATCTAGAAGGATGTTATTCACATGCAAAAACCCATCGAAATTCAGTCATGTTGTCTATTCTAGTGCAATAATTCTAAACTACATGTCAAAAGTCAGTAAAGTAGCTGTCAAAATCTGTGTACCAGAAGACAAGAAAATACTTATGGGACACTGGCCTGCAAACATAAGTGCATGGGAATTTGGATATGTACACTAAAATTGTGAAAAGCATGTGAAGGAGAAATAATTGGCTTCCATGTAAATTGTACTCGTCAGTCATGAGTCATCAGTCATCACTGGCAGGCAAAGGAAGTCAGTCTTACATAACAATCTAAGGCCCCACTCAGAGCTGGATCTAGTCCATCAGACTGATAATTATACCATCATTGTATTTCCAACACTTGTCAGTCCTTTGTGTTATTTGACTGAAACATATGGGGTGCAGGGTGGACTGAATAAATGCTGATAGCAACACTGATATGTACCCTAGAAAGTGGAGGACAATGGATACAAAGTTAAAAGAATGGCTCATTGGCTACCCTAGGCTTAGGGTTCAAATGTAGGGTAGGCAGATGATTGCTAAATTACAGGCTATTGGGTAGCATGCTGCTCCTCTTTTGTAGCTTCCATGTCGATATTTTCTCAGTTGAATGGACTTGCTGTGGTCTTATCTCACTGTTCAAAAACATGTCTAACATGATATCAGGATCTCCTGGGTATGTTGTGGAAGGTTTTAGAAGTACTTAGAAGAAAATTTGAAAAATTAGCAGATAGGACAGGGATTGAAGGTTTAGATCTTGTCTTTTAAAGGAAAGTGTGGCTTGTAGGTGAGTAGTGTGGACCCCATAAGCTACAAGGTATAGACACTAGATGTACCACTCGGAGATGTGCAATGAACCTTTCTTTTTCTTTGCAGTGATAAAACAATAAAGATAAAAAACTAGCCTGAAGACCTTTCGTTTTCTTTGTAGTGACAAAAGAAGCTCTCCTCATGACTTCTCCTTTTCATTGTCCTTTTTTTCTTTGGACTGAGATAAACTCCTTCCAGGATCTTTCCTCTTCTTTTTTCTTCTGAGTGACAGTAAAGTCTTCCACCAATGGTTGGTTATCTCAAATGACAATGTGATGTTAAGCAAATTTTTTGTTTGATGTTCATGTGATAATTTAAAAGATTTTTAATGATTTTTAAGAAATAAGTAAGATTAAAGATACTTTAATTTATTAACATTAAAGATGTTTTAAAATGATATAATAAGTATTATCTTAAAAAGATTTTTTTTTTTTTTTTTTTATATGATATGTTTTTAATAATATTATAATTTTTAAGAATATATTATAAAATAAGTATAATTTTTATTATATAAATTGGGGAAGGGTCCAAAACCCTTACAAAAAGTACAAATCAACAACAAAGCAAGCTAAAAAGATAACATCGAATAAGTCCAAAGGTTGTTCACTAGGTCAGATCAAACAGTGAAACAACAGAGAAAACGACAAAAAAGGTCAAAAAAAAGGACACGTCAAGGAAGATCTAATATAAGGGGCTTCAAGAGTCAGATCCTCCTTTTTGTTCTTCTTCTTAGTTCCCTATATATCATCCTCCTTGTTTTTCTTCTTATTCATTTTGTTGAGCTATGTTAAAAATGTATTATTTTTAGAAAGATTTGTTTGATGTTCATGTGATAATTTAAAAGATTTTTAATGATTTTAAAACTATAAGTAAGATTAAAGATATTTTAATTTATTCACGTTAAAGATGTTTAATAATGATATAATAAGTATTATCTAAAAAAAAGATTAATTTATCTTTTTTTCATTTTTAAGATACATATGTTTTCAATAATACTATAATTTTTAAGAATATATTATAAAAAAAGTTATAATTTTTATTATTTAAGTTGGGGAAGGGTCCAAAACCTTTACAAAAAGTACAAATCCACAACAAACAAAGCTAAAAAGATAACATCAAATAAGTCCAAAGGTTGTTCACTATGTTAGATCAAACAGTGAAACAACAGAGAAAACAACAAAAAGGTCAAAAAAAGGACACATCAAGGAAGATCTAATATAAGGAGCTTCAGTCCTTGGTCAAGGTACTAAGAGCTTGGTCCCTACTAGCAGCTCCGAGAGTCGTCTCCTCCTTTTTGTTCTTCTTAGTTCCCTACATATCATCCTCCTTGTTTTGCTTCTTATTCATTTTGTTGAGCTATGTTAAAATGAATTATTTATTGAAATTAAAATAAATCATAGGCTTATTTTTTTGTGTATCTATATATATGTATATACATATAGATACAAATATATATATATATATATAATGTATATATATATAATGTATATATATATACATATCTATATATATATATAATGAATTCCACTTATATACCCAACATTTAACTATAAGACTAATATTATTTTATTAAAATGGTTAATAATTCAAAAATATGAGTAATACTTTAAATTTAATAGTCATTATTGAACACATTGTAAAAATTGACTATTTAATATAGGGCGTGGATCTTTCCTTTATCAAAGGAATAAGATAAATCATTCACACACATATTATCTCTTTAGAATGTACTAAGAAATTGAATAAAACATCTTAAAATAGCTTATAAGAGGTATGTTGTGGAAGGTTATAGAAGAACTTAGAAGAAAAAATGAAAAATTAGCACATAGGACAAGGACTGAAGGTTTAGATCTTGTTTTTTATAAGTATGTGATCCTTGTACATTAGTAGTGTGGTCCCCATAAGCTACAAGCTATAAACACCACCTCATTAAAATGTACTACTCAAAGATGTGTAATGAAACTATCTTTTTCTTTACAACGACCAAAAATAAAGATAAAAACTTTCCTCAAGACCTTTCCTTTTCTTTGCCTAGATAAAAAAATCTCTCCTCAAGACCTTTCCTTTTCATAGTTATTTTTTCTTTGGAGTACTCAATAAGCTCCTTGCATCTAATATATCCTCTCCTTTTTTCTTTTGAGTGCTAATATAGTATTCCATCAATATTTGGTTACCTAAAATGACAATGTAACATTAGTAAAAAAAAATTATGTTCTTGTGATAATTTAAGAGATTTTGGATGTTTTTTAAGAAATAAGCAATTTCAAAAGTATATATATATATATGTGTGTGTGTGTGTGTGTGTGTGTGTGTGTGTGTATATATATATACATATATATATATATATATGTATATATATATATATATATGTATATATATATATATATATATATATATATATATATATATGTATATATATACATATATATATATATATATGTATGTATATATATATATATATATACATATATATATATATATATATACATATATATATATATATGTATAGATACATATGTATATATGTATATATATATGTATATATATGTATCTATATATAGATACATATATAGATACATATGTATATATGTATATATATGTATCTATATATGTATCTATATATAGATACATATATAGATACATATATACATATATACATATGTATGTATATATATATATACATACATACATACATACATATATATATATATATAATTCCACTTGTATACCCAACATTTAACTATAAGACTAATATTATTTTATTAAAATGGTTAATAATTCAAAAATATGAGTAATACTTTAAATTTAATAGTCATCATTGAACACATTGTAAAAATTGACTATTTAATGTAGGGTGTGGATCTTTCCTTTGTCAAAGGAATAAGATAAATCATTCACACACATATTATCTCTTTAGAATGTACTAATAAATTGAATAAAATATCTTTAAATAGCTTATAAGAGGTATGTTGTGGAAGGTTATAGAAGAACTTAGAAGAAAAAATGAAAAATTAGCACATAGGACAAGGACTGAAGGTTTAGATCTTGTTTTTTATAAGCATGTGATCCTTGTACGTTAGTAGTGTGGTCCCCATAAGCTACAAGCTATAAACACCACCTCATTAAAATGTACTACTCAAAGATGTGTAATGAAACTATCTTTTTCTTTACAATGACCAAAAATAAAGATAAAAACTTTCCTCAATAGCTTGACCTTTCCTTTTCTTTGCCTAGATAAAAAATCTCTCCTTAAGACCTTTCCTTTTCATAGTTATTTTTTCTTTGGAGTACTCAATAAGCTCCTTACATCTAATATATCCTCTCCTTTTTTTCTTTTGAGTGCTAATATAGTATTCCATCAATATTTGGTTGGCAATGTAACATTAGTAAATTTGTTTTATGTTCTTGTGATAATTTAAGAGATTTTGGATGTTTTTTAAGAAATAAGCAATTTCAAAAGTAATTTAATTTATCAACATTGAAGATGATTTTTAAAGATGCTCAATAATGACATATTAAATAGTAACTATAAGGAATAATTTATCTTTTTAGTTTTAATATATATGTTTCCAATAATACTATAGTTTTTAAGGATACATTATCAAATAAGTTATGCTAAAAATGCATTATTCTTACAAATTAAATAAATCATATACTTATTTATTTTTTGCATATACATGATGTTAGATACATTGAATTACTTATTGAATATATAAGCATATTTAGTGTTTTCTTGTTATCATCTTATTTTTCACAATTGCAATGTGTTGTATACAATACTAGATATAAAAGATGACCATAGCATTCAAATGAATGAAAAAATATCTACGATAATATAAAAATACATCAATTTAAAACCATGCCTAATAGATCATATTAATAAATCATATTATAGTTATTTTTATGAACATAACATCATATTAATAATAATTTTTACATAGTTATATTTATAATTAAAAGGTAAAAAGGTAATCGTCTATAAATTTTGTAGTTGGCTTAACAATTTAAAAACATGTAAACAACTTCTAAATATGGTTCCTTATGTTAGGGCCTTCTTGAGAAAGAATGTTGTGATTCTTCAAATTGACTTGAAGCATCTAATTTATCATGGCACAATAATGGATGATGGTTTTATTAACCTCAACCACTCAAGTATGAGGTTCTTCCCAATTGATTCCAACCCACCTTCTATCTAGTTGGTTATTTTTTCCTATTTCATCTTACACAATTAAAATCACTAGGATAAAATTGAAGAAAATTAAGATTACAATTCATAAGTTGGTGTGCAAGACAATTGTAAGACATTCAAATTGGTAATCTAACATCAAGACATCATGAATATTATGGGGAAAATGATTAGCATAATTCATGAATTAGTGTCATACCATTGTAAGATATTGAAATTGGTAATTTGACATCAAGGAATCATAAACATTGTGGGTACAATTATGAAAATAAAAAAAAGATTGAGTTAATATCTCAAATAAAAATACTTGATTTGTATCTTTTTTAACTGAACCACCTTCTTTGCATTATCTTAATACCACAATGTTAGGTCTCATTTTCTATTAACATAGAGAAAGGTATGACATTGTGTACTTTTGTTGACAGAAATGCATATAAGAATTTAAAATATAGAAAAAAAATTATTGATCCTAGATGAATAACTTGATAATACTTTAAAATAAATGTTTTTTATGTGTAGACATGGAAAATATACTAATAGATATCAAACATCCGATCCTGATTTGCTAACATCGCTTCATCCTGAATTATCCCTCTATCTAACCATTTAATCAATAGCCTTATTTGATTAAAGTCATCATAATTCCCAGGCTTTTAATTAAATAAATCCCTCGATTTAATTAAATCATTGTCTCTGTGTAATTAACTAGGTCATTTCATCTTCCTATCTTTATTTAATTAAATAATCCATAATTTGATTAAATCTCTAATGTTCATCTAATTAAATTAAATAAATCAAACATTTATCTAATTTAATCTAACATCACCCCCTTTGGTTAAATAAATCAAAAATATTTATTTAACTAAGTCTAAATCATTTTCATCTCTTTTTTATTTATTTCAACCCACAAATCTAAATCAATTAGTCAAATCACCTAATCTCCTCTTAAATTAATCAAATCATGATTAATTTAATCCTAATCACTCAAATCCTCTAGATTTTGCAACTTGCATGAAAATCAATTTAATTGATTTATAAATCATCTATTTTCATTCAAAAAAGGCATCAAAGATGGAATATTCCTCAAATTTGAAATCTCCCCCCAAAAGGACTTGTCCCTTCCAACAAAGCATTTAAAATCTCTTACATGTCCTTTTCTTGAGCCATGTGCATTTGCTTCACCTTTCACCTCATCCTTCAAGCCATATTTTGAATTTGAATCTCCCCCCTGTTTGCACATTCTTCAAAATGTGCTCATTCCTCAACCATTCACATGATGACATGTGGCTTCTTCTCATTTGTTGAAGATCAGTCCCACATTCATCCCTTTTTCCTCTTCTCTAATCAATCTCATCTATAAATGAAGATTTCATCCTTCATTTGATCCATCCACAATTTGAGTAAACTTACTATACTCAAATCATTAGAAATTTTCATCCATTATCATTGAGTTCATAGCTAGGTTATGCAGATTTTTCTATTGGAGCACTCATCAAGTATCAACAAAGTGGATCACTCTTCATCATACATCAATCTTGCATCATAGGAGTTGGGAAAGGGCCAATTTTCACATCAAACTGGCACCAATTCCCCCATGGGATCAAGAGTTTGCATTGTTTTTCAATAGGATCTAGCTTATTTTCTTGTTCCTTTGTTTTCATTCTTGCTTTGTTTCCTATTTCAAACCTTGCTAATGGATTTCATGGGGAATCCTTGTTCTTGATTGCATTTTATCTTCTAATGTATTCTTTTGTTGTGTTTTGCAGGAATTAGGATTGGGGTTCGACTTTATGTTTTGATTAAAGAGGAAAATGGGTTTTGAAGGGACCCAAAACCCTTTAAATCAAAACACTGCTAAAACTAAAGATAACATAAACTAACAGCAGCCAACCAACCATAAAACAACAAAAAAAAAAGGCAAGAAAAACAATAGCCGAGAATAGGGTCTATTTCATGTTCTACAATGTGTTTGACACCTCCATTTCTTGATTATAGTAAAGGTTGAACATGGATAGCAGTTCATTCTTCTCTTCCTTGAAGGTATTTTTCTTACTACCCTAGGTACTAGCACTAGGACCCTTCACTTCTATCACAACATTTTTTCATTTTCTTTAACTAGTGGCTCCTTTAGATTGCTACCACCCTAATGCCCAAGATGCATTTTCTCCTCCCTTGGGTCTTTAAGTTTATCCATGACAATTTTGATGGTGTCTGTATTGTTCTTAATTGAACAATGGCTAATTTTTAACAGGCCCTGAATATTAGAATCTAACTCTTGAACCTTCTACTCCACCCCTTGGAGGTGCTCCTCAAAGACCATCTTGAAATCCAAGACAGAATTTTCCAATTCATCTAATATTTCCTTTAACTCAATCTACTCAAAATTAGAATGCCCCTTATTATCATTAGCAAACGTCTCCTTCAGGCCTCTATTTTAATATTAATTTTATTGAGTTCAATCATGAACCATTTAGTAAGCCTAAAATTGTAGGAAACCCCTTCCCTTGTGATGCCTAAAACATCAAGCATATCCACATTTTCTTCATGAAGATAGGAGAAATATTTAGAAAGGGGATAAATGTTACTTGTGCCATAAGTGACCTTACCCAAATTATTCCCCACATACTTCGTAGCCACAAATGACACCTTTTATTTGACTTTACTTGAACTAGTCTTGATACCTTATGCCTACTAGATGGACTTTCTCTGCACATTCTAGTCTACCACATCATCCCTCTCTTTTCCTTTGTTATAAACCAGGCCTGAAACCTTTTGCCTAGTAAATGTACTTTCTCTACACATTAAGGTCCTCTTCTTCATCCCCTGTTTGAGAGTCATTGGACCAAGAGAAACATTTTTTGGTTTTCTTTTTGGGTGGGAACTTCTTAGCGCTCCTCTTTCTCTTCTTTTGTTGGCCTGACTCCAAGGGAGAGGAAGAGAGAACCTCCACCGACTCATCCCTAGCTTTAGATTCCATATTCCAATCATCATATTCCTCATCATTAGAATTATCTAAGCTCAAGGATGAATAATCCACTACTTTAGGGTTTTTCTTATTAGCAGAGTGTTTACCTTTTAGTGAATTTGGTGGAGAATTTTCCTTTATGAGCTCCATTATAAGTAATATTAGGCCCTCATGTAGAATAGGAGACCTAGGATTTTTCCTATGATTTTTTACCAAGGCCTCTAGAGAAGCAATCAAATAGAAGGGAAAAGACACCAAGAGCTAATTACCTTAAGTGATTGAGAAAATTAAAGTGGACACCTAAAATAGTAGTAAACCACCCATCCAAGGTGATATACCCCATTGTCACTTCATCAATATCTACCCAAATGGGTTTGATAGATAATCTGTCATAACCTCAAAAATAAATCTTTACTAGCTTCTCCCTTTCATCCCCTTTAAAAAACTGATTGAGGGCATCCTCATTTCCTTTCTCGTCCTTGAATAATTTTTGACCTTGAAGTTGTAACCTAGAAATTTGGGCAATAAACTCCTTTGTGAAAGAATATTTTACACCATTCACTGTGAGAGTCTTGTTTCTCCGTCCTCTCACAAAAATATTTGAATCTTCATGGTCAAAACCATGAAGCCTCTTCGTAAAGGGGGTGAGGCTCCCTTCTTCCAAAATTATCCACACCTTGCTCTTATTTCTCAGGCCATCACAAGAGAGTGGCTCTACTCTATTGTGATCGCCTCCCATTTTCGCAATGTGATTATTCCATTGTAAGTTTTAGAGCCTTTTCTCTATCACCTCAGAGAAAATAGAAATCAACTCAAAATTCCCACGAAACGTGCAAGGCAACGATTACTCAAACACCCATCCCATCTCACCTCATAATTTGTGATTGCTAGATCATTAATCAATAAAGCCAAGGCTTCAGTAGGTACTGATTTGTACCCATCCCATATCTTGATATTCATTAATTTGACCCCCTTGTTAGCAAAATAATCTTCCAATGAGTTCCCCTCTCTATATATGATAAATTCTAACATCTTCAAACATGCAAATCATAGAAATAGCATCATAGATGATTGTTTCAATTGTCTAGCTAGGTTTTCTAAGATTCTACAGGTATCTAATGATTCTAAGGGAGTCCCCCTTGATCCATACCTTTTTAAAAATGTTATCCAATGCTAATTTAATCACATTAAATGTTGCTTTGTCCACGTGTCAAAAAAATTCTAGAAAAACTCTTCATATACTCTTCAAATACATTTTTTATTTTTCTTGATGTATGCTAAATCTTGCTATTCTATCAACACTTTCATTTCTATATACAACTACATATAAGTCACATATATTATCCCTTAAGAATATACTGATCATTTGAACAAAAAGTATTAAAATAACTAAAATAGGTTAAATATTTATAATGAAGAAAGACATTAATAGATGTCACACTTTTCAACACCAATTATTCAAGTAAAGCTTGTCATATCTCTCTTATCCTCTTTTCTCTAAAAAAAAAATTGTATATTTCATTATTTAAAATAAAATAAAATTACTATATTGTAAATCAACTAAAAAAAGAATATTATAAGGAATCACTTTAAGTGATCCAATGTGCAATCCTAAATATTGTTAGAAATATTGCATTAGAAGTAGAAAACATAAGTAGTTGATTGTAATTAATTAAAATAAACATATCCAATATGAAAATGGTCACTTCAAATATTTTATAAGTGAATTTGATTTAAAATATTTTTTATAATAGATAATTTCTACTTTTATTTAAATATTAAACCATTCAATGGTCAAATTATCAATAATAATTTTACACCTCATATATTCACAATAGTGGTAATATTTGTCTTGTTATTATTTATAAATATTCAAATGAAAATTGCTACTTCAAGGAATTTATGTGTGAAATTTTAGCAAAAATATTATAAATATAAAATTATTAGCTCTACTTAAACATTAAATTATTCAATTATAAATAGTCAATGATAATTTTACACATAATCCATTCACAAAAGTGGTAAATAGTATTTAAAAAAAATGGAGTCAATTCCTCAATCCTACAACTCCCAAGGATCACCTACAATCAAACACCTATCACAAAAAGAGAGAAAAATAAATATGAATTTCTATAGCAAAAAAAACAATATCGATCCAAAAAATATGAATCATAAGGAATGTGCATTGAATGAATTATGTACTAATAAATCCTTATAATAAGCAGGGGGGAAGAAACCCTAGGTGAGGACAAAATTAGATCATGACATGTATCCTCACCCTATGTTTTGAGACAAGAAAGCAAATGACCTAAATAAGATTAAGAATGCTAGTGTGAAAAGGGACCTAAATTAACTAAATAATAAGTTAGCTAGATATATTTACTCTAACACCCTCTTAAGTGCAACTTAGGGGGAGCTAAAATCTCTCTCTAATGAAAAATGCATAAAAAAAGATGTGTCCTAAAAACTAGGTCTGATGAGGTACTCAAGTACAAATGAAAAATATCTCTCGTAGCTTGAGAAAATGAGGAAACCTCATGGGAAAAACTCCTCTCAAAAATAGAGAAATACATATGAAGGATTAAGAATCCTCCAAAAAACATTCCTCAAAAAGGATAGAAACATGAAGAACACCACTAAAGCATGAAGAAACTAAAAACAACTATCCAAAAAAGAGTGATATAGTACTAAAACTGGAGAACCTCCTATGAACCTAGGATGGAGACTAGGATCAAAATGATAAAAATATTCATGAGTGATCCCAATGATACTACTCAAACAATGAGTAGATTACAAACCAACATAACAATTTAAAATTAAAAGATATAGATGGCACGTCAATCTGCACAAGTAAGGTTAATGAAGTAAAAATATAGGTTCCAATAGTTTAAAGAAACTAATAAAGTGGGGATGGAAGGTTTCCACCATAAATAGGAATTCTTGAGTTTCTATATGGTATATGTTCCATCTCACTAAAATGCATGGGTAACTACTCGCTACGTCCACCTAGTACATAGGAATAAAAACTAGATACATAGCTCACTCCAAATTGAAACTATGGAAGCTTGCATTAGAACCAATAGTATGATACCCACATAATAATGATAAGGAGAGGCATGATAGGTTCATTTAAATGGTGTGTCATAGTTTAGTGTAATAAGGATAAGAAATTTCATCAAAACATGCACAAGATAGTACCTACAATTGAAAAATGGTGTGCAAAACAAGGCACACACACATGAAGGTAGACAATTTGTAATTGTAAATAACAAATAACATGCAAAAAACTACCCACAACACTTTATAAATTAATGGAAGTATAGAAAAAGGAACAACATGATGTGCAAGATCCTCAAAATGTATGTACAATGGTCACACTTTATCTTAGTTTGTTTACAAAAAGTGTATTCAACAACTATTTACAATGCCCAAAAGAGACTACATGCTAGAAATACATTTATAAGCTCAAATGAAGTCATTTCATACAAATAAAACTTTTCCAAGTGCCAAAATATCCAAGTAATCAGTAAAAATGTGAAATAATGACAAACTAAATAAAATATACTTGGGCTAGATTCAAGAAAAAGTGCATATAGATAGATAATAAAGACATTGAAATACATTTCCACCATCACAAGAATTATAAAAATGGAGATCAAAGTAAAAATCTATGAGCTCAAGAGACAAAAATGAATATCTAACCTTGACAAGTGATAAATTTATCAATAGAAAAATCTAAGAAAAAACGTAACCCATTGAAAAGTGCTTGAAACTAGCATTTTGACAATATCTCATTTGCTAATTTTTTACACAATATGCCCAAATTAATCCAAAAAGAAAAAATAGATCCTTTAGGGTAAATTGGGGCTAGGGGTTAGGGGCTACTGGCATTAGAAAAATTAAATGATGAAATATTCTCTTACCAGTCATAATATGCCCTCCAATCATAAAATTGCTAGTAGTTTCAAAAAATTGCTAGATGGGGAACCAAAACCATTGTTTCTAGTCACCAAACAAACAAGTATATGTCATAAGAAGTTTTTGGGATAAAGGGTGGTTTTTCACTAACCAATTTTTCCAACTATAGTGATTAATATCAACCTTGATGGGAACTTGCACAGTGACTAGTATGATGACCGAAAAAATAAAATTTGCCATTATTTTTCCTATAATGCTTAATTTCATAAAAATAGTGTTATATTTTTACACAATCTAATGAAAAGGTTGGATAGAGGGTACAAATAGTATAGATTATATGGTTTTACATATCCACACATATTCATTTTTTTTCCTTAAATATGGTGCCCATCAAAAAATGGGTCAAGATTTTTTAACCTTCAATTTTGATGAATTAATAATCAATCTTAGGGTTTTGTGCATTTTGGGTTCACAAATGAGCTTTATTTTTATCTAGGATGCACCATTTGAATTCTCTATGCTAAACCTCTCAAAAAGAGGATAAGGAATCATAGCTTTGGAGCTCTAATACCTAAAGATATGAAAATAAACAAGGAATGAAAATATAAATATTCAAGTGCAATACATGGAATCTTTTATCATGTTTCAATCTTTTTCCTTTGATTGAGTAGAAGTGGAGCACACCCTATTCTCCACATGATTTTCTATTTTTGATGTATTGATAGATGGAATGTATTTTCTTAGTAAACTAGAAGTATGATGTTGGGATTATAGATTAAGAAAGTGGCATGATTATAGTACGAAGGTAGGTAATCAAATGGATAACATGATGATAGAATCAAAGTGGATGCTCGAATGGGATGAGAGGCCTACAATTTATAAATTTTCCAAGAGGGAAATAAAAGGCCAAGATGTAATGTCTAATGAACGACTAGTATTTGAAGGAGATAAAGTTATGGATTAAAGCCTTAGCCTTGTGATAAGTGTTACAAGACCAATAGATGTGTAAGAGCTAGGTGTGCTCACACATGTGTGAGCACACCATGTGTAAGAAATATGGTGGCTTATGAAAGGGACAAGTGAAAGAATTAGGGTGGATACTTTAAGACATGTTTAATAGGTAAGGTGGCTACACATGCGTGAGAAATAAGTAGGATAGGTAGGGATACTTGTCAAGTGATGACAATTTTATATTTTAATCCATGTAGATGTATTTAATGGCTATGATTAAACAAATAAGGATTGAGAATCATGAGAATTTAAATATTAGATGAAATGGTAATGGAGATTAATTAGCCTAAATCAATTAATTAAGTAGGTATTAATTGATTGATTTAGTTGGATGATTTGAGTAATAAATTTAGACTTAATTAAATAAATTTAAATTTATTTAATTAAGGGTGAGGGATAAAGGTAAATGATGGATTGATTAATTAAATAAATGATAATTATTTATTTAATTGGATAGGATAGGGTAAATTCAAATGTGGTCAAGTATGGAAAAATTTGGGTGTCTACATTTCATCCATCTTTGATATGGTGTCATGACTATAAGAAGTGGCATTGTATCAAAGAAGAATAAACATGGTGGCTAGAAAGGGATAAGGACTAGTTTTATGATGCCCCAATCACTATAACGACGAGTATGGATGACAAGGAGGGAGTTTAACATTCCCCCTTGAGAGGATAGGAAAGTTTGAAGAACAATAGTGTGCTCCTAAAATTATGGGAGGACAAAAGGATGGAAGGAGAAACTAGAGAAGGGTGGATGGGAACTAGTGAGATGAGTAGGATGGATGAGATTCAGCCTATAATAGTATAATAAACCTTTATTTAATAGTTGAAACATAGAAAAAGAGTGATCCTAGGTCCTAAGTGCTTAGAACCATATTAGGATATAAGAACTTTTCCTAGGGTTTTATTGAGATGGAGATCAAAAAGGTGTATATATTGACTATCAACCATGAAGGTGAGCCATTTAGATCTAGATCTCCATCAATTTGGGGGATTGGAATGATTTGGAATTTATTTTCCATCACTAACCTAATTATACTATGTACCCTAATACTAAAATTTAAAGAATCTGATGATTGATAACTAGAAACAGTCACTTGTAGGTAGATCTTTGAAGTGTAGAGGGTTTTGTACCTATCACCAAAAGTTAGACCTAAGTGTTGTAGCGGGACTGGGTAACCCAAGGGTGAATGGGTCATTGTATGGTACTTCTATTCTATTCTTTAGGTCCTCTGATATCAGATCTAAGCTCCAGATTATCGCTTACAAATCTATCAAAACACTATCAGATATTTTTGTAACTGAGTTTTTATGAGTTGACAATATGTAGGGCTTCAAATGCAGCAATGAAGAATTTTTTCTCAATATTTCTTCAATCCTCTTCAAACCTACAACCCACACATTCAAAGATAGGGAAAGGGTTGTGTCATTTAGGGGCTTTCCTTAGTCAAACCTCGTGTAAGTGTTTCCACTTCCATAATGGAAATATCAATGATAAATGGATAGGAAGGAATGATGAAAACACAAAGTGTTGCAACTCACCACCCTTCAATGTCTTCCTTGAAGGACTGAAGTCATGCACATCACCTCGATGTCTTGGATCTTGCTTACTTGAATGCTTGAAATATTTGGAGACCTACAAAATGTGTTAGCCTTCACAAAACAATGATAAGATGACAACATGAGCTCGGATACACTTTGACATGATGCTTGGACCTTGACTTGCTGCAATAAAGCTCTAAAATGATGCTCTTGACTTGCTCTTGGATGCTCTTAATATTCACCTCTTGCTAGATTATTTTTTTCTAGTTTCAAATGGTAAAAATACTAGGTATAATTTGTACACTATTATTCTAATTTCTTGAAAATTAAATCTCAATAGCGGACATTTGAAAGTGGGGTTTTGAATGTTAAAATGGTCATTCTGACATGTCCAAAATTGGGTCATGTCTAAGAATGGGTGCCAATTCACCCTTGGGAAAATGGGTCCTGGCCCAAATTTCCAAGACATTAAGTGTTGGGGGCAACACATGAATTGGATTCACTTATTCAATGCTTGTAATTTATTAAAAAGTGGTACAAATGGGCCCTAGAATGCATAATTTTAAGAATTTATGAGGTCAATTAGGCTCAATCATTTAGGGGAAGTAAAACATAGTGTGAAATTATCAAGGGTGAAAATTTATGATACTACAATAGTGTACTTTATGTTATGCACCAAGGTATAAGGAACCAAGGTGACAGTACTGGTACAAGTATGTGATCAAAAATACAAATGCAAACATATGCCTTATGAAACCATGATATGGTAGACCATGATGCCCTTGTAGTAGTCTAGATAAAATAGCATGGTAGATGTAAATAATAGTAACAGATATAAGCAACAAGAAATTGTGCACAACAAGCCAAAAATAAACTAGGATTGCACCCCTAGTCAAGCTAGAAACTATTTTTTGATTGATGGATTAATGATGACAAGAATAAAAATGTTAATGATAAGAAAAATTCATATCCCAAGGATTGGGAATCATATATCCCTAGGATGATAATTTGATTAAAATTGATCAATAGATTAGCATTCAATTTGGGATTTAAAATGGTGGATCATTTGAGATGATATGCTAGATTGCATAACTAGATTACATGGAGGACTAAAAAGAAGGGAATATAGTGGAATAGATGGGAACCAATGATAAGGGAGAACAAAGGCTTGGTAAAGGGATAGAATTATGGAGGGATTATATATGTAGGAGATAGGGGGAGTGATTGGATGAATGGTAATAGGATATAGCAGGATAGTATATGGAGGATAGGAGGATGATGATAGGAGAATGGGTCTTGAAAGAATATGTTGCAAAGGAATGAGATGCCCCATGCTAAAAATATTGCAATTACAGGTTAAAGGTGGTAAAATATTCATGATGGGAGAATGGTGCACAAGAGATATGGGTGATAGAGCATGTATGGATATTTTTCCCTTGGCCATATCAAGATCAAAGCTAGGAAGGGAGGATGAATTTAGATAAGATTAGGGTAAGGAGATACGATGGGGGATATGGGATGGAAGATATTATAGGATGTGGATAATATGTGCTAGGTAGGATAGTATGGATGAAGCTTTCCCCCAAGTATAGAGTGCAAGAAGATGGAGGATTACACATGATGCCTATTTCCGAAGTTTTCATCATGGTACTTGCCCAAGCTGCCACAAGAAGTGATTTTTACCATTGGATGGATTATTTCTCTTTACTTTATTTTTTATTTTTTGGATATTTGAAATAGTATGTATGGAGAGGGATGAGAATAATGATGTGATAATTGGATTTTGAAGATAGTGGATGGGTGATATAGATATGGAAGAAGGACTCAGGTATTTAGTTCCATGTATGGTATCATTTGAAGAATTGTTGTAATGAACCATGGTAATTAGAGGTATGCTTATAGGTGTTGGTAGAATGATTGCAAGGGTGATGACATGAATGGATAAATATAGAGGGACAATTGACCTATGTAAAGGATTAGATGAAAGGTATGGAATGATGCAAAATGGATGGGGTGTTGGAAGGAATTTGAATGATTGCATGGGAAAAAAAATTAAGACCAAAATTAGCACACATCTTGAGGGGTGATGGGGTTGTGGAGTAGAAGTGTATTTTGAATTTTTATTTTAGATGGATTGGAGATGGATTTTGGGACATAGGGGGGCCAAAATGGATGGATTTTACAATTGACTTAGGATCATGGATCCTGGGACATATGGTCCCAAAATGGATTTGGAAGATGGGGTATTCTTATATGGAGGATTGGATGACTTGTGAATGAGTGGATGGTAACATTGTCAAGACCATCATTGGAGCACACCTTGAGGGCTGGTGGGTTTATGGAGTAGAAGTGTATTTTGAATTTTAATATTTGGATGAAGGATTGGGGGTTTTTTAATACTTTTTAATTAGTGGATGGGAACATTTTTTAGACAAAAATTGGCAAACACCTTGAGGGGTGGTTGGGTTGTGGAGTAGAAGTGTATTTTGAATTTTAATATTTAGATGGAGGAGAGGAGATGTATTTTGAACCTAAGGGGACAAAAAATTATTTAGGGGATGATGGTGTTGGAAGACTTCAATAATTGGATGGGAACATTCTCAAGGCCAACATTGGTACATACCTTGAAGGGTGGTGAGGTTGTCGAGTGGAAGTGTAAATTGAATTTTGAGATTTAGATGGAGGAGTGGAGATGGATTTTGGGACATAGGGTTACCAAAATAGGATGGGATGATGGAGGAATTATTATAATGTATTTTGGGACATATGGGCCCAAAATGGATTTAGAAGATGAGAGATTTTGGAGTAGATTTGGATACCAATTTGTATTGCACTTTGGGATGCATTACTTTTTTTTTTGGGAATCCACATGGTTTTTCTAATTTCATGGGCCTTTGTGGCCTCCTATATTTAGATTTATTTTGGATCATATATTTCTTTTCGTTACCATGTATTTTTATGGAACATGGTGATCATTGTATTTGTGTGGTTTTTTAGCTTTATGCATTTTATATTTAACATCCAATTTGATTATAATAGCAATGTTGTGGGTGTATAATGATGGATTATTTGGTTATACTATGAATGGATTGATGGAGGGATGTTTTTAGAAGGAATTTAAGGATGTATTCATTTTTTGTTCTTGATTGGGGATTTAATATGTTAGAGTTGTGGACTTAGGATTTGTTGTGATAAAGGTGATTAGGGTGATTTATTAAGGGATGTAAAGACAAAAAATTGATGTGGAATATGAAGGATTTGGTTTTGGGAAATAAGGGCCCAAAATGGATGTGGATGATTAAGGAATGTACTTTGGGACATAACGGCCCAAGATAGCTTTAGAATATGGAGAATAGGAAAAATTGGATTTATATGAGGGTATATGTAATTTATGAGGGATGGAAGGAGTATCAACATCTTGATTATGATCTTGGTGTCTAAGACCATGAGAGCTTGGATTTTCTTTGATTTTGATGGGTACTAAGATTCCTTGATCATGTAGTCCTAACCCTTTTTCTTGATAATGCATGTTTTATAAATAATTTTGTCAATGGGATACCTTTTGTTTTGGAAGAAAGATGTCAGTCCATTTTGAAAGATATATGAAGAAAGAATCATAGGTTCTTTGAGGAACCCATGGAGGAACCAAGTTAATAAGTGTGGGGTTCATAATTGTGTTAGATGGAAGTGGTGGGATATTGAGAAGGATCAAGATAATAATATGGATAGTGGAAAGGATTTTTTGATATTAAGATGAGAGGGAAACATGATATAGGATAGAAGGTATGTTCTAATCTTGATTTTTGAGGGTATCATAAGATGGGGTAGAAGGGATTTTTTGATCTTGACTTTGGAGGGGATCATAAGATGGGGTGATAGGGATTATTTGATCTTGATATGGAGTGGAATGGATATTTTGATCTTGATATGGGAGGGGATCATAAGATGAGGTGGAAGGAATTCTTTGATCCTTATTTGGAAGGGGGTAATGAGATGGGATGGAAGGGATTACTTTATCTATATTTGGGAGTGGGTCTTGAAATTATGTGGAATGGATTCTTTGATATTGAATTAAGATGGTATCATGAGATGGGGTGGAACGGTTTTTTTATATCGATATGAGAGGGGATCATGAGATTGGGTAGAAATTGTGATGCTTTCATCTTGATTTGGGAGTGTTAGTGTAGGTTTTTATTTTCCTAGTGGGATATTTAATTTTCCCTTAGTTATATGTTTTTTCTACACTTTTATTAATCTTGCTTATGATAATAAAGTGATTTAATCATTTAATAACTAGGAGATAAGTGATGAGTTTTCCACCACCTTTTAATGGTGGAGTATTTACTTTTTCATCACTTTATTTAATGATGGATTTTGTGGTCAATTCTCATTGGTTGATTTTTCACCTCCATCCTCTTATAATTTTGATTTAAACTCACTACCTAGCTTGTTTTTTTAATCTTGGAAGATCTTAATGCATTTTTTCATATCAACATTGCATAATCTTTTGCATTTCTAGTTTGCATCATTTATGTTTTTCCAATTTATGAAACTTTGATTTTCTCTTAAAAATTTCCTTGGGTTATTCAATCTATTTCAGATTTTTGATAGGGAGAGGATAATAATATGGATTAAAAGAGATGTTTTAATCTTGATTTGGAGGGTAATTTATTGTATCATTATTTGGATCAAGGGATTGGAAAGATTACGCAACTTTGTTTGTGCATGGGGATTTAAGCTCCTTTACTAATAGTTCTTGAATCAAATCATGAAAGTTATGGGATGAACTATATTTTTAGGATTGGGATGAGTTGTATTGTAAGGATGTGGGAGATAATAAATAGATTCTTTAATGGATTGAGGATTGAGGATGAGGATAAGGATCCTAAAAAGGAGTTAGAGATTAGAATTTGGGATGTAGATAGGGTTTGAGGGGAATTTTGGATTAAGGGTTGGTTTCCCTTGTCAAAGTGAGGGTAAGGATGAGTGATAGGAGATGAGTTAGGATTTGATGAATATGAGGAGGATGGAGGTTTGGTGAAATTACTTGGGAGGTATCTATCCATGGTATAGTAATCTAGGAGGTTTTTAGGATTGAGAGTGTAGCAAGTGGACTTTTAGGACATAGGGATGGTAGATAGGGGTGGGGAAATGTTTGATAAGGATGAAGGTGTTGGCAGTGGTTGTCATTCAAGTCACAACTTGAGGAGTTTGTTGATTTTTGGTTGTCATGGGATGTCATGCCTTATATTATGGTTGTTGAAGTTCATGGTGGATGCCATGTCTTGTTCTATGCCAAGAAACATTGTATAGTGCACTATTGTTGCTAGTAGAACTTTGTTTTTATAATAATATATTTAGATGAGTATTAGAAGCATGATTGATAATGGAGAGATATTACTAAAGTTCTACAGTATTTATTTTGCTCTCTCTTGATGTTGTTGATGAAGTATGTGTTGTTGAAAGAAAGATCTAGCCTTCGCAAGGTACTTAAGTGTTTCTAGTCTAGGAAGTTGCATTGAAGTTTGTTTGTTAGAATGCTCAACATTCCTCCATTGTTGAAGTTTTGGTCTTGTGGTTTGGAATTCAATGTTAGTTCTTTGTGGACATTTCAATCCTCTCTTTTTATGTCGCATGTGTTTTTGAGGAGAGTTATGTGAATTGTAGAAGGCTGGTAGTGTTGTTGGTTATTCAGGCTAGTCTAGGAAATGCTCTGCATTTCTTTGAATTGATGTCTCCACTCCTACTGATTGGTGAATATTCTCTAAATTTCTATTTTTTATCTCAATTCTAATTTCATGTGATGAAATGGTCCACAAGATGATATGTTAATGTTGTATCTTCTAGTTATGAGTTGTGTGCTTCCTCAATGGATTATTTTGTTCTTGTTTGGTTTTTGGTGGTTTCTACTAGCATGACAGTATGAAATAAGGGTATATAGGTTTTATTTGATGTTCATGGAACATCCCCATGTGATTTTCACATTTCTATTTAGTTGCTTTGGTGTTGCATTGGGTCTTGAGTTGGCTTCATGGATTATTTGTAGATATTTGGCTAATAGGGCTTGTTCTTTTGCTTATGTTGTGTGTTTGGAGGTTTTCACCATCAATTGAAGATACATGTTAAGTTATATTTGGGTCCTAACCTATCTTGGTTAGAAATTTCTTGAGAAAATTTAATTGGAAGAATGAATTTGATCTGATAGGTTATGTGCTTCATGTTTCATCTACACGTTTCCTTTGATGTTGATTTAGATTGTTGTGTGCCAATGTGTGAATTGTTTTGGATTACATTAGAAGATGAAATAAAAAAATTGTCCTATCTTCAGGATAGGACCGTATTATGTTTTAGTGGCTAAATTGTTGAATTTATTATTTATCTTCTTCTTGGCCAAACTAATTGAAGTTTTGAAGACTTGTAGTGGATATAAATGTAAGATCATTTTGGATGCAACATGATGGAATGTACAATGGTGAAGAAGTGTGTACATGTGAATTGTATTGAACATCTAGTAGAGATAGTGCTAAAGTGTGTGAAAGGAAAGGTCAAGTGTGCTTTAATGCCTTAGTCAACAAAGTGAATTGTTGACAAATATTGTAATCTCTTATAAAAAATTTGTATCTTGCTCTAAGATAGTGAATCTCATCAGGTCCTTTGTATCTTTCTCTTGAATTTGGTTGGTACTTCAGTGTTGCAAGTCCTTTGTATCTTGCTCTAAGGCAGTGAGCCTTCTTGCAAATATTTTTGGTAGTGGGCCTTTTATATTGTGAGTTAACTCTCACCATGGTTTTTCCCACATTGGTTTTTCCATATAAACTTGGTGTTTTCCTTGTGCATGTGTGTGTTATTAGTTTCTTTCTCATTTTTTGTTGATTTGATTAGAAATATAACAGTTATTTCTTTCATTAATGAGTATTGTTGATGATATTGAGGGTTTAAACTACTATATCTGATTAAGGATTTTAGTTGTGATAAGAAGATTGTATTGTGCTAAGAGTTTCAAGATTCGAAAGGGATTTTTTTTTGTGTAGACCAATTCACTCCCCCCTCTCAGTCTCCAGGTGTGTTCAACAATTGGTATTAGAGCCAAGTTCCTCTGAAGAAGCCTAACAATTTGAGGTAAATATATGGGATGGAACATGATGGTTCATACAAGGGTCCTAGGTTTGATGGGACTAATTATTCTCTCTAGAAATCAAGAATGGAAGGACACCTAAACTCCCTAGGGTTCAGTGTATGGAAATCAATCAAAGATGGTTATACTACTCTTGGTACTCCTCCAACAGATCCTACTGAAATCAGACTAAATGAATGGAATGCCAAAGCTAAAAATGCTCTCTTATGTGGATTGGTAGATTCAAAGCTTTTGAAGGTGATGAATTGTAGCTCTACTAAGGAAGTCTAGGAAAATATTGGTAGTATCTATGAAGGTGGTACAAAAGTGAAGCAAGCTAAGATACATATCTTTAAAAGTAGATTTGAGACTCTAAAGATAGCAGAGGGTGAAAACCTATTTTTTTGGGTTATTTGCTATTTTTGTCATAATAGGACCTTTTGATTGTCGTCTTATTCGCACTCAATCCCAAGTTTTATTACAAAATGATTCCCACCATTATGCTTCAATGGAAGATCATGTAAGGCCTTTAGTAATCTCATGTGCCTTAGAATATCCTTAGTTGTGGTTCTTGGTCAAATAACTTGGTTGAATACAATTATTGATGAGAATTTTCTTAGCCTCAATCCTTCAATTTAGTCAAGAACATGGTCTTAAATAATTTTAGAAGGGTATAATTCATAGTATAAAGTGAAATATTAATATTTAAATATGCCCAAGAATATTTAGTCTATGTGGCACCTAACAATTGGTAGTGTATAGAGAAGGGTTAGTAACCTAAGCATTTAGACTACACAAGTTGGTGGAGTGTCATGTACCTACTATAGGATTTTAAGTTCATATCATGTCCAACATTTGATCAATATTGAGTAGAGTAGTATTTATTTTTCAATCAATTTGTAACATCAGGAAATACAATGAAGGGTTAAATAGCACACAACAATGCAATTCAATCTCTAATGCAATCTAAGTTGAACAACATAGAACAAAGGAAAGCTAAAACATAAATAAACTGAACAATCTCACCCAATATCTACGTAGTTCCATGTCTGACCTCGGTTTTCCTTCTCCATTTCACTGTTGTAGTATAATTTCCCTCAGATTTCTCTTGTGCAAGTATAGCCTGTGATAGTGATTATAGCAAAATATCAAAGATTAAGAAAGTAAGTGCTCCAAAAGTCACAAGATTTTAGGAGAGAGTTGAAATGATGAAAGACAGATCAATTTATAGAAAATTGATCATTCGAATGAGAGGCCAAGATCAAAAGATTGACAGATGATTGAGATCAAAAGATTAGATATGCATTATGATAACTGTTAGTAGTGACATGAGTGATAAAAACTAGAAATAGAAATAAATATTAAATAAATGATTTAATCTTCGAGTTTGGTATTCAAAAATAGAAGGATAGTCTTTGCATGACAAAGATAAAGATAGATTAAAAAGCAACGTTATGTTCAAATGCACGCACAAGATTTAATTAATTAAATAAAGATATTTAATTAATAAGCATGTGTATGCATATGAGTTAGAACTAGATAACTGACTGGTTCTAATAGAGAGTTCATTTGAGAAGGACACTCAGACATTAAACCAAGAGATAACTAACTAATTTAAATAGATCTCGAGTTGAGTAAGAATGAATACTTAGATAACTTAAGCATTTATCCAAATATAGAAGACTGTGTTTGAAATATACTTTTATGAATTAAATGATTTATTTAATTCAAGATTCGACATTTAGGGATTAATTAAATAAATAAGATTTATTTAATTGAGTGGTGAAAAGGTTAAATGAATAATTAAAATTAAAGTATTTATTTTATTATAGTTGAAATATGATAAAAGGTAAATTAAATAAGAATTTATTTAATTTAAAAAGAGGATAAGATTAATTAGTAACATAATTAAATAAAAAGTGTTTATTTAATTAATCAAATAGAATAAAGAAAATGAGAATTAATTAAACATTTAAGATTATTTAATTAATGGATGAATTAAGGTTAACATGTAAATTAATTAAATAAATAGATTTATTTAATTAATAAAGAAATGAAGAACTTTAGAGAATAATTAAATAATTGACATTATTTAATCATGACCATGGAAATACGAATTATGAAGAAATTGAAGTCACAGGCTTAGACCAGATTTCAGTGTCTACATTTTTCCCCTCTTTGATACAATGTCATTTCGGTGTTGTGTCAAAGAAAATCGATCAAAATATATGCCTCAGTCATGCCCCAGTGTAAAACACGTGAAGGTATGCCCCCTCACGAAAATTGACAAATTTTCAAAAAAAATTAAAAAATTTGGAAATAGTCCCGATTAGTCAATTTGATAGCCAGTAATGCAATGGAGTTGACGGAAATGAATTTGGAGGTGTTAGGGACGTGTAGAGTTCAATTGAAGTTGGAAGTTTACGCGGCCAATAGACAAGGTTAGAAGAATTGCCACCCAAAACCCTAGGTATAAATAGAAAAGGGGTCAAAAATCAATTCATTTTCACCCACCTAGTTTTGAGAATTGAGATTGTGCTCTAGACCTTTTTTGAGAATGTCTCTAGTTCCGCACACTCACCATCGCGCATATCGCATTTAGACATTCAAACGACCTGCAGATGTGAGCCCCCTGGTGAGTAGCTTGATCTCGACTTTTGAAATTTTGATTTTTACGCTTTTTAATGCATGTATTTTAATTTTTTGTAATGTGTAATTTTCAAGACAAGCCGCATATGCATGTGTAAATGACACATGTGTATACGGAATTACGCATCTATAATTTTACATTATAGCATTAGCATAGGTTTTTGATAAATGCTCGCAATTGTTTTTAAATTAACGCATTTGTGTTATTGCATCACATTTGCAATTAATAATAGCGCATATGAGAAAATGTCACACATGTGTTTTATGTTACGCATTTGCATTTTTAAAAATTGTTGATTATGTGTGTCTACATATATGTACGCATTTGCATGGTAAAACGCATTTGCTTGTTGAATTGACGCATATGACATTATGAGATGTATTTTTTATTTTGTAACGCATTTGTTTGGCATGGAATTTTGTCATTTTGAACTAGGCTATGTTATTGATTCTGGCATGAGGCAGGTACAATTCCATTACAGGTTGTTTTGGACCCTATTTATGCATGAGATTCAAGACCGTTGACTTTTCGCTTCCGTGATATTTTGCAGAGCACGAAAAAATGGTTTTTTTGGCACCTTGGTCTTTATCATGTGACAGACATGCCCATTATTTGAGCAAACCGGGTATTGCTGACTGCATTGTGTGAGCAGTGGCACTCAAATACATTGTCGTTTCACCTGCCTACTGGTGAGGCAATGGTTACCTTAGAGGATTTATATAGGATTCTCAAATTTCCTATTAGAGGGACAAGGGTGATGTATGATACTCAAAGATGATTCTCTGAGATGTGTAGATATTATCCCCACGAGGATATTAGATAGTTAGGTATAGATCACTACGAGATTAGATGGCATGTGTTGTCTCAAAGGTATAGGCAGTTAGACCATCTATTGTGTACATTGATAGGTGGAATAGTTTTTCCTAACCGTCGAGGTCATGGATTCCCTATAGGATGGGGGGAGATGTTGGTCAAGATGTTAAAGAGGCGAGCGGTTTATGCTTGAGGCCCTTGTCTTTTATCGATGTTGTATTTTCATTTGCATGATATAGCATACAGAGAGGCATAGTCGATGAGTTGTGGGACCGCAC
Organism: Sequoia sempervirens; assembly: GCA_007258455.2. Taxonomy (NCBI): domain Eukaryota; kingdom Viridiplantae; phylum Streptophyta; class Pinopsida; order Cupressales; family Cupressaceae; genus Sequoia; species Sequoia sempervirens. The sequence continues at coordinate 145,840,750 of VDFB02271358.1, read as the reverse complement.
TCCTAATGGTATGGGCATGGGAACATAGCCATTTTCCGTCTGCCAATTACAGTTGATGTGCAACATGGATCACCATATGCCTTCCATTATGCGGGGGCTAACACTCAACATCATGTTGGGGATATAGGATACTACAAACATGCGATTGACACAATGGTGCAATTCATATGGAGACCATACATGGATTGTCCATAGTGGTCAAATGAGGATGAGTATTTGATATATTGAAGGAAGACATAGTACCTAATTAGACACATAGTTTCGCATGTCCACATTATTGAGAGACACTTTCCAGATTAGGCATTGAGACAGTTTGGAGAGGTTCAGGATGAGCCTCAAGGCCAAGTAGAGTATGCGAGGTCTTCCAGGGAGATTACATTATGGGGTGCAGAGATTCCAGTGGCTATTGCAAAGGCCGACATTGATGCTCTACAGCTAGTATAGTGGGCTTGGAGAGACGGAGCAGTAGATCCCAGCACCATGGTTGCATATGATACTTGGTGAGTGGATCACAGGCTAGTACCTCTCATAGATCTAGATTAGGATGTGTCGGTAGAGCTGCAAGGGATAGGACCACATGGAAAGAGTGGTAAAGGAAGAGGTCAGAGGGGTGGAGGTGGTTGTGGTGATGATGGATATGGTTGAGGTGGTGATTAGAGGGGTGGTGGGAGGGGGAGACATGGTCGGAGAGGACGAGGTCCACCTTTGTCACTCGTCTATGAGGGAGAGAGAGAGGGAGAGGATGTTCATATGATTGATGTTGGAAGAGTTGGGGAGGAGGCGGATGTTGAGGTGGGTAGAGAGGAGGTAGATATTGGTGGAGAGGATCATGTGGATGAGGATGTTCCAAAGGAGCATGTAGAGGAGGAGGTGGGCAAGGAGGAGGTAGAGATAGATTCCCTTGGTCTACTTGGTGTGCATCAGGATGGTGAGGAGGATGAGGAGGATGATTAGGAGCATGAGCTCCATGATAGGATTTTAGAGGAGATGGAGGATGAGGATGATGGGATAGAGAGAGTTCGGCAGGATGATACAGAGGCCATTGATCTGGATATTGCGTCTCTACGTGCTCAGATTGCGTCCTTGGAGGAGAGGATGAGGGTTTTGATGTCAGAGCGGGATTCCTTTCAAATGGAGAGAGATAGGGAATATATAGATAGGGATCAGGCCATAGCTCAGAGATAGGAGACCGAGCAGCGGTTTTCAGAGAGAAGAGCTCTTTGCAATGGACCAGTTGATGCATTCGCTCAAGAGCTAGTCAGATCTGGTGAGAGGGCTTCTTATTACAAGGACCTATATGAGGCAGAGGTTCCTCTAGAGAGATGAGCTCCCATTTTTTCACAGGCACATAGCGATAGGTCCCAAACCAAGACTCACACTAGAACAGTGACTAAAGAGGGGTTGAGGGGCCTCGCAGATCTAGACCATATGGCAGGCTTCCTTCAGGACACAATTCATCAGGATCTTGACATCATTCATCTACACAATCTGGTCATGGTAGCAGTGGTAGTTCCGGATAGAGACATGTATTGATATTTATTGATGGACATTGTACTTGATCATTTAGCCTATGGGCTTCATATTATGATACATTATGACATTTTGATGTGACACTTTGTGAGCAATATATATATATATATGATTTTTGGTGGCAATTCTCATGATATGCAGTTCTATTTTGATTATGTAGTATTTTATTTATGCACATGTTCTATATGGTATGTCAATGTGATGGATGATTATATTTACTTTATGATGTGTTTATGCAACCAATGATGTGATGTTGATTCTATATTATGATGTATGCATTTGTGATTATGAGATGCAATTTGATGTTTTCATATGCAATGCTATCTACATGTGATTCTATATGTTTGATAATGATGGATGTAATGTGATACATATATTTTCACTTGTTATGTACATGTGATGCTTTTATTATGCAATCTATGATAATGAATGCCTATTATGCCATGATTTCCTAGATATGCTAAATTCCTATGTTTTTGTGTTTTTGTAATGCAAGATATATAGATGATTTATGACGTATGATATTTACACGATGTTCCTAACATGAATGCATATGCAGGATACTTTATATTTGTGTGTTTCACAAGACTCTGTCATAACGTAAGAAAGGAGAAATGTTAGTGCGGAAAGAAGATGAATAATAAAAGAGATTGATGTTAGTATTAGCAATCTTCGATATTTTGTCGTATCACAAAAGGCTTTGCACTTTATCATCATTGGGTGGTGACTAATACAAATGGATACAAACACCATGATATGACATAGATCAAGGCATGCAAGGTCATCCACTTGCTAACAACAGACAGTCGCAGATAAGGATTGTCTTAACTCATACTAAGGGAAATGTTGCCCCAGTCTTTTTGTCAGGACAAACCAAAGATAGAAAACAAAATAAAAGACGGGTCATGAAATGTCATCACTCCTCTAAATCCTTCATGGGACATCCTTGAGGAAACTAGTAACATGACTCAAAATAAAATTTAAAAGATAGTTAACAGACAACAGTCAAAGAAAACAGAATTTTGATACATCTTTGCTTCTCTAAATCCTTCATGGGACATCCTTGAGAAAGCTAGTAACAGGATTCCAATCATAAAATAAAAAGATAGTCAACAGACAGTAGTCTAAGAAAATAGAATTTTTATACATCGTTGCTTCTCTAAATCCTTCATGGGACATCCTTGAGAAATCTAGTAAAAGGATTCCTATCATAAAATGAAAAGATAGTCAACAGACAGCAGTCAAAGAAAATAGAATTGTGATACATCATTGCTTTGCTATATCATTCATGGGACATCCTTGAGAAAGCTAGTAACATAATTCCCATCATAAAGTCAAATGCAATGATAAGATAAATAAGCCATAAAGTCAAAAGCCAGTAAAATATTTTCCAAAACTTGATCTTGTTTGTTTGATTGTTTTTATTGATAAGATGATTGATTGATAGAGCTTGGTTTAAGGAGATACACATACTGGATAATACTTTGAGTCTGGTTTCAGTGTTATGACTATCTGTATAAGGCATGACAAAACATAGTTTTAGAAAGACATGTATCGTATAAGACGTTGAGTCTAATGTCATTGATGTGATAACCTGTGTAAGGCTATGTTGATTGTTTGCCAGTGTTTGTATTTAGGAAGCACTCATCCTGTATAAGACATAAGTTGATTGTTTTGATACTATATGTTTTTAGGAAGGACACATCCTGTAGAAAATATAATTTGATTGGTTTTGGTTGTTGCTTTGGCAATTTGTTTCATTTGACTTAGAGACATTGTTGACTTGTTCACCAGATTGATGCATGACCTGATATGATGTGTTGAAAATTGACTGTGTGTGACGATGAACCCTAAAGGACTGACCTAGTGTGGCCTTGGGGGCTCATTGATTGATGGCCTTGCCTACGTTATACATGCAAAGACCTCGTAGTTCGACTAGAATTTGGCTGACAAGAATGACTATAATAAGCTTGATTTGTATGAAGATAATAGATGTGTGTGGTAGTGAATATGACAAACCCTAATGGACTAACCTAGTGCAGCCTCAGGGGCTCATCGCTTGATGGCCTTGCCTACGTTATACATGCAGATACCTCATAGTTTGACACGACCAATGACCTTGTCATATAGACAATGGTTTGAATCATGATTTCATATAGAAAAACCTAAAAGTACTGACCTAATTCCTTAGGGGCACATCGGTAGATAGGCTTGCCTACGTCCAGTCGCAGAGGCAATGTAGTTCGGCAAATGACAAAGACTGACAAGTGCGACTGACTCTGACTCTATTTTGGATTTTTGACATGTTTTTATTTTTTTGATGTTTTTGTATTTTCTCAGGACATTTTGTGATGTTTTTGGATTTTCGATGGTTTTACGTCTTCAGCACAACCAATGTAAGAACCAATATGATGCACATCAAGTGTTTTCCCCCAGTCAAGTATAAGACCAATTGATTATGAATAGGATAAAATGGGGGATATGAAATTCACTCGATGTCAATTGTTCCAAATCATGGGAAAGACTACCACTTATTATGAATGGTATGTACAAGCCATGGATGGGAAAGATAGGTGATATGTACAAGGATAGATAGTATGTACAGGGATAAGCGATATGTACAGGGAAGTGGACTATGTACAGGGAAGTTAGATTAGAATGATAGTAGACAAAGGAACAGAGTCAACTACACATGGCACCTGCTTGCCATATTTTCACCATGGTACTTATCCAAAGTGCCACCGAAGTGGTTTTCACTATTGGACAAATTATTTTTCTTTACTATTTTCTAGATTTTTGAATTTTTTTATGTTACCAAGACGCCTATTTGCCAGGTTTTCATCTAGGTAATGAATTTTATTTTATTTTTTTATTTTTTTGTATTTTTTGTTAATTAAAGCAAGGCTCTTAGAAGCTATGTGTAGAACTTCTTTAGATGAAGACTATTGATGGGTGCTAACAATGGTTCTCCTTCAGGAGTAGAGAGTTGATATGCTCCTGATCCAAAGGCTTCTATGACAATGTAGGGTCCTAACCAGTTAGGTTCAAACTTTCCTAGTTTCTCTCTTTCAGCTTGATTCTTAGGATTCTCCATTAAGACTAGGTCACCAATATCAAAGTTTCTATTCAAGAATTTTCTATTGTATTTGCGATGAAGATGATTTTGATATGCTTGGAGATGGTCTAATGCCTTTTGTCTTCGCTCATCTAGTAATTCTAGCTCATGTAGTCTTGAAACTCGGTACTCTTCAATCGTCAATGTGCCCTTTAAAGGATACCCTCAGGGAAGGAATCTCGACCTGAATAGGCAGGATGGCTTTAGAACCAAATACTAAGGAATATGGAGTGGCACCAATGGGAGTATGGATACTTGTGTGATAAGCCCATAAGGCGGGATTAAGCTGTAAATGCCAATTGCGACCAGCATCATTGACAGTCTTTTTGAAGATTCTAATTATAGTTTTGTTAGATGCCTCTGCTTGGCCAGTACCTTGTGGGTAATATGGGGTGGAGAAATGATGTTGGATATGGAACTCTTCACAGAGATGATAGACTTTTTGGTTCTTGAATAAACAGCCATTATCTGTGATTATGGACTGAGGAACACCATACCGACAGATGCTATAGTTTAGGATAAACTTAGAAATTTGTGTGCCAATGATGTAGGTCATGGGAATAGCTTCAATCCACTTGGTGAAGTACTTGGATGTAGTGATAATGAAATTATGGTCATTGGATGAGGTGGGATGTATCTTACCTATGAGGTTGAGTCCCCATTGGGAAAAGGGCCATAGTGATGTTATGGGATAGAGCTCCTACACTGGTGCATGTGTCAAATCTCTCTGTACCTAACATTGGTGACATTTCTTGACAAAGATATATGAGTCCTTTTCCATAGTAGGCCAATAGTAACCTAGTCTCATAATATTTTTATCTAAGGTAGGACCACTATAATGGGATCCACATATACCCTCATGTACCCCACATAAGATTGCTTGTGCTTCGTCTGTATCGAGACATCTCAGTAGGGTATTATCTAAGGTGTGTCTATATAGGGTGTCTTTGACGATGGTGTATTTGGCTGACTTACGAAGGAATGTCCTACGTTGGTTATTTGAAAGGCTAGGGGGTATGATTTTAGCATGAATCTAGTCATAGATATCTTTGTACCATGGGGAATTAGGACCAACAATATCACATACCATCTCAGAATCTAGGATATCATAGGCAGGGACCAAAAGTTGTTCTACCAAGAACTCGAACTTAGGCACGGTGCTAGGAATGTCTAGAAGTGATGCGATAGTGGCCATAGCATCTACTACCCTATTTAGAACATGAGGTATCTGATGAAATTTGACCTTGTCAAAGTACTCCTTAAAACTATCTGCCATGTTTTTGTAAGGAGCAATCTTTTCATCCTTAGTTTCATAATCATCATTTACTTGCCGGATTACTAGTTGAGAATCACCGTAGACTTGCAGGTTCTTGATTTTCCATTTGAATGCCATGCGTAATCATGTCACTAAAGCTTCATACTCTGCAATGTTGTTGGTACATGGAAAGGAAATCCTGAATGACATAGGGATAGAATCATCATGTGGTGTGATAAATAAGATTCCAGACCCTGAGCCATGATTCATTTGGGAAACATCAAAGTATAGTTTCCATGTTGTACTTGTGTCAACTATGAATATAAACTCATTAGGAAATTCTGCAACTCATGGGTGATCTTCTTGTATTGGTGCATCAGCTAACTAATCAGCAATGACTTGTCCTTTAATATCTTTCCTCTCTATGTACAAGATGTCATACTCACTAAATACCATTACCCATATGGCCAGTCGCTCTGTTAATGCCGCTTTGCTGAGAAGATATTTCAGAGGATCTATCTTGGCAATCAGGATTTTCTGATGGTTTAGCATATAGTGCCTTAGTTTTTTAGTAGCAAATACTACCACAAGACAAGCACATTCAATGGTATTGTAGTTGAGCTCATAACCTACCAAAGTCTGACTAATATAGTATACTACCATTTCATGACCTTCATCATCATTTTGTGCAAGAAATGCTCTAAGTGATGAATGGGTTGTTGAAATATAAAGAATCAATGGTCATCCTTCAATAGGTGGCATTAAGACTAGTGGTGTGAGTAGATATTCTTTGATCAGTTGAAAATCCTCTTGGCACCTAACTGTCCATGCAAAGGGTACCCCTTTCTTAAGTAAATGTTGAAAGGGATGTGTCTTATCTACTAACTGCACTATAAATCTTCTGATCGATTGTAATCTCCCTTGTAACGTCCTTAGTTGACTAAGATTAGTTGGTGGAGGCATGTCTATGATTGATTTTACCTTGACCGGATCCACCTCAATGCCTCATCTAGAAATGATATACCCTAAAAGCTTTCTTGATTTCACTCCAAACACACATTTCTTGGGATTTAGTCTCACTTTATACTTTTCTAGCCTTTGAAATATATTTTCTAAAACCTGTAAATGATCTTCCCTTTTCTTTGATTTAGCAATAAGGTCATCGACATAATCCTCCATAAGAGTGTGTACAAGATCATGAAAAATAGTGGTCATGGCACACTAATAGGTTTCTCCAACATTCTTGAGTCTGAAGGGCATAACATTCCAGCAATACGTTCCCCAAGGACATGTGAAAGTTGTTCTAGGTTGGTCTTCAATTGCAATTCTGATCTGATTATACCCTGAAAATCTATCCATGAGGGACAACATCTCATATCATGTCATCGTGTCTACTATCATGTCAATGTTGGGCAGAGGGAAGTCATCCTTAGGGCAAGCCTTGTTGATATCTCTGAAATATATGCATATGTGGATGCCCCCTATTAGTTTAGTGACTAGTACAAGATTGGAAATCCAATCTGCATAGTCGATTGATCAAATGAAACCAACATCTAACAGTTTATTGAGTTCTGCCTTGACTAGTAAAGCAATCTATGGGTGCATTTTCCTCAATTTTTGTTTCACTGGTTTTACACCTAGTTGTAAGGGAAAGTGATTTAGAACAAGTTCAAGATCCAACCTAGGCATGTCTGCATATGACCAAGAAAAATTAATATGTCTCTGTGTGAAGAAGTTCTGGAATTCTAGCTGCTCTTCTTTGGTCAATGATGTTGCAAAATAAACCAGTCGGGGATTCTCTTTTGTGCCAATGTTGACTTCCACTAATTCTTCAACTAGCATGGATGAATTTTCCTATGCAACAAGGAGAATTTTCAAACATCCATCCTTAGGTGCCTCAGAGAGGTTTTCACCTTTGGATGCATCCTTTATTTTTGCTTTTTCATTGTCTAGAGGCGCCTTTCAGTTTTCACCTAGAGACTCATCATTTTTGTCTTTTTCATTATTTTTCTTATTTTTGTGACTGGAGGGTTGAACAGATTCCCCAAAATATGCTTTGTTGTCCAAGTCAATGGTAAATCTAGCCTTGTGATCACAACTAGGTATGCCCTCTCGTAATCCTAGGAACTCAACAATCGCTTTGTTGTTCTCAAAAATGTCTAAGACGGGTGTGTCTTGTTGGTCCCAATCAATGAGTTGGGGATATACTAAGGGCATGTCATCATCAGAGTTGTCAAAGTTCAAAGGAGTCAAGGTAAGGACTAAGTTGTTCATATGGTCACAAAAAGTTTTGTACCAAGTCCTTTCTGCTCTTTTGCTTAAATCTAGGTGGATTCTGAGTTGGGCCTAATGCCAAGGTTTGGTTATCTGAAACAGATTTATCTAGTTGCCAAGAGGTAGGATCAAGAGATTCCCAATAGTAATGTTTAAACCATTCCTCTTTTGTCATATTCTTTGGTGGACAAGAATTCAATGGATTTGGTGAGGATTTCAACATTAATTCAAGTTCTCCAAAAAGTATATCAAGGTCCATGGAAGAGGTGGAGGATAGGGAATCCCACTCATATTCATTAGAGTTTGTGGAATCACAATAATATTGGTCAAATGGTTTGTGAGATGTCTCAATATCTTTTGAAGCACTTACTTCCTCAATTAAGGGTGATGTGGTACTAGGAATGCCAATCTAAATCAGTTGAAACCCAAGCCCTAAACCTTTCAGCCACTGAGAAACTAAGATTGGTTCAATCCTCCCATCTTGATGTAAGCCTAAACCACTATGTCCACTATGTAAAACCTCATCCCCCAACCTAGAGGACGACGCAACACTGCGGAAGCACAACTAATTTTTTTAAAAATATATATAACAAGATGAGTAAAGTATCCTACTCTAACCACATACATCCTCTAGGCTATGCAATGCGTCTACATGTAAACCCATTACTTATAAAATTTAAATCAACCATAGCATATGAATATTAAACTCAAGATACAACATACAACAAATCATTAAACCATTGCAAGATAAATCTAACACATAGAAATGTATTGTATATATTTCCACAAATACAACACCACATAACATCCAATACACCATTAAATCCGATAATGAATAGATCATAAATATTATTACAATTACATCATAAAGGTTCACCTCAATACAAATGAGGTACTACAATTATACATAATGATCTACAGTTATAATGAAGAAAGAGAAGAACAACTCCAGAGAACCACATGAGCTCCTCAAACAAGAAGATCTCGCCATTACGAACAGGAAGAGAAACTCAATGGTGTAAGGTGCACGCCACTCAACCATATGGTGCTCGTAGGCCCAGCCCCATGCTAGGATATAGTAAATGCAACTAAGGCAATCCTACTACCTCTAGACATAGGCCATATACAAAATAATCATAGTACAAGTAACAAGGAAAATGGTCACATTGCTTCTAGAATCACTGAATCAATTACAAAAACAATACAAATAAACTGACGGTTGTCATAGGAGGAGTGTCATCACAAAGGTTGCATTGGTTTCCCAAAGGAGATCTTCCTAGGTCCCGGCCCCCCTCTAGGGTTATCCTAGTAACCTCTCTTGATTTCGGCCCCACATGCACACTAGTGCGAAATCGGTTATCTTTCAAGAAGACAAGATAACAATCTAGCCATTCCAGGCCTTCCTGACTCATCTCAAGTCTCATACAAGCCCTTGATCCAATGAGTGAGGCTAATTATCTTGTTAAATGTGTTAAGCTAATAGATTATTCAATTCCCACTGGATTATACTGACTCCCACACAAGTTGTCCTGGCCCTCACTAAAAGCCACTCCCCTATCAACAACACATAACTCAAACTACATGCCAAGGGTAGACGGTGCACTAAAACTAACCACAATAACCATTACACCTCAAAAGGTACACATCTCTACGGATGTCCAATACTGAATCCCAATACGTGCACTACCCAAGAAAGCTCAAAGGGTGAACTATAGTTACAACAACCCTTCCACAATTTACAACTCTGGAAGACTTAGATTTTCACATTAACAAATACTTTCCCCCCAGTACACAGTTACAAAACACTTGCTTTATAAATACAATTTCAAGCAATTAAAGAAATGCTCTCATTCGGATTTCCTAAATCCATTACAATCAATTTCGCATATTAAAATGCACCATTTACATATAATTCCAACTTACAAATTAACAGCGAATTTCGCATATAATGCTCGTAAACATTTATTGAATTACCCATACATTACATAAATATATTTAATATATATATATAATTATATATAAAAATATAAATATATTGCTTAATTATAAAATTAACTATGCATTTCCCAAATTCCTTTTTAAATTAATTACATTACAATTTCCAACAATATATATATATAATATATATACATATATATATAATATATAAAATATATATTATAAATAATATACATCTTATATAATAAATATATATATATATTTATATCATATATGTATATACAAATATTTTATTTCCAAACCTTAATATTTAAATCCCAAATCGAAAGAATAAATAGACAGCACCAAATGAAATTTGGGCAGCTCTTACAGCTATATGAGGTTGTACAGGGTGTGTTGGCCACAGTCACACCCACATGTGGGGTGCGCTGTGGGTGAGCAACGCTGGGCCCTGCTTCCCACATTGTACCTCCCATACGGGAGGTTGTGGAAGCAACCCCAACCTCCCATTTATATACAATACATTGTGTTTTAAAAATAAACACATAAATATATATTTTCTGAACAATTTCACCAGTAATACAAATTTTGCCGTACGACGATTTTGCATAATTTCGCTTATAAATAAAATTTCATCAAGGAATTTTCAATACTAAATTAAATACAATAATTTATATAAAATATATATGTGTATATGTACATATAAACACAATATATATGTATATATATATAATTAATCCAATCACTGGTTCAAGGTGAGCAAATAAATTACATAGAAGAAGTTTTCTACAGGAAAGCTCAGAAATTTCATTTTCCCAGATAATTAAAAGAAATAGGGAAACCAAACAGAATAATGATTTTCTACAGAGATCTATAATTCCTTTTGTATCAATCTATTTCGAATGAACAAATTACACAGAGGATTTTTAATTGTTTTCTACAGAGGTTCAACTTTCACGGAAATCTTTTAAAAGAAAGAAACAAGAGCTTCTCCAGTATAGAAAATATTTTCCTAAACATTTCCAAATTGCATTATAGTAATATAAACAACTTTTCAATTCAAAATTCACAAAAACAATGAAGGAACCTGTTCCAGAAGAACTGTTGCCTCAAGAAATGTTGTCGAGCTTCTTTGTAGCTTCAATTTTCCAATGTAGCCAAAGCTTCCTCCAATGCAATTGCCTCTTTCCAAAAAACACAACAATACCACAGGCAAGAATTCTAAAACAAGATTCTAAAACAAAAACCTCTGAGAGATCCACAATTTCCTCAGCAAATGTTTCAACCAAACAAAAAACCCTTCCTGTGAAACAACTATCTTCCATTTTTCCCAATCTTTCCTCTAAGAATCAATTTACAACAATCAGATAACAATTTTCTAACTCACAGTTATCCCAACAAAATATATTTTCCCTCAACAACCCTAGATATTTTCCAACCTCGTGCATTTAAAATAAAATAAAACAATTAATATATTTCAACAAATCTAAATAATCTTATTTATTTAATTCCCATATAATTTAATAATTAAAAGTTTTTAATAACATAACTAAATTAAATTTATTTATTTATTTATTCTAAAGCCTTCACAACAATAATTCAATTAATTAAATATTTAAATCAAATACACATTTTATCTACCAAATTAAACTTGCACAATAATAAAATACCCAGAACAACAATGATAAGGCTAAGACCAAAACTCAAACTGATGACACACTGTACTAGGGTAAAGGTATGACTAGATAGCCCATTACTATCTCCCAATATTATTGTTGAGTAGTGGACACGCTCAGACCTGTGAAACAAGGTGAAGTCATTGTCATGTACCTGCAAACCTACAACAAAAGCAAGAGTCATACATGTATACAAATAGTAATTCATACACACCGTGAAGAGAGAATCACGGAAATCACAGGGCACTCGCAAGTGAGTGATGCAATTTCATTCTCTTCACCAATACTATGTCACATTAACTGATGAGATAATATATCAATTAAACTACAATAATCATATATAGCAATGTCATCACAACTAAGCATATTAACATAATCACCATGCATATAATGTGTCATCACATCAATATAGTATATCATCGCTCCACTGTCAGTGATAGAATAACAATAGCATAAAATAAAGTCTAACAAAGTATCTGAGTTGTCAAGAAAACATAACAAATCGGAGGGTGTCACACATTATATCCCTTACTGTACATGATTGTAAAACCTTTGCCATATTGATCTATAGGAATGTGAGCAAGTGATGGAGGTTCTTCAGGGTCTTCTCTATACAACCAGGAGGTGACATCTTCTGCATGTATGGATTCTTTGCTTAATTCTCCCCATTTTGCAAAGGTTGTTGAGGGAGGGATGTGTATAGTAACCACTGATTGTCTCCTATCTTCTATAGGTAAACTATATGATTTAGGAGGAATCAGATGGCTAACACAATAAGATGTCTTCATGTGATATTCTCCACAACCCTTGTCTTGGATCTTGACCCTAGGAGTGAAATGAAATGATGGAAAAGTGGATGTTCTAGTGAGAGTGGATGGATCGACATAGTGAGATGAATTGGATGATGAAGCCTCTTGATTTACTGGCACTTGACATTGGGGTATCTCTTTTAGATTGGTGCAATATTGGAATGGATCTAGGTCACCATCTATTGTTATTTCAGTGCCATTGTAAGGAAATTTGAGACATTAATGATATGTGGAAGGGACCGCCTTCATGGCATGAATCCAAGGTCTACCTAATAGAAGGTTGTAGGGAAGGGTGAGATCCAAGACCTGGAATTTTGTGTCCATTGCTGCAGGACCAATTCTGATAGGAAGTGTTACCACCCCCTTTGATTTTCATTCCTCATCGTCATAAGCCTTAATGACAATACTTTTGGTTGTGTCTACACATGCTTCTGAGAAATATAGTGCCTTAATTAATTTTAAAGTGCATAGATTTAACCCTACTCCTTCGTCTACTAAAACTCGTATAACTTTGGTGCAGTCAACAAGGACTTCAAGATGTAAAGGTTCGTTATGATTTGTCTTCTCAGTTGCATAGTCTTGTTCAAAGAATGTGGCATGATGATTATTGGTCAAGTAGGCTACCATTTTCTGGAAATGATTGACATCGAGATCATTAGGGACAGTGGTGCTTTGTAAAGCTTTATCTAAAACGGATCAATGTTCAAGGGAGATACGTAATAGTTCCAAGATGGAGATTTGGGTTGGGGTCTTCCCCAATTGATCAAGTAAGTTATACTGCAACTTGGAAGTCTATGGTGGTTGCTAGGATGGAGGACCTTAGATGGTGATCTTGGTCTGATGACTGTTGACAGCACACTCGGGAGTTGTATTTATGGTAATGGCATTGATATTCTCATTGGCAGCCCAAAGGTGATTTATGATTTTTCCACTACTATAATCATGCTTGACATTAGCATAGTTGGCTGACATATTGGTCTTGTTACTCGAACTGGGGACATTTCCTTTCCCATGGTCATGTAGTGGATCAGAAAATACTTTGTGATCAGTGTTTGATGAATGTGGTTTTTGTCTGCTAACTTCAATAATTTTCTTCTTGACAAGATCCTGTATAATATTTTTCAGTTGTCAACAATTTTGTAGGTTATGTCCCTTAGTTCTATGGAAATCACAAAAGGCATTGTCATCCCACCAAATTGGTTTAAATTTTCTTGGATCGTATTGTCTTGGCTCTTGAAGCTGTATAAGATTGTGTTGTAACAGTTGTTTGAATACTGACTCAATGGGTTCCCCTAAGGGAGTGAACTCACATTTCTAAAAATTCCTTTGTTGTTGTGAATGTTGGGTGCTTTGGATAGTGTTGGGAGGTTGATTGACAGCGTTAAGCATGTTGGCAGAGGGGTTAGGTCTTGGTAGTGTGATGATCGATCTTGCTTGTAAAGTTTTAGCATCAACTACCCCATCATTGGTAACGTTTTTGTTCTGAGACCAAAATTTTTTTGTCATTGGGGGTGTTTTGCATAGTTGGATTTTTGTTGGGTGTCTGTGTATTAAGTTCTCCTTTTTCAATGAGATCTTTCTCTATGATGAGGCCCTTTTCCACTAGTTTCATAAAGGATGTGCAACAATTTACCCTTAAGTTACTTCTCAATTTTGGATTGAGGTTTTCTTGGAACATAGTGACTTTTTGTTTTTCAGGTGTCTCGACGGGACACTAGCTAGCTATAGTCCTCCATCTCTAGAAGAAAGCGATGAAATTTTCTTCTTCGTCTTGTGTTGTGTGACACAAGGTTGCTATATTAATCTCATGGTCTATGTGAAAGGAGAATTGCTCAATGAATTTCTCAACTAGTTCACCCCATGATTTTATGCCATAGTCTAGACCTGAAAACCACTTGAGTGCAATTTCTACAAGACTTCTTGGAAATAGTCTCATAAGATAAGTGGGGTCATAGGCAACATCAATGCACATGGTTGAAAATTCCCTTATATGTTCTATTGGATTGTGTTTTCCATTGTACTTGGGCAGATTCAGTATGACATACCCATGAGGGAAAGGTGTCATATACAATGATTTATCAAAGGGAAAGGGGCACAGATCTTTTGCTGAAAAGGATTTCTTAGTTGGCACTACCATGTTATCCATTTGTGTTTGGAGTGCCTGCATTTGTGTCTGCAAGACATCGACTTGAGTTAACGATGTGGTAGCTGGATTATTTGGATCTATGTACATGTTTTGGTATCTAGCGTTGTTTGATGGATTTTGGTTAAACGTGGGTATGTAAAGTGGATTTGTATTTGGAATGTTGGTGAATGGATTCTGATTAGGGGTTTGTGTAAAGGGGTTTTGATTAGGAATGTTTGTAAATGGATTTTGTGTAAATGGATTGTAAGTCAAAATGTGTGAAGTGAGAGGTCGATTTCCATACTAAAAGGAGAGTATACCTCTTGTCTGTGAGACTCCAGTTTGTGGTGTTGTACTAGCAACATTAACACTAGGTATAGTTTTTGTTTGTGGGATTGTGCTAGTGACATCGATGGTTGGTATTGAGGGTGTCATCAGAGCTATTGTTTTAAATCATTTGTTCCCAACAAGAGGGTCGAAGAGATTGGATGATGACGCCCCTATAGTGAAGCTTAAACCTGGTGTCAGGTAGGTACACCAAATGGAGATGTGTGTATAGTTGTGGAACTTGGTGTAGGTCCTCCAGATGGCATAGCATTAGTCACTTGGGGTATGCTAGCACTAGTGGTAGTGGTGTTCATTCCCTAAGTTGATGTAGTCTATAGGGTATTAATGTCGAAACCAGGAGGTAGTTTAGCACCTTCTGCTAGCAATTTGGCTAAGTGACGTTGAGGGTCATTTGCTAGATAATCATCTACAAAAGAGGCAAACTCAGGGTCCTGAGTGGAAGCATCTAGTTCTTCCACTATGACACGCCCTTGTGCATCTCTAGTAATGAATTTATCTAACAAATGTTTGTGAGGTCTAGACGAGAACGGATTGATGAATTCATTGGGATCAGCCATTTTTTCTCTTTCTTTCCTTTTCAATCTAGTTTCAACCATGTAATGTGAGCTCAAAGTGCAAGTGATGCAAAAGCTAAGTCTATGGATGATATGAGTCTAAGCTATGTTTCAAGGATAAATGTATGTAGCTATTTTTTTTTGGTATTTTCTGTGCAAATAAGGTATGTCTAAGATGACGCTAGTCTAGGATGAGAGTATCTAAATATGCAAAGGTCTAAGTGGTCGATTTGGAAGATTCTAAAAGAGGTTATCTGTCAGCTAAAGTGTAACCCTAGTTTCAATTATTTTTGATAAGGAACCTTTGTAGGACTAGGAAAAAACTTGATAAGGTGAACTCCCTAGCTAGACTAATGAGCTGAAAGGATTCACATGTAGGACAAAAGATATAATGACATAACTAGGTTCAATGACAACATTGGTTGAATCAAGGGTTTATCTAGAGCATGAAAAGTGCCTGTCCTAAAATTTGCAAAAGATGATCTCTCTAAAGGAAATAAAGACCCCTAAGGTGACAGTAAAATGTATGACTAAGGTACCTATTGCTAAGACTCAATGATTCCTAAAGTGTGTAATCGTGCAAGTTTTTGAGCGAATGTTATGGTTTTTTGTCCTAGAATCAGTGACAAAGGATAATTTGGATACTAGTTTGACTATTTGTTCTTGGTTTCTGACAGTAAATTCTGGTTTTCTTAATACTCAGACAGATGCATTGCAGAATTTAACATATGCGGTTATGTTTCACAGTTGCAGTTTTCTAGTAATCAGTTGCAAGTTTCTGGTAAAGTTCAATATCTGGTATCATACAGTTGTGGTGTAGTTTCTAATAGATGCGACTCGTGATGGAAATTGTGACTCAAACTATATCAGATGCAGTTTTTCTAGTTTCTGTGCACTGGTAAAAGTTCTACGGCAGTGGCAAATGCGTCGTTCTAGACAGCAGTTGTGGCTCACCTTTTCAAATGCGTCACAAAATATGACAAGTACAGTCTCCTAAATCAAATGTGATTTTCTACAGAAATGTGAGCTAATTAGGCAAATGTGACTCTAGTTTAGACAGATGCGACTCTAAATAGCAATTGTGACTTTCTAGTGAACAGTTGTGACTCTAAAGAACAATTGTGACTTACTAGTGAATAGTTGTGACTCTATTGACAGTTGTGGTTTTCCAATGAATTGTGAGATAAAACTGACTATGTTTCGTGATCAAGTTTTGGAAAACAAAGACAATCATAAGACAATGTGTTTTCAGTTTGATTTTGACTCAAAGAACATTTAATTTGACAATAGACAAGTACATCCTAGGCTATGTAGGATAGTATTTACTGAGTTCTCACTTGGTTTCCCAACTACGCTTATTCAAGGTGGATGATTAGTAGCTTGACCCCATCGGCTCCCCTCCATGGCTCAACACTTCATTCAGGGCAGCCAAGCTACAATACCCATGAACATCCCATGGCATAATTTCATCTCTACACATGAACCGTAAGAACATGAGACGAATTCACAGGTTCGACCTGTTGCACCAATAAATAGAGGGATTTTGGACACTACAAACAAAAGTGTTTAATTAGGGCATTCCATTCGTAGGGCATGATCCATGCGGTGAGAGTCCCTTTCAATCCATCTCGTAGGAACCATACGCATGATTCATTGGGCTTTCCCCAAGAATCCACTTTTATATACTAGTTGGAAGTCCCTCGAGTTCAGGGTGCTACCAGTCTAAGTCGTCCTGAGGTGAGTACATTTTCTCGCCAGGACAGGCCCAATTTCTAGAGTCAGTAACATGTTCTCTTACACCCAGGATCGCATGAATGTGCAAGGGGAGAGGATACTTCGATATACCAAATCGTGAGGGTAATAACAAAATTGTGCTTTCGCACTAAACACGGTAGACACTTGTTAATTTTAATCCAAATGAAAGATTTGCTACACTACCAAACAATCTATTTCAAAAATTTAACTATGGTCTTCGACATGCGTTCTGCAGAAAGATTCATTAGTAGTTTTGATATTGGTATTCGACTATCAATTTGCAAAAACTTCGTTAACTCCTCAAGACACACGCTGAAAATAGAAGATTAGCAAAAATAAAAACATGAAAGAAAGCTGTAAATTGAAAATCTAAACCTAAAAATTTACCAGTCGGATGCAATGTTTCTCGTTGTCAGATGCATTGAGGGATTTTTATCAGTTAGTTGTGGCTTGGAAAATAACAGATGTGTAGTGATTCGTCAGATGCATTGTTTTTGTTATCATATGCGGTCCAACGTGTCATTCGTTTTGTTCTATCAAGTAGATGCATCTCTGAATGTCAATTGCGTCGTTTCGTTAAGCATATGTGTCATTTCGTACAAAACCTGCAAAAATCGGATAAAAGCCTACGAATTCGTGAAGATGGTGTCTTCACATCGGCTTCACCAAATGTAACATCAGGAAATACAATGAAAGCTTAAATAGCACACAACAATGCAATTCAAGCTCTAATGCAATCTAAGTTAAACAGCAGAGAACAAAGGAAAGCTAAAACATATATAAATTGAACAATCTCACCCAATATCTACGTAGTTCCATGTTTGACCTCGATTTCCCTTCTCCATTTCGTCATTGTAGTATAATTTCCCTCAGATTTCTCTTGTGCAAGTATAGCCTGTGATAGTGATTATAGCAAAATATCAAAGATTAAGAAAGTAAGTACTCCAAAAGTCACAAGATTTCGGGAGAGAGTTGAAATGATGAAAGACAGATCAATTTATTGAAAATTGATCATTCGAATGAGTGGCCAAGATCGAAAAATCAACAGACGGTTGAGATCAAAAGATTAGACATGCATTATGATAACTGTTAGTAGTGACATGAGTGATAAAAACTAGAAATAGAAATAAAGATTAAATAAATGATTTAATCTTCAAGTTTGGTATTTGAAAACAAAAGGATAGTCTTTGCATGACAAAGATAAAGATAGATTAAAAAGCAAAGTTCTGTTCAAACGCACGCACAAGATTTAATTAATTAAATAAAGATATTTAATTAATAAGCATGTGCATGCATATGAGTTAGAACTAGATAACGGACTGGTTCTGACAGAGTTCATTCGAGGACACTCATACATTAAACCTGGAGATAACTGACTAATTTAAATAGATCTCGAGTTGAGTAAGAATGAATACTTAGATAACTTAAGCGTTTATCCAAATATAGAAGAATGTGTCTGAAATAAACTTTTATGAATTAAATGATTTATTTAATTCAAGATTCAACATTTAGGGATTAATTAAATAAATAAGATTTATTTAATTGAGTGGTGAAAAGGTTAAATGAATAATTAAAGTATTAAATTATTTATTTAATTATAGTTGAAATATGATAAAAGGTAAATTAAATAAGAATTTATTTAATTTGAAAAGAAGGATAAGGTTAATTAGTAACATAATAAATAAAAAGTGTTTATTTAATTAATCAGATAGAATAAAGAAAATGAGAATTAATTAAACAATTAAGATTATTTAATTAATAGATGAATTAAGGTTAAGGTAAATTAATTAAATAAATAGATTTATTTAATTAATAAAGAAATGAAGAACTTTAGAGAATAATTAAATAATTGACATTATTTAATCATGACCATGGAAATACGAATTATAAAGAAATTGAAGTCGCGGGCTTAATCCAGATTTCAGTGTCTACACAATCATTACCAGTTCACAGTAATCTACTAACAAGTTTTTTCTTTGTGGTTGATATTCATGAGATCACCTTAGACAAGAAATGTGTTAAAATTGATAATACATGAAATTAGGCCAAGACTCAACATTTAGACTACACAAGATCCTCAAGTTTTATGCTCTCTCCATTAAATTAAGTACCTTATAGTATGTATCATATAACCTCCCTTTAGTACCTTAACCTTTAGAATTAATTTAATATTACATTTTGCCCTATGATTAATGATCTTGTCTTTTTTCAATGATGTTTGAAGTTGCAATCTTATGATTTCTCCCATGTGGAAATGCATGGACCAATTAGGAATTGATAGATAATAAAAAAATAGTACAATGACATTATGGTTGAATTGTTGGTCTAACTAATACAATATCATCATTCAAGAATATGAGATAATAAATCTCATTTGGAAGTCCTTGACACATATATTTACTTGATCGACTAACCCCACCACCTATTGGCATAGCTAGTGGATAAAGGATATGCAATTAGTTAAGGATGACATGGATTCCATGAGATTGTGGATATAAACCATGGGCTATCTCCCAAGGTATGTTAAAAGGGGGTTTATGTTTGACACAACATGCCAATTTGCTAATAGGGGATTGAATTTCGAAACGTTTCAATTTGTACATTAATGAGCCACCTTAGAGATCATTTAAAACAAAATTATACATGAAAATATTTTCTAAAATAAGGGGAACCTGATTTTGAGCTTGTACCACCTCTCTTATCATATGAAGATGTTCTTGGGGAAGAGTGTTTCAATTAGGAGAACAAGAATTGAATTTTTTTCTACTTTAGAACTATTAGATATTTTAAGAGGGAGCTCAAAATTGAACCAATAACTATAAATTTTCATTTATTATGTGCCCGTGTTGTGGCTTGAGACTTATCTTTGGAGAGCTAGTGCCTATTTAAGACCAACTCAAACACTAAACAAGGTTTGGAAAACATTTTAATATTATGTAATTTTATATTTTCAATTATTTCTCTTTCATTTTCATGGTTTTACTAACAATGATTTATAATATATTTATTTTAATTTTATAATCCAATTTGATCAATTATTGAGGGTCCTCCATATCATTGATTTTTTTTATGACTAGGGTGAAATATTTTATGCTATCAATAAAAGAATTGTTATTTAATGTTCATGATGAAATATCTTAAGGGTTGTAGAGATGCATGTATTTAATTTACACTTATATTTGATAGTTAAAGTCATTATTATTCCTTATGAGATTGTAACTTCTTTTACTCTTCGATTGTGAATACTAGTAGTGTAAGATTAGTTTTCTAAATATTTATCTACTGAACAAGATTGGATTAGCATTAGAATATAAAATGTTTATTTCTATTTTTCCCCTTAATATTTTATAAAATATTATACATTTAGTTGGAGTAATATCAAATTCAAGATAAATCTACAATTAGTTTTTATAAAGCTATTTTTGTAGGATTACAAGTTCTTACTCGGTGCTAGTTTTAAATGAGAATGATGAATACATACAAGTCAATAGAATATTGAATGTGTGATTTGGAAATATTAATTTTACTATGAAAAATAATTATTTGTCTAAAATCACTTAGATACATTATAGGACCCTTGAGTTGGAACAAAATTACAAAAATTATCGAGTTATCTTTTATGGCCATGACTTAGTGATATAGACATTGGGGAGTTCAAATTTATTTTTACAAGAGATAAAGTGTACTTATGTTTTACCCAATTTGGTGAACATTTCAAACCACCCATCAACAATTATTTTCATAACATTATCAATGATATTATAACCAATTTGGAAGGTATGAAGAAGACCATGACCTCTAGATAACACTTCCTATTTCTCAAATAATATTTTTAGGAAGGTGAATGATTGGATTGAGTAGCCCTATATCTTTTCCATGCTCAAAGCCCTTTGTTTTGGTTACTTTTCTAGAGGGAAGTAAAAAAACTATTTTGTAAAGCTTCTATTCATCTTTCAATCAATTGTAAAGTGTCTAAGAGATTCAATCTCTTTAAATCTATCTAGTGGCAATGCATACTTACCCTATCTTTGTATGTGATTATTGTTGAAGACTTGGCTATCTATCCTCTCATAAGGACTTGAAAGGTTCAGTTAAAATGGCTTATCTTCACTCTTACTAATAGTATCTCATTAATCAAAATTGCATTGATAATTCCTTTCTCTCTTGTAGAGAACTAATAGTCTTGTAATGAAGCGATGGATTGCTTATTTTTGTATATATTTTGGCTCAAATATATAGTGGAGCAAGACTCAATGTTACTAATAAGCCCTTTCTATTGTTTTATTTCTTAAATACTACAAATAGAAATGGATAAACAAGAGAGTAATGTTAAAATTTCTTGGTAATCATTTTCCTTTCAAAGTGTGTCTTCCTCCCTTTGGCAATACACCATGAGATGGGTTGAGAAGAATATTTATTTTTTGATCACTTGTATTCTTTACCTTGGATAGAAGGCTTCACATTTGTACTAAATTCCTAGACATCACCTATGTTTCTCACTCTTCCTATTGGACCCTATGCAAGTTGGCTTATGATAAGATCACTAAACCCTTGTGAGACTCTTTATGAACCAATACTAGACAAACCCATGAGTTTTACAAGGCTATTCAGGATATTTAGTTACTATAGATAATAGAGGCATGAATGTCATTTATTTTTATAGAAAAACCCTTTTTCTCTATTTGTATTGCATGGTTTGATGCATCAAGGGCTTAATGGACTATAAATTTTTCCTTAGGAATTTCATCAATTCTAGCTCTCCCTATGGAAAGAAGTATCGGTAAGACATTGACCTACATTCCCTTCGCATTACTAATGTTCTTGTCTATGAGTGTTTCTATATTTAACCATGTAATAATTTTCATCATCAATATTTTGGATCCAACTTTTTGGTTCATCATTAGGATGTAGAGAACAAGAGGGAAGAATTAATGCTCTTATATATGAGTGTTTCTAGATTTAACAGTGTAATATTTTTTGTCATCAAGTTTTTGTATCTCTCCTCTTGCTCTCTACATTTTGATGTTGGTCCATGGAGTGTGATCCAAATATTGATGACAAAAAATATTACATAGTTAAATTTAAAAATTTTCATATACAATATTATGGATTGTGGAAATTGGATGTCACTTATGCTCTTATCAATATTAAAGGCTCATTTCTTGTTTACAGAATTTGTAATTCCCTTGAGGTTATGATGCCTTAGCTAAAATGGGTCAAATATTATTTTAGGATTATTTTGTCTTTCAATGACCATAGTTTTTACTTGTCACCCATTATAAATTTCTCTAGCCTTATGCCACCTAAAACTCTTGGAATTAAATATATGAGTATTTTACATTAAATTATTCACACCATTAGGAGTTTGGCACATCTTCTTGAGATTGGATACATTTTCTTATGTCACAATAAAAATATCAACTTCTTGTTATAAATTTTCCTTCATTTATTTGCATACAAGAGCTCACCCTAGGTGTTATGCTTCACAAGAAAGGGATTTAGCCTCTTACACCATGGTGGAAAGATTGGTGATGGAATTTTGATGTTGCTTTTAGAAATTATACCCTATGTCTTGCTCTACAAATCTCCTAATTAACAAGAAATGGAGATTAAAATCCCTTGTTGCACTTGGATCTACAAAATTACCAAGATTTGGAAATCCAAACTTAAGCCTAATATTATTCATTTCCTTTGATGCCTAGTATATTAGGTATTGCCACTAGGTGAAAGATTCACCGACATTGGTTATGTTCATTTTAAGTGATCAACCTAGTACAATGTGAAGAATTTCCAGCATGTTTTTTGGACTTACACTCATTCCTAGGATGCTTAGAAGTTGGTTCATGGTCCTTTATCTTCTTTCCATCTAAACCTTTTTTCTTAGAAGACTAATCTATTTGAAGAAACAACTTAATCACACATTTACATTGCTAGAACATAGAATTTCTTTAGAGCTATTGTTCTTTATCAACCCTAGAAAGCTAGGAATGGTGTTGTCTTAAATTTTAAAATTATTGATTGATATTTATCTTGTACTAAGAAGTTACTCTTATCATCTCTATGTTTCTACAAATATAGGCCTCTACTAAGAAAGTGGCATTAGAGTTTCAACATTTGCAAGACCTCCCTAGCCAATAGGGAAGTGCAGAATGCACCATAAGCAAAGTTATGACAAATGCTTTTTAGTACATGATGTTGTATCAAGCTCCCCATTGATGAAGTTTCTCTCATAGTGGGAACCACATTTTGTCACTTCTTACTCAATAAAGGGGTCAGTATGTGTCCCCTAGGGGCAAGGCATCATGATATATTGTATGGAGTCAATGCAATTTTAAGACTCTAGTACCAAGTTGGTGTGTTCTTGTCCTCCTAATCATATAGGATCCTCAATATGAGTGGGAAGTTCTCAATCCTTTGCTTGATGAACCTTCCCAATAGATTGTTCATTAATGTGTTTATCTTTCTCTGCCAAATCCTAATACTATCACTTATGTTTAATGTTCCTATCATTTTGCTTTTAACAAAACATATATACCAACCAACCACCTCTTCATTATAAACCTTTTAATAAATATATATTTCAAAAATTCTAAAATGCAATATAAATATCTTAATATAGTTTTGAATAAAATTATTTAAATCCTTAATCCTTATCATATTAACTTACCAAATACAGATATTTATAGTAATATATAGCAACTTCAAAAGAAACAAACAGGTAGACATATTGTCCAGATTCCATTAAAGCTGCCGGAAAACTTTAATATAACTTCTGAATATAAGATCTTATTTCCCATATTAGGCAATAACTATATGATTATTGAACAGGGAGAGACTGGATTTTAGTGGCGCAAATAAGAAGGTGGTGGAGTACTTACAACCCTGTTTTCACAGGCTAGCTTTGAATTTGTGCAGGCCAGCCATCAATAAAGTTAAAAAGGATTTCATTCAAAGTACCCGTACGTTCAGTCATATCATGAATACTCAGAAACATTACAGCTCTCAAATATTTAATGGCTTTTCAATGTCGCCCTCATAAGTGATAAAACTTTAGAATTTTCAATGCTTTTGTCCTTAATGTTGGAGAATGATAACTAGAGAGAGAGGATTCATACAGTGGCAATTTAATAATATGTTGCAGACAAGTGCAAGATAATTACTTTATATTATATCTTTTATGAAATATGACAGACTTATCTCAACAGTTTATTTATGCTTGTCAAAGTAAGTTTTGAGTGAGGTGGTTTCTAGAATTGTCTCTTTATAATGTATATAGTTCTATCACTTTTATTTTTTGATTGATGAGCTGTGGGTAAGGCCCACTATATATATATTCAAATAGATGTGTATGAAATAGATATTTTTGAGTATTGACAATAAATTAATGTTTTATTAATGAGAAGAAGATTATTTTATGAATTTGGGAAATATAAATTTCTTTTTACTTTCAAATCTTTTAAAGTTAAGTATATAAGAAGTATCTTTCATGCATTTTTTAAAATTTTAACTAGATATTAGAGTTCAATCCAATTCTTTTAAGAGATTCAATTTTGGTTGCTTTAACTTCAAAATCAACTACTTCATACATTGGATTAAAGGGATTGATGGTTGAATAGTGGGCTATGCTACATGAGTTAAAGGCATTGAAGGGAATATGTTCTTCTACCAAGGGGGCCTTATTGGATCTATTCTCAATAGATGCAAAATGTAGCAAGGTATTCTTTGTATCCAGTTTTAAAACCTTTTCAATTTGAAATATTTAACCATTTTCAAATAACCAACACCAAATCCAATCATTAAGAATAAAATTTATATCTTTGATTGATTCAAACACTATAATAAAATATCTAGTGTACAAAGGAAAAGTGCTAGATGACTCTCCATGTGAAGCTACTAGCTATTAGAAATCCAATTGTATATCTTCAAAATAATAAGCCACAAGTGATTTAAGTGGTAGAACAAGTTTTTTAAAGAAGGATCCATCTCCTTGTAAAACTTCCTCACCAAAATACTGAAACAAGGATTGAAGAAGAGAACATGAGTAGTTTTAAGCTCTCCCTAGACTTATCTTGCAATCCCCTTTTGTTTAAAACTAACTCCTTAGATCCCAAATCCACTACTCCCTTACCTACTATAGCAACAAATGATTTATTTGGCAAAGAATTACCAGGGATGGGTTTATAGTCTCCTCATGAGTGCCCACATATTCAACCAAAAATACCACAAAATAAACCATCATAGATAGATTATTATGAGGGAAAGCATAGGACCCATTAGCATTCCAATCCTTGACATATTCCCTAGAACCAAAAGGAATGGCTAAGTGAATGTCAAGGGAGGTGCTCAAAGCCTTTACTTCTAACAAACCATTCTTTCAATGGATTTCATCACATTTATCTCCACAATAGTTAGGCCTATCTAAGCATGATTGTTATGGTGGAAATTTGTATTAGCCATCATAGAAAAAGAAAGGAGTGTCATGGGTTTTCTCAAGAGCAATATTTTTTGAGAGCGACCCATCAATTGTATCGCTTTTATCATGCTAACACAAATAAAGAAATAATTATCTCTTATTTTGATAATTTAAATATATTTTTATAATTATTATTGAAAAGTGGTATAATGAAATCATTTGGGATTAGTTTAGGTTCATCCAATAGAATGCATACACATAAGCATAATCATCCTAAATTAATTAAAAATAGACATAATTGATGATTATATAATTTACTATAAACAAAAATTAATGGGGATAGGATTGCTAAACTTTGTGATCAAAGAGTGAGTGCTAATTAGATAAGACTAAAATTAGGGTACATGTCAAGACTAGAAGATTCACTTGATAGTTCTAGGCATATGGATCAAAATGAGAATATTATTTTTTGCATTACTTTGAGTCAACTTTGTCAATCGGATATATAATTGTGACCATGAATATGACTTTTATTAGTGGACTTGACCTCTAATTCCTTGTGAACTATATCTTATTTGTAATCTAATAGATTGGTGTTTATCTGTTCAAAATCTATACAATATTAGTATTTAGAAATAGCATTGCTCATTTTTTGTTCAATTGAAGATGCAAGGGAAATTCATATTAATCAACCCCTTTAATAGCAACAAGATCAAAGATATTAGACAAGACCTAGAATGAAACTTGTTACTTCTTAAGAACCAACTACAAATGTGTCACTATTCATTTCTCTTCTACAATAAGAAATTATTCCTTCATTTTTTATTATTAGAATGAACACAAATGAATTTATATTTATATTAGCACATGGCATTGATCCACACAATTATATGTATACTCAATCTCGAATGAGAAAGGTAAAGGGGGATAATTAGCCAAAATATGAATTTGATTTAAAGGGAAACTCAAATTCTCTCTTATGAGGATGACCCTATGATTTAAAATATAACTTGAGATCATAGAAAAATTGGATCATAAAATTTTATCTATAGATTAGTCTAAGTCTGGCATTCAAATAAATAACCTCCATGTATAGAGACATGTGAAAATAGGAATAATATAATTAAATAATCATAATATTATTCATAAATAGAGTTGTGTAAATGGACTTTAATTTGCATAAGATTGCACCACTTTCATCATGTACATGTGTTAAGCCATTTCCTCAAAATAAGCAAAAAATAGATAAAAAATAATATGGAATTTAGATAGATAAGGTATATGTATCAGATATGTTCCTATAGGAATAAGATAAGTCAATAATCATAGTTTTGTGAACTAGGCAAATGGGCCTAACTTCATACAAAATTGTACTATTTGTTATCATGTACATGTGTTAATTCATTTCGTTAAACCAGGCACAAAACTAGAGAGAAATAATATAGGGATGCTAATTGCACCTTTATTTTTTTACTCCACTTCAAGGTGCATGTGAATACTAAATGATAATGCATATTAAAGTATTTAGAACTCGCAAACATGAATTTACAATAAATTAAATATTTATGCACTCAAAGAATATGACACATAGAGTCTATTAGATCCATATAAACTAATAAATCCTACAAGATGTGACCATTTGGGTGTGCCTTCTTTGTGTTTTCTCCCATGAATGCCTATAAAATAGAGGAAAAAACATTCCATGAGTATATTTTGACTGATAAGAAAACTCAAATATGAAATGAGAACATTATTTATTATATATGACCCCCCTTAAATTGATTGCCTCCAAAGGGTGCAATTGGTTTAAGAAGATTATAAGAAATGTAATCACTAAGAATTATGTGAGCATATTATAATATATCATAAGAGAAATAATAATGCATTATGAAATAAATATTGATATATAACAAAATATAAGTGCATAAGGATTATGTATTTATCGATAAAAGATATTTGTCCCTGGTATAGATAACATAATGGTAATATGGACCTCAATGGCCAAAAAAACCCGTGGATGGATCAATAACTATAAACTAAATTTGATTAAGGGAAATGGACCAAAATAAAGGTGGTCAAGGGTATGGATCATATGACAATAGAAAATATCAATAAGACATGTAAGATATGACAATAAAGATCCAATGTGATAAGAGGGATGGTATGATGCCCCACAACATAGAATCAATATAGGAATTAAATATAATTAATATAATAATGATATGACAATGTGATGTTATAACATCAAAGGGATAATGTAATATTGCATCACCCAAAAATACATTCATAATTTCAATGTGTATTTTCAATTATTTTGGTAGGTTTTTGAAGTTACAAATAGTATTTCACTAAACATTGTTATGGTAATAATCTTTTATGAAGATGAAATTAGCACATGGTCATTGGTAAAAAATTGTTTCACATATAGATAAAGATCAATTGACATTCTAGAGCTTGTGATAACATTTGAAGGGAAATTAAAAAATTGGAGATCATTATATGACACCATTTTCATTTTCTCATATTAGATTATTTGATTTGGTGCATAGTTTAATTATTCAAATTAAAAAAAATTACTTGGAGGATAAGAGGGATACTTCCCATGACTTTTAGTGAAGAAAGGTCTAATTATAATTCCCAAGATATAGGCATACATGTTTGATTATTTGGGGCCATATGTATCCATAATGAAAACTTTTTTTTATTGTCAAATAATTAAGGCTTTCTTATAACTACAAATTGATAAAAAGATATTGTGATTGATAAATATTTCATAAGTTCATCTTAATTATGTGGATGGAAATAGATAACTTGATTTAAATGTGGTAAATAAATTTTAATTACCAATTCTATAATTCTACAAGCAATATAATATGAAAGGTTTCAAATTAAGGGTGAAGCAAGAAGTTGAGTACACGAAGAGGGGAAATTTCGGGCAAAAAAAGTTTTGAAACAAACGCGATACGATTAGAAAACGGTACGCATTACGGATGGTAACGAAGACGAATGCACCCGCATAATGCAAACGCTACAGATGCGAAAACAAACACGTACGCGTTTTTTGAAAGTATTTATTTTAAAAAAATAAATTGCTGCATTTCATTTTCACTCACTGTTTCAAGCCGCCAGAAAGGAGAGGTTCTTGATCGCGTACGCGTTTTGAAGCTCGTCCTTGGTGAAAATTTTGACTGCCACCTCCTCCCGTCAACACACCCGACCTCAGTGACCTCCAGGTTGGTTGAATTCTGCCTTTTTTTGCTTTGTATCTTGTTTTTTTTCTTTGTAATTAATATTTAGTTTTTGTTTCTTTAGTGTGTTTTAGTTCAATTTTTTATAGTTTTTAATTGCATTTAAAAAATCAAAAACGTAAACGAAACAAATAACGTTAAATTGTAAATTGAAAACCATAAAAAATAAACCTAAATTGGACACATTTAACTTAGAAATCAAAACCCTAGGTTACAAAATTTACATAGGTCTCTAAAAACTAATTTACACAGGTTAATCCTTGGTCCTAAACCCTAAAACGTAAACCTAAAACCCCATTTACCCTAAAACGTAAACCTAAAATAGGCTATTTACCCTAAAACGTAAGTTACGTAAAACCCTAAATTAGGGATCACAATTTATAGTCCATAGGTTCTACCTGTACACTTTGGTATGTCGTTGGTGATCCATGCAACTACCAATGAAATTCATAAAATTGACTAATAAAGGAGGTACAAACAATCGATGCATAGATATATATATTTTAACCAACAAATTATTGATTTAATTATAATATATATTCACATAATATAAATTTGATAGCTAATTTTATCTCAGAAAACTTCATGATTGTATAATTTAACTTGAGAAAGTGTACTAGTGGAGTAAAATAATGTACCTCATGCGAAACTATGTGCTTGATTTAATAAATGTATATATCATGATGCTAGTTGATATGAACATGTAATCACTCTATATCAATGTTATATTAAAGCTTATATAGTGTATGATGTATTCTCTTAAAAAAACATAGAAATGCAAGTCATACTTGTTAATCTAGACTATGTGCAATATGGATAGAGCTAGACACATAAATGTTATTAAATCAAATAAATATTAAAATGTGAAGCACTAATGATTTCTACCCAAATCTTATTTGGATGAGATCCTTTGTGAATTAAATGTAAGGATGCATTATGATCATATTCAAACCTTAATTTATAGGATATTATTCATAAGATCTATAGGTTGTGTGTAATCTAATTCCTATTTTAACTCTCATGTGTAGTGGCATTGTTCTAGATTAGGAAAACTAAATGTTGTACACTTTCTCTAAACTAGTGTATCAATGATAACTTGTAGCATGAACATTTCAATGGAAAATTCAAATTACTTTTTCGAGAAACTTGATATATGATGATTTGTAAATGCAAGTGAATTCTATAACCAAAGGTTTATTTTCTAAGTTTATTTAAATGTATTGAATTGATCAATTGATTCCTCACTTAGTGGTAGTTAGGTTCTTTTTCGAAAACCCACGTGTCTAGAATTTATATAAATATGAAGGAAGAGTCTATGCCATAGAAAAGTTTCAAAAAATATATGATTACAAATTTTTTTTGGTCTAAATCACTTTATATCCCCTCTTCCTTTTTAAATCATCCAAGAGTGTGTAGAGGTCCAAATAGGTGAACAAAATCCATCGTAACTTAACAACTTAGTTATATAATTGAAATCTAAAATTCCTAATTGTTGCAAAATCCATCGTAACTCAACAACTTAGTTATAATTGAAATCTAATTTATTCCTAATTGTTGATATATTGAAGCTATTCCTAGAATGTCACATGTATTTTATTCAAAGCACTAAGTTTAGGTAGTAGGGTTTCTCATTTACTTGTAAAAATTTATTAAAAAAACATAGAAATGCAAGTCATACTTGTTGATCTAGACTATGTGCAATATGGATAGAGCTAGACAAGTTGTATAAATGTTATTAAATCAAATAAAAATTAAAATGTGAAGCATGAATGATTTCTACCCAAATCTTATTTGGATTCAAGATCCTTTGTGAATTAAATGTAAGGATGCATTATGATCATATTCAAACCTTAATTTATAGGATATTATTCATAAGATCTATAGGTTGTGTGTTTAATCTAATTCCTATTTTAACTCTCATGTGTAGTGGCATTGTTCTAGATTAGGAAAACTAAATGTTGTAATTTCTCTAAACTAGTGTATCAAAGATAACTTGTAGCATGAACATTTCAATGGAAAATTCAAATTACTTTTTTGACAAACTTGATAGATGATGATTCGTAAATGCAAGTGAATTCTATAACCAAAGGTTTATTTTCTAAGTTTATTTTAATTTATTGTTCATTGATCAATTGATTCCTCACTCAGTGGCAGTTAGGTTCTTTTTTGAAAACCCATGTGTCTAGAATTTATATAAATATGAAGGAAGAGTCTATGCCATAGAAAAGTTTCAAAAAATATATGATTACAAAAAAATTGGGTCTAAATCACTTTAGATCCCCTCTCCCTTTTTAAATCATCTAAGAGTGCGTAGAGGTCCAAATAGGTTCAAAATCCATCGTAACTCAACAACTTAGTTATATATAATTGAAATCTAAAATTCCTAATTGTTGCAAAATCCATCGTAACTCATGTAACTTAGTTATAATTGAAATCTAAACCCTAAACCCTAAAAGCATTCATTTTGTTGTAGGACCTTAAAATGAAATTTGGTTTCCTTAGGCAACTCCACAAAATTTTATTCCCTTAAGCCATGGAACATTTTGTCCTAGGTCCTTACTAGACATAGATCCCCTTAAGCCATCCTATCACCCTAAATCGTAAATTTATGTCTTAAGGGGTCCTAATAATGACATTTCTTAAGGGGATCAAAGAAGTTCTCAAAATTTGGTGAATAGAGTTGAAGCTCATCTTTTTTTTTTTGTACATTGCAATTAGGTCACTAGCATATATCTATGTGTCCCTTTAAATGTATTCTATTAAATTTTCATTCTTATCTTTAGTATTCTTTGAAAACAATGAATGAGATTATAAATTTTAATGTTAGTGTTAAACTTATAATTTATTCTTAACTACTTTGTCCCACTATAGAGAACTTGTGTCTCTTATCATGAAATTTGAAAATTTAGATAAATCAATTTATGTCATTGGATTTAATTAAATTATATGTCATACTTGACTAATACATCTATTCATTTTGTTGTAGGACCTTAAAATGAAATTTGGTTGCCTTAAGCAACTCCACCAAATTTTATTCCCTTAAGCCATGGACCATTTTTTCCTAGGACCTTACTACACATAGATCCCCTTAAAAGCCATCCTATCGCCCTAAATCGTAAATTGATGTCTTAAGGGGGAATTTGACATTTCTTAAGGGGATCAAATAAGTTCTCAAAATTTGGTGAATAGAGCTTGACTCATCTTTTTTATATATTTTGTACATTGCAATTAGGTCACTAGCATATATATATCTATGTGTCCCTTTCAATGTCTTCTATTAATTTTTCATTCTTATCTTTATTATTATTTGAAAATAATGAATGAGATTAAATAAATTTTAATAAAACCCCATAATTTCATTTCTACCCTTCA